>CM035101.1:11427524-11748561 GCA_020205505.1 Panax japonicus | reverse complement strand
ATTTATGAAAAATGTTAGCACACCGTAGCAGACTTGACCTGCTACCTGATGGTTTTACCTGTTACTATTCCACCCATAAAAAATCATCCATCTTCCCCAACAATCAAAAGTGGGGCCCACCCATTTCTAGAATTTTCCACCAAAATCATTTAAAACGTAATGTCTGAATTAGTCACCTCTTAAAATTCATAACAAATCATTCGTTCATTTTTAACGGTTCAAAATTTGTGAACATATACTCAACTTATATATGTATAACATATCCAAAAATCACAATGATCCAATGGTCAAATTAAAAATTATAACTCACACAATAAAGCTATAAGAACATTGATTTGATCTTTTAATATCTCCAATCTGACAAAATACTGATAAAATACCTCAACATTAATTCCTTCATTTATAACCACATAAATAAATCCATCATTTATATCCACATCAAATAAATATTTCATTATCATATAAATCAATAATTAATTATTCACAAATAATATTACAGAATCACAATAATGACAACCAGGTAGTTCCCAGGAAAGAGGGGGCTTTCCAATAAGGATTTCTCCTTACCGGCGCGCAATTAGATGACCAAACCTCTCATTGACAAAAATTTCTAGACTTTGCCAATAATGCTATCTAATAATATTATTCAAATAATATGAATTATTGATCTGATAATGGAAAATATTGTGCAGTGACAATTATTGAACAACAATAATATAAAATATCAACGCAGCAATTATTGAATCAATAAAATAAAATATTGAACAGTAATTACTGTAACAATTATTGAGTAGTGCCTTCTCACATAAGAATCAATAATTTAAAAATATATTGTGCAATACCGTGTGCTACTGTGCAACTACGCGTATTACTGTATTTTAACCACCACGTATTTCAACAGTGTTAACGGTAACCATTACGCCATTATTTATAAAAACTCAAATTTGTCATTTTCTTCATCCGACGGTTATTTTGTTATGGGGCCCACAAATGACTGCGCCGTCGTACGAATACTCCCCGACAGAAAGAATATTCCACGACCAAACGAATATTCCCCAACAAAAATGAATATTTTATAACCACTTGCTTATTTTGAAAAAAAATTCATATATCACCCTTAACTTTAACTTTTATCAATTTAACCATTTACGGAATAGGAAAATTGAATACTTTTATTTCATAAAATTCAGGGTCTTAAACTAGCATTTTCATATAAATAGGTGTTTAGGTTTGAATTGAAAATCACACCAGAAACAAGTTTTCTTGCTCTCTATATTATCGAGCGTATTTTTGTGAGTATTCAAATACTTTGAGAGTTGTTATTCAGTGCAAGTTTCCTTCGGCTTTACATGTAAGACCCCAACTTTTTCTAAATAAAATTTAATTTCCTCTATTTAATATTTTGAAATAGTAAGGGTTGAATTGATTAACGTGGTTAGTTATGGGTAAAATAAGCAGGTGGTTATAAAATATTCATTGTTGTTGGGGAATATTCGTTTGGTCGTGGAATATTCTTGCTGTCGGGGAATATTCGTACGACGGCGCAGTCTTTTGTGGGCCCCATAACGAAAAGCTATTGGATGAAGAAAATGACAAGTATAAGTTGTTTATAAATAACGACGTAGTTGTTACCGTTAACACTGTTGGAATACCCGGTGGTTAAAACACAGTAATACACATTGTTGCACAGTAGCACATGGTATTGTACCAATTATTGATTCTTACGTAAGAATGCACTACTCAATAATTGTTACAGTAGTTACTGTTCAGTATTTTATTTTATTGATTCAATAATTTCTACGTTGATATTTTATATTACTGTTGTTTCAATAATTGTCACTACACAGTATTTTCCATTATCGAAGCAATAATTCATATTATCTGAATAATATTATTAGAAAACATTATTGGCAATGTCTAGAAAGTTCTGTCTAAGGAGATGTTTGGTCACCTAATTGTGCGCCAGTAAGGAGAAATCCTTATTGGAAAGCCCCTTATTTCCTGGAAACTGCCTAGTTGTCAATATTGTGATTCTGTAATATTATTTGTGAATAATTAATTATTGATTTATATGATGAGAAAAATATTCATTTTATGTGGATATAGATGTAGAAAATTTTTAAAGTGACAATTGTTAAAAATCGATATTTTATCTTTTCTGATAAAATAATATTTTATTATATTATTATAATATAATAATGATGATATTTTTACAATGAATGTGGGATATATGAGTATATGAGGAGGAAGAGTATTTTTGTTGCAAAAGTTGTTTAAAACAAGTTAAACATGTCTGTGGGCCCATTTCTTGACTGAAATTTGATTATAGCATGTAAAATCGTCCGTTTGTGGATTTCGGTCAATTTATGTTTGGAATTTGAAAAAACTTTCTTCTGCAAAGTTGTAGAGAATTGAATTTCCTATAATAATTCGCAAGATTCGAATTTTCTGATAAAAAAGGCTATTTATTATAAATTATTGAAGTTATGAAATTCTGAAATAATTGATTTTGAAAGTTTTAATTATTTTAATTAAGAAAAACGTTTTTTTTTGTGTTTGTTAGGTGAGTGACTGGTGTTGTGGACTAAGTTTGTGTGCGTAGAAAATTTAATAAATTATATTAATATTATATTAAATTTTCTGCTTTGGTGTTCTTAGCATTTTCCTATAAATAGGGTGCTTAAGTTAGAATTGAAAATCATACCAGAAATTGAAGTTTTCTCTCTCTTTCTCTCTCGATATATTTAGCGTATTTTTGTGAATATTTTAGTACTTTGAGTATTGCTATATGGTGCAAGTTCTTTCAGCACTATATCCAGTCAGAAGTATTATCCTTTTGAGGTAAGGGATATTATTTTTTAAAAAAATGATATTATTTCTTCAATATCATTATGCCAAAATATTGGTTAGAACTTTTTATCAAATTTGAAACTTTTTCATGTCGTGGTTACTATTTATGAGTTACTATTCACGAATTACTATTCACGAGTACTATTCACGAAGCATGATGATTTTTTTTGTGAATTTTCTATCTTTTAGTGTCGGAGTTACTATTCACGTATACGGCACTATTCACGAATACGACACTATTCACAGAAAAATTAAAAAAAAAATTTCGTCCAAAATATCTATTATGGATACTAGCTTTGATCGTATTCATGTTTTGATCATTCTTGAATTTTACTCCACTATGATTATTTATGAGGTATTTTTGGACATAGAATAACTGAAATATGAATCCTTAATATTTATTCTTTTGTTTCACTGGATTCATTTTCTTTAAAATATTTTTCATCATCCTCAATCCTAAATGATGATATAATTGAATATCTTTGGCATATAGTGCAAAGATGAATGATTTCTGATGAATATCTTTGGCCATAGTGCAAAGATGAACATGTGTTTAGATGAACATGACCAACTGATGAATATCTTTGGCCTGTAGTGCAAAGATGAATATTTGATCCCAGATATATATTGATTGATGTTACAGAGATAAAATATTGATGATGAACTTTTAAATTTATATATAGAAGATAGTAGATTTTATTCTCTACTTAACTCTTATAATGAATTATTATTTTCGCTGCGAATATTGATTTAAAACTGGTTGTCTATTGTATTCTATTAGATTTTTCCCTGTTGAAGACTAACGATAATTTGTTCTATATTATCTTGGTCATAATATTCTTTACTGGGCTAGTTGAGCTCACCCTTTTCCTTTTTGTTCCATTTTTCTTCTCAGGAGGCGAGAATGTAGCGAGTACTAGTCGGGGTATGGAATGAAGGTTTTAGAAAGTTGTTTTAGTAGTACTCACCATTTTTATAAAATAATGTATCAATAATTGTACTGAGGACTTATTTGAGTGTGGGTATTGTCTAGATGACAATATTTGTATTTAAACTCACAATTTTTATGTTGTATTAATAAAGTTGTAGTTATTTTTGTACCATATATTTTCTCGACTCAGAATGGGTGT
Source organism: Panax japonicus (assembly GCA_020205505.1). Taxonomy (NCBI): domain Eukaryota; kingdom Viridiplantae; phylum Streptophyta; class Magnoliopsida; order Apiales; family Araliaceae; genus Panax; species Panax japonicus. Next base: position 11,744,581 of record CM035101.1, on the reverse strand, counting down.
TGTATAACTATTTTGGGGGCGTCACATTACATCTGATATTCCGATCAGAAATACTGTTATTTTGATCAGGTAAGGGATGTTATTTTCTTCCTAATGATGTTATTCTTTCAATATCATTATACCGAAATATTGGTATGGATTTTATTGTGGAATTTCTACCTTTATATGTCGTGGTAACTATTCACGTATACAGCATTATTCATGTATCACTATTCAAGAATACGACACTATTAATCGAAAAATGAAATTTTCTCCTTTTTGTCCAAGATGTCTATTATGGTTACTATCTTTGATTGTATCCATGTTTTCATCTTTATTTTTGAATTTTGTTTCACAATTGATTATTATGGAGTATTTTTGAACTTGGATAAACTAAAGTACGAATCCCTAATCTTTGATCTTTTGTCTCACTGGATTCGTTTTCTTTAAGATATTTTTCATCATCCTCAGTCCTAAATGATGATATTACTGAATATCTTTGGCCTGTAGTGCAAAGATGAATGATTAAACTGATGAATATCTTTGGCCTGTAGTGCAAAGATGAATGATTAACTGATGAATATCTTTGGCCCGTAGTACAAAGATGAACAGGTGTTGAGATGAACATGACCAACTGGTGATACAAATGAATATTTTTGGCCTGTACTGTAAAGATGAATATTTGATTCAAGATGTATATTGATTGATGTTACAGGAATAAAATATTGATGATGGACTTTTAAATCTGAGAAGATAGTAGAATTCTTTCTCTACTTGACTCTTCTAATGGATTGTTATTTTCGTTGCAATTGTTGATCTAAAACTTGATGTCTATTATATTTTATCAGATTATTCCATGTTGAAGACTAATGATAATTTATTGTATATTATCTTAGTCATAATATTCTTTACTGGGCTAGTTGAGCTCACCCTTTTCCTTTTTGTTCCATTTTTCTTCTTAGGAAGTGAGAACATAGCAGGAACTTGCCGGGGTATGGAGTGATGGTTCAGGATAGTTATTTTAGTAGTCCTCGCTATTTTATAAAATAGTGTATCAATAATTGTAATGAGGACTCCTTTTGAGTTTTTATATTGTCTACTAGACAATATTTGTATTCAAACACACAGTATATGTGTTGTCGTATTTTGTACGACAATTATATTACTGAAGTCATTTTGTCGTAAAATCTATACAATGTTATAAACATTAACATATTAGAATGTATATTACATGTCATTAAAAGTTAAGGGATAAATTTTTCAAGTTTACATGTGTACCTCACAAATTCGTCAATCTCCTCGTAATTGAGGAGAATGTAAGTATGTGCAACATGTAATTCTTTCTCAGAGAGGAATATACGCTTCCCTTTTCCATAAGCGCGACCCGATAGACCAAATACAGAAAGCTGACCATTTAGTTCAACATTTCCCACATTATCATGTCTCAAGACTCGATTGGCCTTTGTCAGGATTTCGTCCGAAAAATAATCTGAGATAAACATAGATATCTCATTGAAAATGTTTGCCTCACATATCGACCCCTCGACATAAGCTTTATTCTTCACCTTCCTCTTAAGGTTTCCCATCACCCTCTCGAAAGGGTACATCCATCTTATATATTGAACTGGACCCCCAACACGAGCTTCATAGGGAAGATGGATTTGCAAATGCTCCATGGAGTCAAAAAAACCAGGTGAGATTATTCTTCCAGTTTACACGTGATCTCTATGATGTTCTTCTCAAGTACAAACATGTCATTCTCATTTAATGTTGTAGACCAATAATACAATTCCCAAAAGATGCTTCTCTGAACCCAGTTATGAGATTCGCTAAACCCATTGATTATGTTTGTGGCATCAATCATACTAAATGGGATGACCGACAATCTCATCACACGATCTCGCATCTCTGTTCTCAACAATTGCGGTGCAAGCATATCATTATCTACTTTCCCTTTCCTGAAGTGTTCTCTATTTCTTCGAAACGGGTAATCTACCGGCAAAAACCGGTGATGACAGTCAAACCAACAAGGCTTTCGACCTTTGGATTAATTTTAAGACTTTGTATGCTCCATACAATACGGACAAGCCAACTTCCCGTGTGTTCTCCATCCAGCTTACATAACATAAGCTGGGAAGTCACTTATAGTCCATATAATCGTTGCCCTAAGGTTGAAATTTGTTTTCGTTGCAACATCCCAAGTCTGTACTCCATCCTCCCACAATACCTTCAACTCTTCTATAAGAGGTCTCAAGTAAACATCTAAGTTCTTTCCAAGATTCTTAGGACCAAGAACCACGAGTGAAAGAAACAAGTATGGTTGTCTCATACACATTCAAGTAGGCAAGTTGTACGGAGTAACACTTACAGGCCAACATGAGTACGTGCCCTTGTATGATAACTCTACAATTTCCTCCAACTCCCCATAAAAGGCATGACCAAGCTCATTGTAACAATCTCATTCGACACACACTCCAGAGTTCGTTGTTCTTTTATCGCGCCCATATACCTTTGTATGAAATTCACAACCATTTATTTTGTAACCATTGTGGCTAACTTGGTCCCTGTCTGGTCTCATAGCTAGGACTTGTACATTAGCCAGAATCATTGATCCCTCAGTTAAAGCCTACAAAAAATCCATCTTATTAAATGAAGTCATAGTTAATATAGAGGATATATATATATATATATATATATATATATATATATATATATATATATATCGTGCTTAAGAAATTGAATTTACTTTGTTCTTTAGCCAAAGTGCAAATTTTTTATCACGATTGATTTGAATATCTTTATCAGTTATGTCGGGATGCTTCACTTTTAACTCGTCATCGTAAAATCTATACAATGTTATAAACATTAACATATTAGAATGTATATTACATGTAATTAAAAGTTAAGGGATAAATTTTTCAAGTTTACATGTGTACCTCACAAATTCGTCAATCTCCTCGCAATTGAAAAGAATGTAAGTATGTGCAGCATGTAATTCTTACTCAGAGAGGAATATACGCTTCCCTTTTCCATAAGCGCGACCCCGATAGACCAAATACAGAAAGCTGACCATTTAGTTCAGCATTTCCCACATTATCATGTCTCAAGACTCGATTGGCCTTTGTCAAGATTTCGTCCGAAAAATAATCTGAGACAAACGTAGATATCTCATCGAAAATGTATGCCTCACATATAGACCCCTTGACATAAGCTTTATTCTTCACCTTCCTCTTAAGGTTTCCCATCACCCTCTCGAAAGGGTACATCCATCTTATATATTGAACTGGACCCCCAACACGAGCTTCATAGGGAAGATGGATTTGCAAATGCTCTATGTTGTCAAAAAAACCAGGTGGGAATATTTTTCCAGTTTACACGTGATCTCTATGATGTTTTTCTCAAGTAAATACATGTCATTCCCATTTAATGTTGTAGACCAATAAGGCAATTCCCAAAAGATGCTTCTCTGAACCCAGTTATGAGATTCGTTAAACCCATTGATTATGTTTGTGGCATCAATCATACTAAATGGGATGACCAGCAATCTCATCACACGATCTCGCATCTCTGTTCTCGACAATCGCGGTGCAAGCATATCATTATCTACTTTCCCTTTCCTGAAGTGTTCTCTATTTCTTCGAAACGGGTGATCTACCAGCAAAAACCGATGATGACAGTCAAACCAGCAAGGCTTTCGACCTTTGGATTAATTTTAAGACTTTGTATGCTCCATACAATACGGACAAGACAACTTCCCGTGTGTTCTTCATCCAACTTACATAACATAAGCTGGGAAGTCACTTATAGTCCATATAACTGCTGCCCTAAGGTTGAAATTTGTTTTCGTTGCAACATCCCAAGTCTGTACTCCATCCTTCAATAATCTACCTTCAACTCGTCTATAAGAGGTCTCAAGTAAACATCTAAGTTCTTTCCAAGACTCTTAGGACCAAGTACCACGAGTGAAAGAAACAAGTACGGTTGTCTCATACACATTCAAGCAGGCAAGTTGTACGGAGTAACACTCACAGGCCAACATGAGTACGGAATAGCTGAGTGGAAAAACGGCTTGAAACCATTGGTGGAAAATCCAAGAATCACATTTCTAGGTTCCAATGCAAACCCAGGATGTGCTAAGTTGAAATCTTTCCAAGCCTGCCCATCTGCAGGATGATTTAGTTCTCCATCTTTAGTGGGAGATTTCGCATTCCAACTCATATTTTCAGCTATTCTTGAAGAGATGTACAGTCTTTTTAGCCGATGTGTTATTGGAAAATACCTTAGAATCTTAAATGGTATAGTTGATTTTTTGTAGTCACACCCTCTTTATTAGGCCAAAACCGATCATGACTGCAAAACGTGCACCTTGTCATCTGTTCATTTTCCTTAAAAAACAACATGTAATCGTTGGGACATGCATCGATCTTTTGGTATCCGAGACCTAACTTCTTCAATATTTTCTTAAAAAAGTAATAGTTATCAGGTAATTTCTCACCACCTACAACATACTCTTAATGGCCTTCAAGAGCGACTCAAAACACTCATGGCTCATGTTCTGATCAGCCTTGATGTTAAGTAATGTCGCCACTGCAGACAATGTGGTGTGTTTGGTGCAACCATGCCATAATGGCTCGCTACCCTCGTCTAATAACTTAAAGAAGTCTTTGGCATCTGAATTCATAGGTTGATCTCTGCCTTATTCCCAATCAAAATATGGCCCTGCAATATCATGAACCATTTCATTCATACGATGAGTACTACTGCCCGGCTTGTGTACTTCTATGATGCCAACATCTCTTCTCTACCCATGTCCCCACCAGCATTCTCCGTAATTTTTGATGAACCCAGAAACAAGTAAATGATAGTTTACGACATCTTTGTCCATATAATTTACATTCTTACACTTCAAACATGGACATCGTATCTTGTTCTGACCATTCACATAATCCGGGTGACTATACGCATAATCCAAAAACACTTGGCAACCAGCTCTAAATTTAGTTGTAGCACCTATCTGGGCACTTGACTTTCGTCATGCTATCTAACTATGGTTTGAATAGAGGTCCATGATACCACGGTACCTACTACAAACAACATGAGCTTATTAATGTATAGCATGATTGTAATCATATGACTTGAGCATACTTGTAACCATATGACTTGACTGTACTTGTAAGCATATGATTAACATTTAAGCATACTTGTAAGCATATGACTTGAGCATACTTGTATCCATATGACTTGAGCATACTCGTAAGCACATGACTTGAGCATACTTGTAACCATATGACTTGAGTATACTTATAAGCACATGATTTGAGCATACTTGTAAGCATATGACTTGAGCATACTTGTAAGCATATGACTTGACCATACTTATAAGCATATGCTTTTGTTCATTAATATCTTTATGGGTTCGGTAAGAAACTAAGCACGTGTTACTTAGTTTATTTTAGCAATGCAAAAACTGCCTAAATGCTATTTAGTTTATTTATTATATCATTTATTATATTTTATTATATTTATATGATATTATATTTTAATTTAATTATATACTTAATCATATTTAATATATATTATATGTCAAATATTAAATGTTATTAAATTTAGTATGAGGAACTAAGTAAATGCTACTTAGTTTAACAGTTATATTATATCATGTTATTTTATTTTAATTTGTTTTTATTTATTAGTTAAAAATTAAGTAAGTAGAACTTAGTTTATTTTTTTGGTTAACTAATTACAATAAATATGTTTCTCTTCTCATTCTATTTTAAATTTCTTTAAATATAGGTTTTTAATTTTATTATATTATATTATAAAATTTTAGTATGTTATTTTAATTTCTAATGTTGTATTTCCAACGTTTTAATTGAAAACTAAAACTTTCTGAAAGTTTAGTTGATATACTAAACCGCCTACCAAAAAAAGGTATTGAAGCACAAAGGTAAGTGATGACCAAGGTGAAAGCAAAAGAGTAACTAGAAAGGCATAGCGTTGGACCGTTAGTGACATAAATGAGGAATAGGAATATTATCCCTCCATTTGTTTTTTGTGTCTCAAAATGATGGCCACTCATTCAAAAGTCAAGGGAACATAAATTGTAAAAAGACTGTACTTCACGTGTAAATACAACTACATAAGGGTGAAAATGGAAAAATTGATTTCGAAACTAGCATTTTGATTTTTGAAAATAAACTTTCTTGATTTACTTAAAATGACCAATTGCGGCAATTTTGCGAGAAGTAGGGAGTAATACTAATTAAAACCTCAGATGTCAACACCTTGCAGGATCCATGGCTCGCATATGTTGGTATATATGGTATCTCCTTGTGGGTGCCTCTAACCTACAATTACACTGTTACAAGAAATTCTAAACTGAACTGGACACTGTAATCCGATTCATAGTTTCTTTATTATCTCATATTAATCATATATAATTGAAGTAGCTTCACTGACCTTTCTAATTAATGATGAGCCTTTTCAGGCAAAAAAAAGATTGTCATGCTTGAAGCACGTCATCATGAACGTGTTATTAAAAAATAGATTATAATACAATTAAGGGCCTATCCACAAACCAACATGCATTCTATATGCAAGCAAATTAAGAGTTGAAAATAAGCAAATGATAAAGTAATGAAAAATCTTTGGTATAGTATAATTCTATATGTTCAACTAGAAGTTATAAGAGATCAAGCTTTACTGACATAGAAATACTCTTAGCTAACCATTATTAATTGAAAATTTTAGACAACATGAGAGCACCCCAAGCTATACGAGTTTGATGAAAAATATGAGACTAGGTAAAGAGTGTCTCCTTGGATGATTAGCGAAGTTCATCCACAACATTCCACTTGTGATCAAGGTATCTAAGTTTTATAGACAAAAGTGAAACATAAGTAATGCCATGACGCCAATCCTGTTGACAACTTCAGAAACACATACGCCATAGCTTTTCCAGAATTTATATACGTATTTACTGCAATTCTAAATTGTATATTTACTTCTATTATAGCCCAATTATGATCGAGCCCAACTAATTATGGTCGAAAAGTTATTCCTATTTGTATGATATAGCCTATTAAGGATTTGTTGTTTATGGCTAAGGCCTTTACTTTAGTCTCTTGGATGAAAAAAGTAGAAAGGAAAATGAAAGCAGTCTAATTGTATTTAAGTAAAAACTGTCATATTATGGTTTACACTAACTGGAAATGCAAATCAAACCCAAATAATGGGTTAATGTCGATTTAAAATCCAGTATTCTATTCAATTACTGAAGTTAAAGTACGCACCCCATGAATTTTACAGAAATTAACCTAATAAAAAAGGGAGAGGAATACCTCTGACAACGAGATTGACAGTTAAGAGGAGAGGCCAAACGAATCTGTACGGCGAGTAAACGATTCCTTAGGGGGAGGGGGAGGGGGAGGCGGTGGCGTCGGCGTCGGCGATGGCATTCTCTTCTCCCCCTTTCTCCTTCTTCTCTATTCTGAGCTCCCTCTTTTTTTTTTCTTCGTCTGTTGTGTCGAGCGAATGTCTGATACTGATTACATTCAATTTCATCAGCGGCTACCATCACCGACCGCATGCGGTCGCTAAGTTTTAATGACATTGACTTATCAGTGATCACATGCGGTCGCTAATTTTACGTGGTCGCACAAAACCTCCGCGACAACATTTCAGGCCAATTTTTGGGAGACAAATTTATGATAGCGACCGCTCAGCGACCGCATAAATAATATAGCGACTGGAGTAAATCACAGTTACATATGTCGGTTGTTATTATTAATATTAGCGACCGCAAGTGCGGTGGCTGATAGTCTTGCCTTTTTTTTTGTAGTGCCATCTGAATGGATGTCATGCCAATCTATAGCCTAACCGGGCAGTGCAATTAAACATAACTTTTCTACATACCCGTGCATTATTTTCCCGTACAGAACATAGAAATTTTGTCAGCGTCCTTCTTCATCTTTCCCGTACATAACATAAATTATGTCAGCGTCTCATCCATCTCATTCATCATTATAATAATAAGTAGTTCAAGTACAGAACATAAAAATTGTGTTCGAAGAATTATTAATTTCGAAGTGCTACTGATTAAGAGTTGGAAATCCGTTTTATCTTGGAAAGTAATTATTCAAAAACCTTTAGCCAGTGAGGGGATAAATTTACTTCAAGGAGATTTTGTGAACTCAAAGGATTCGAATTTATTTGTCTTTGTTTTTACAGATTCCGATTTTTTCAAGTAAGTACACTTTACTTTCTAAATGTGATTTGCTTACTAAATTTAAATAACTTTGTTATTGTATAGTTAATATTACTATATTTACAGAGAATAACAGTGTATGCCAATAACTCATTAAGTGGTTAAAGCAATTAAATATATAAATATTATTTCCTTAGTTTTCAAAAAGATAATTGAAGGTAAAAAAATATCCACACAAAAATGAATAAAGTACATAAAGTGATGGATAAATATATTATTTAGCGGGGTATGTTAATATAAAAAAATAAAAATAATAATCATTTTATGTAGTATTGTTGGGTCTAAGGATAAAAAAAATTTCTCTCTTTTTTCTACTTTTTTTTTTTTTTTAATATATGTGAAAAATATATTTTGCTCATTTTTAATAACGAAAAAGTATAAATTAATACACTTTCAATATTGAAAAGAGTTGAAAAGGTGAGTTTTATTAACTTTTACCTTCAATTGTATGACCATTTTCATGTGATTTCACTTCCGAAAATCACACAATTAATAATTTAATGGCACTATTTACAAAAAGACAAGTAAAGTTGTGCACATAGTGCTTTAAGGTCAAGCAAAAAGCACCTGCAAGTTCCTTAGCTTAGATAACTGGTCAAAATTTAAATGGGATTTAGATCTAATGCGTTACATAAAACCTGCCTAAATTGTCTCAATTTAGTCAAATGTACATTCATATACGCCTATTTCGATCAGACGCAACACAATGGTTGACTTCTTGGACTCTATTGTAGGCTGACATTTTTGGAAAGGATAAAGATTCAACTTAATTAATTAATTAATTTTGCTAAAAGAAGTTATGAGTTTTAGTAACTTGGTTTAACAATTATCCTAATTTATTAAATAAAAAGTATAGCTTTTAGGATCTCTAAAATTTATAGTTAGTTTCTTCCATTTAATTCTTTTTCCCATTTTTGTTATATAATCACTGAAATTAATTATCGGTCTTAACTATACATGCAATGAGACTACAATACGATAAGATATCATAAATGGATAATATCTATTTTTGTGGCTACTATTCTTATATTTTTTGTTATATAACTGTACATGTAATAGAAATATCTATTTTTTTGTTATGGTTGACTACTTGGACTCTATTGTATAAAGAGTAATGGTACAGACACAAATTATTCTACAAATATTATACAAACGGTTAACCCCACACAGTATTGGAACCACTTTAAGAATTCAAATTTTATGTCCCAATTTCCATATCATATCATATATTGTTGCGGAGCAAATAATTAAGTACTTATTTACACTTAATAACTATTCATGTAATTAGACGTTGAATGGGGGTAAGAAAAGTGACCCCTGAATTCCCACCTTAAACAACAATGCAAAACCTATCCTAACATTTCCCACTAAACTAGCTAGCCACAAAACGTAATTTACAAGGATGCATTTTTTCCCCCCTCAAAAGAGGCGTGAGAAACGCACTCACGCCAAAACTCCAACTCAAACGCACTTGCTTAAGTGCGTGCCTAACTCCCAAAAAAAGCCACCCACTTTCCTTGCCTTTTCAATCATCATAAACTTAAAAGATCAACACCAACAATCACACACATTCCAACCTCACAATATGGCCTTAAACAAGTCCAAAAAACCCATTCTCTGTCTTCAATCCAGCCTTTCCACGACTCTTTTCTTTGTTGTTCTCTTCACAATCCCAGCTCTCCTACTCCTCCACACCCCTACCACCTCCACTTGCACCACCTTCGCCACCCACATCAAGACATTTTCCGGAGATCTTCGTATTGCCGAATTTTCATGGAATCGTCTAAAATTCGACAAAAACAACCCCCCACCCGTTTCACTTAAAATAGCCGTTTTCTCTAGAAAATGGCCTATTAGTGCTGCCCCAGGCGGTATGGAGCGTCATGCGCAGACGCTCCACACCACCCTAGCCTACCGAGGTCATCAAGTTCATGTCTTCACTTCTCCACCTCTAGAAGACCCCGGGTCCACCTTGTCTCACGAAAGTCCAATAACTAATTTGTCCCCTCTCATCCATTACCACGAGGGCCTACCGGGGAAATGGCGTTACAACAAAGCATGGGAGAAATACGAAGAAGAGAATCAACGCCAACCCTTCGACGTGGTTCATTCAGAGAGTGTGGCGCTTCCTCATTGGTTAGCTCGCGATGTCCCCAACCTCGCTGTTTCATGGCATGGCATAGCCCTAGAAAGCGTCAACTCAAATATTTACCAAGATTTAGCACGAAGCCCAAATGAGCACATGTCTCCTATTTTCAACAACACCATACACGGGGTGATCCCAAAAGTCTTAAACGAAATTAGGTTCTTCAAAAACTATGCTCACCATGTTGCCATAAGTGATAGTTGTGGGGAAATGCTGAGAGATGTGTACCAAATCCCTACTAAAAGGGTTCATGTAATAGTAAATGGAGTTGATGAAGACGAATATAAACAAGATTCCGAATTAGGACTTGAATTCAAGTCCAAAATCGGAATCCCTAAAAATGCAAGCTTAGTCCTAGGTGTTGCCGGAAGATTAGTCAAGGATAAAGGCCACCCCCTTCTTCATGAAGCATTTTCAAGGCTCATTGAGAACCACCCTAATGTCTACTTAGTTGTGGCAGGGTCCGGACCGTGGCAGAACCGGTACAAGGATTTAGGGTTTCAGGTGATAACTTTAGGGTCTATGAAACCCTATGAGCTTCGCGGTTTTTATAACTCCATTGATATTTTTGTGAACCCTACCTTAAGACCACAAGGGCTCGATCTAACACTTATGGAGGCGATGATGAGTGGAAAGCCGGTGATGGCGTCTAGGTTTCCGAGCATAAAAGGTACGATAATTGTTGATAGTGAATATGGTTTCATGTTTTCTCCAAACGTCGAGTCCTTGACGGAGACATTGGAGTTAGTGGTGGCCGAGGGCTCGAAAAAACTAGCTCAGAGAGGGAGGGCGTGCCGGGACTATGCAGCCTCCATGTTTACTGCAAGAAAGATGGCATTAGCATATGAGAGGTTATTTCTTTGTATAAAAAATGCAACATTTTGTAGGTATCCTTAATTAGGTTATAGAATTTATTTATTTTTAACACAATTGTTTAACTTTTGATTGATATAATTTGTTAAACATAAAATAAGAAATCTATATATAAGCATTTTATGAGCACCTTCTTGGCATGCTTAGTAACTTTAGATTCCTACTTCATTTAGTATATAGAGAAGTACTGATGATCATTTCAAATTATTGGGTATATGAAATGAGCATTTTGAATGCATATATGGATGGTTATGACTTTGTTCCTAGTGCATCTGCTTAGTCAGATATTTTGGTCAAAAAGTGATGGAAAAATACCATGTGTTAGTTTTTTTTAAAAACAAAATGGTCAAAATGTAATAATAAAATATATTTTCTTCAACCTCAAGCTGGTCAAGCTTATGCCTGGTTACAATTTTGTCTTATTTTTAAAAATGAAAAGTAACTATTATCACTAAAAAAAATTCCACTCCTAAATTCAAGTTGCGCAATTGCCCATCTTAATATCCAAAAATGGTCAATGCCACACGGATTATATTTAGTTTGTCAAGACATTTGACTGGCCAAATAGTGACCAAGGTGCATACATGGCATGATGGAAATGAATGGAACAAGGAGAGTGCAAATGGCTCCAAGCTAGTTATGAAAAAGAGTTATTTACAGAAATATACAACAATTAGAAAGTAATTACACAATTAGTACATTAACAAAATAATTACACCATTAGTGCATCCACAAAATAATTACAAAAAGAGTGTAACAAATTCAAATTCACATTAAATAATGAAACCTAAAATCAAGGAGAAATAACCGCCATAATTAATAATTCAAATCAAATTTTTGGGATCTAACAACAAAAATAAATCCATAATTCAAATCAAAAGGAGGGAAAAATAAAAAAATATCTTCTTCATCTCCCTCACCGCTCATTATCTTCATCACCACCTCCTCTCTCTTCCCCTTCATCATCCTCCTCCGCCGCGAATCTCCAGAAGTCCTTGGTTGCGTCGCCGTTACATCGCCCTCTCTTCCCCTTCATCATCCTCCTCCTCCGCTGCAAATCTCTGAAAGTACCTGAGTTACTGTTCTGATTTTTTTTGACGATTTGGTTACCCACAAAAACTAAAATGGTTAGCTTTGTATGAAGGTTTGGCTACCAACTGCATCACATTAAAAATAAATTTGTAACATAATAAAACTGAATTGATTACCTTTGTCTGAAGGTTTTGGCAACCAACTGCATGAAGGTTTGACTGTCAACTGCATCACATTCAAAATAAAATTAGTAACCTAATAAAACTGAATAGGTTACCTTGGTATGAAAGTTTGAGTACCAACTTCATCACCATTCAAAATAAATTGGCAACCTAATAAAACTGAATAGGTTACCTGCATTATGGGAAAAAAATTTAGGTGGCGGTAATGGAAACCCTCGTTTCTGGCCGGTGAGAAGAATCTGGTGATTGGAATTGAGCCCACTGCAATCTCCACCACCACTGCCCATTGGATGGAACCCACCAGCACCGCCTCCACCTGGAGGGAAACGAGGCGGACTGTCAAAAGCACGGTTGTCGCGACCACCGCTGGAGAATCCGGGTTGGTGGTAATTGGTAGGAGGGCTATGAAGGTCGTGGTGGTAGTTCACGGCGGGGTCATCCTCGGAGGAACAAGAAGGGGCTCTGGCCTGCCTGAAGTGGTTCAAATCTGGGTTGTCGCCTGTGTTGGGAGAGTGCATATTTTGATTTGATGTTTAAAGTAATACTTATGATTATTTGTAAAGTCCTTCAAGGAATACTTGTACAAGGACTTAGTGATAGATCAAATTTGTTAGGTTGATCTAAACTCTTAATGTGTATCATTCTGTAAATGAATGTATAGATAAAGAGATCAAAGCTGTTAGGTTGATCTTTTGAGATGTAATAGATAGGCTTCGAATAAATCGTAGTGTATCAAGCTGATCAAGATTACAGAAGCCAAGGCAGAAACGTAGAGCATCGAGGATCGTAGTGTGCTTGCCTTAAAGGACCTCATCGAAAATCGTAGAGTGGTCCCATCGTTTGCCGAGCCAACTCAGAGATCGTAGTGTGCTCTCGGAAACGTAGAGGTTGCAAAACAAGCAAGTGAAGATCGTAGTGCTCTTATTTGATAGCATCTGACCAAGCACCAAGGTGACAAGACACCACGATCTGGATTGTAGAGTATCATCTGCAGTGTGTCAGAAGCATCGAGTCCTACCTTTTGTTTGGAGACAAATTCCAACAAATGTGGAATGGGTTTTAAATGTTGAAGTCCTAATCAGTCCCAATGGTACAAAAGATATCCTTAGTATACAACGAAAGAAACGTATTAAAGAAGCTAAGGAAAGGACCATAGGACAGAGGAAAACACTTTTTCAGATGTTAGGTGAGAAAGCAGTCTGCTGTGTCAATGGGCCAGAATTCAAGTCAAAAGGTGTGTAGAAAAGTCTCCATCAAAGCTCAAAAATGTCAAACGCATTTAATGCTTCAACAAATGGCTTCAATGGATAGATTTCAAGGATCACATATATGCAGAACATGTGCAAATAAGAAAAATGAGCAAGCATTGAACAAAATGCCAAGAACGCTCAACTCAACGATCTGAGAAAAAGAGAAAGCTTGCTCAGCTACTCAGTTCTTTTGAACAAGTGCTTAACAGCAACTTAGTAGAACCAACCAAGAACTCAACAACTACTAATCAACTGAAGTAAGAGTTTCAAGTCAGAAGGACTTGAAGAGTTCTAAGTGAACTGTGAAGAACCAAGTCTGCTGGACTTGAAGAGTTCAAGAGTGAACTAAGAAGTTCCTTGACTACTGGTCTAGAAGGAATCTGTGAGATTCAGAAAGTGTAAAAGACATCCTTAGTGGATTTTCTACTCAAGGAGTAGAAGAGTGGACTACGAGCTTTAAGTTCTCTGAACCACTTAAAATTGTTGTGTCTATTACGTACATTCTTGCTATAACTGCTATATCTGCCATAACTGTTATAACTAACTTACTCTCATTAATTCACTATATCTTAAGGGAGATTAAAACAAATATTAATTCTGCTGTATTTTAATCATTATCAACTAACAAGTAAAACTAAAAGAATTTTAAACATCTATTCATCCCCCCTTCTAGATAACTATTGTGCCTCCGGGAACTAACAATTGGTATCAAAGCAGGTTCTATTATATAGCCTATAAAGCTTAAGTAGATCCAATGACACACTTACCAAGCGAATCAAGGACTGGAGGAGGCAGCAAGCCACCTATGTGTAACAAAGATAAATTCTCCATATGGAAAGTTAGGATGCAAGCATACATGGATTCAATAGATGAATTGAAGATCTATTTGAAACTGTTTAAAATGGGCCCTATGTTCCTACAAAGCTTGCACCAACTACCGACGATCCATATAGAATACAAATCAAGATCAAAGAAGAATGGGCTGACAACGAGAAGAGAGTTGTTCAACTCGACAAGAAGGCCAAGAACATTTTGTTTCAATCTTTAGAAGACGATCTGTTCGAAAATGTGGTCAACAACAAAACAACAAAGGAGGTTTGGGAAGCACTGTTCATCATGCATGAAGGAACGGAGGAAGTCAGAGAAAACAAACAATCTCTCCTGACACAGCAATATGAAATGTTTGCACACGTTCAAGGAGATAACGTCATTGCCACCTACGAGAGATTCAACGTTCTGCTCAACTCTCTACGAGCCTATAGAAAGATCTATCCAAATAAAGATTTAATCATAAAGTTCATGAGAGCCTTACCAAGCAGGTGGGATGCCAAAACCACTGCTATTAGAGAGTCAAAGAATCTCAATGAGATGACTGTTCAACGGTTATATGGAAACCTTCTTACATACAAACTGGAGCTGACTCAACGAGCATAAAATCTATCAGAAGGAAGAAAGAAGTATAAGGGTGTTGCTCTCAAAGCAACTGAAAGTACCTCCAAGGTCAACACTGAAATTGACTTTGACTATGATGAAGATGACGATAAGGACTTTGCAATGCTGGTAAAAAGACTCACAAGGCTCATGCGTCAAGGCAAAACCAGCAAGCCAAAGAAGGTCAACAACTACAGTAGCCAGGAGCAAATGAATGATCTATGCTACAATTGCAAGAAGTCTGGGCATTTCATTGCCAACTACAACAAACCTATCAAAGAAGAACTAAAGAATAAATCACATCCAAAGACGGAATACCAAGGCAATAATAGGCCTCAGAAGAGAGACAAAGGCCTTGTAGCTGGAGGATCGTGGAGTGACTCAGACAATGACTCAACTCCCGATTCTGGATATGATGAAGATCCTAAAATGGAAAATCTGTGCCTAATGGCCAAACATGCAAAGGACAAACAGAACTCCAACATATATGAAGTAAGTATCGATGAGGTATGTGACTTTAACTCTCCTTATGTAGACATTGATGATTTAAGGACTGTACTGCATGGCATAACATCTGATCTGCATCAATACATGAAATGGTTCAGAGTTCTGTCGAAGGATTATTCACTTCTTCAAGAGGAGAAAAAGAAAGTTCAAGAAGAACTGGAAACAACCCTTCTAAGTACTAACTCTCTCTCCAAGCTTGAGGCTGAGAATAAGCTCTTAAAACAGACCAATGAAGTCAATGCACAAAGAGAGTCAAGTCTAACCTCTAAAATTGAGGAACTAGAAAAGACTATCTCTACATGGAATAAATCCTCATCATCCATGGACTCCCTGCTCTCTAGTCAGAGAAGTGCATCTGACAAAACAGGCTTAGGCTTTGGGGAATCCACCTCAGAGCCATATGTGGAAAAGATAAAGAAAACTAGCACTAGTAATGCTTCAACTTTTAGTAGAGGCATTACATTTATGAAATCCTCACAGAAGGAAGTACCAGCCCAACCCTGTTCTACTGATTCAATCCATACTCTAAAGAGTAAAAGGATCTCATGCTGGCCTGGGTTTCAGAAAGAGAAGAGTAACCTAGTCACTACTCACCAACCTCGAAGGATCGTAGATTCGAGTAAGACCAAATCTACGAACCAACTGGGAAGGTACAGTAGAAGTAAGGTACTCCTCACAAACTATGAAACACAAGGGCACATGGAAGATGGAAAATCAGCCTAACAGAAGAATAACTAAAGATCCACAAAAGTCCAAATGGAGGAAGAACTCTCACACACACACATAAGCATGCACCTTATTAGATGTTTTGTGTGCTATAAAGTGGGTCACAAGGCTGCAAAGTGCTATTATAATTTCATGCATGTGAGACCCAATATCAAGCATATTTGGGTCCCCAAGGGTACTAACAAAGTAGGAACCATACAAATATGGGTACCAAAATGAAGGTTTAATGTTATCAAAGGAAAAGAGCTCCACGATCACGACCTTGTATCTAGACAGTGGATGCTCAAGGCACATGACTGGGAACAAAGCCCTTTTGTCTAACTACATAAAGAAGGAAGGTCCCTCGGTCATCTTCGGAGATAATGGCTCTGGCAAGACAAGAGGATATGGCTCAGCTGGAAATGGTGTAGGGTCCTTCAGTAAAGTGGCCTATGTGGAAGGACTACAACACAATCTTCTAAGCATTAGCCAACTCTGCGACAAGGATCATAAAGTAATATTCCTCAACAATCGATGTCAAGTCAGAGACCTGAAGACATATGTTGTAAAGTTAACTGGAACAAGATAAGAAAATGTCTACACAGTAAATCTTGGACAACTAAGCTCAGACGAGACAATATGCTTTCTGGCTAAAGCATCTAAAGAAATGAGCTGGTTATGGCATAGAAGATTGTCTCATCTCAACTTCAAGAGCATATCTAAACTGGCCTCAAAAAATCTTGTTGCAGGCCTACCCAAGTTCAGCTTCATCAAAGAAAGGCCATGCAATGCCTGTCAGCTTGGAAAGCAGACCAGAAGCTCATTCAAGAGGAAAACTGCCAACTCAATTAACAAGCCCCTGCAGTTGCTCCACATGGATCTATTCGGGCCAATTCCAACAACAAGTCTCGGAGGGAAGAGATACTCACTGGTCATAGTCGACAACTACACCAGGTTCACATGGGTGTTCTTTCTAACCTCAAAAGATGAAACAAGCTCCGAACTGATCAAGATGTTCAGGCTGGTGATGAACGAGAAAGGAGAGAAAATCAAGGATATAAGGAGTGATCATAGCAGAGAATTCAATTTCTCAGAAATGGACCAGTTCTGCACAGACAATGGCATCAGTCATAACTTCTTAGTTCCACGAAATCCTCAACAAAATGGAGTAGCTGAGAGAAAGAACATGACTTTGATAGAGGCTGGAAGAACTCTACTAGCAGCAGCCCATCTGCCTGAATACTTCTGGGTAGAAGCTATCAACACTTCATGCTACACTCATAACAGATCACTCATACACTCTACGATTAAGAAGACTCCCTATGAACTGTGGAAAGGAAGAAAGCCAAGTGTCAGCTACTTTCATGTATTCGGCTTTGCATGCTACATTATCAACAATGGAAAGCAATACTTGACAAAGTTTCAAACCAAGTCAGACGAATGAATCATTCTTGGATATGCCACAGAAAGTAAGGCATGCAGAGTGTTCAACAAGAAGACACTGAGTGTTGAAGTCTTGATTCACATCATCTTTGATGAGACAGACTTAGACAAAATAGTGCCACAAGACACTACGACCGATAGTTCAGGCACTACGAACGAGTTCGTCGAGCTCAACACTACGATCATAGTACCAGATAATTAAATCATTGAGCAAGGAAATGAAATCATAGAGAGGCCTATGCCAGACAACGAACCTCCACACCAAGAAGAAGAAATAGATCTTGAAGACCTAAGACAAGAAGGCATCAGGATAGATGTCCCAACAGGAAACAGATGGGTAAGAGATCACACTCAAGATTTAATCATTGGAGATCCAAGTGCTAGAGTCAAAACAAGAATTGCCACCCAAAATGAATGTTTCTATCTAAGCTTCATGTCACAAATGGAACCAAAGAAGATAGAGGATGCTATGGAAGACTCCAGCTGGATAGAAGCCATGTAGGAAGAACTTAATCAGTTTAAAAGAAGCAAAGTATGGAGATTGGTACCAAGAACAAAAAGTCACCATGTCATTGGAACCAAGTGGGTCTTCAGAAACAAGATTGATGAAGATGGAGTAATAACCAGGAATAAGGGAAGACTAGTGGCCAAGGGCTACTCTCAGGAAGAAGGCATTGACTACGATGAGACATTTGCATCTGTTTTCAGACTAGAAGCCATCAGAATATTCCTTACCTTTGCTGCTCACATGAAATTCAAGGTCTTTCAGATGGATGTCAAAAGTACATTCCTGAATGGTGAACTTCAAGAAGAAGTCTACGTAGAGCAACCTCCAGGTTTCATCAATCCATCTCATTCTAATTATGTTTATAGATTAGACAAAGCCTTATATGGTCTTAAACAAGCACGTAGAGCATGGTATGAAACACTAACTAACTTTCTTATTGAAAATGGGTTCACTAAAGGTAGAGTAGATACCCCATTATTCCTTAGAAAGCATAAAAACAAAGTCTTATGGGTTCAAATATATGTTGATGATATTATTTTTGGTTCTACTGATTAAAAGCTATGTAAGAGATTCTCCAAGTTTATGCAGAGCAAGTTTGAAATGAGTATGATGGGTGAACTGAACTTCTTCCTTGGACTGCAAGTAAAGTAGTCTGATGAGGGAATATTCATTAACCAAGCCAAGTATATCAAAGATTTACTTAAGAAGTATGGCATGGAATCATCCTCTCCCATGAAAACCCAATTACTCCTGCAACCAAGCTTGACAAAGATGAAAAAGGTAACAATATTGATATAACTCAATACAGAGATATGATAGGCTCTCTTCTATATCTAACTGCCAGTAGACCAGACATAATGTTTTCAATATGCATATGTGCTAGATTTCAGGCTAATCCTAAGGAATCACATTTATCAAAAGATGTTATACGGTCGATTTATAAGCATCATCCTACAGTCTGCTCTAGGTGATAAGATTGGGGACGATGAAGGAGAGTCCATCAATCCAAACAAAAGGATGACCCAGCAACTGTTTGATAACTGAAAAAGGAACCCAACTGAGAATGTACGCAAGAGGAAGCTAAAAGCTCAAAAAGCAGAAGAACCTCAAAGGTCTACCACTGATATACCTGTAGAGTCCTCTAACCTTGAGACTCTAAGAATCTTAAGAAGAAAAGAACAGCAGGCTAAGGCAGATGAAGACAGAGCTACTATATCACAACTACTGAAGAAGAACAAAATTAGTCACAAGTCCAAGAGGCCATCTATCTCTTCAAGCGTAGAGTCTCTGCCGATTGTAGAGACCAAACCGAACACCTCTAACAAGGAAGTTGCTGCACTAGATGTTCTAGCTGATCAACAAGACAGGGCTGAAGCTCAAGGAAGTCCTGAGGCTGTGGCTCAGCCTAAAAAACCAAGAGAAAAATTGGTTAAAAAGTACATCCTTTTCAATGAAGGAGTACTCAAAGAAGAAGACAAAAAAATGGCTGCTGAAAAGAAACTATCCAAAGAAAGCCAAAAGGACATAGCTCAAGCTGAGAGGGAGATACCTGAAGTTCTCACCATAGAAAATGCTTTAGCTGAGGGGCAGCTACCAGTCCTACAGATGGATGATCATGTTGAGGGGGAGCCTCATGATATCCCCATGACAGAAGAAGCTGCTCCTGCAGAAAATGAGGGAGAGCCTGAGCAAGAAAGTCAAAAGGAAGTCATTGATATAGTGGAATCCTCAAAAGAAGATAGAGAAGGAGAAGAAGACGAAAATGATGATGAACTTGAGATCACAAGTGTGGGCCGTGATGGGTATAGGAGTTTTCTCTATAATAAGCTATTCTCCTATCTCTCCATGATGCCTTTTCATCAAGCTTAAATTCTAACATCCTGGAATCACATGTTGTAGAGCTTCAAAAAATATCCAGCCATCTCTATGCTAGCTCATGGATTCCCAAGAAACTTCAACTTTGCCAAGCAGCTGATAACAAATGGTCCTTCTTCAAGGATGGTGCATGAGGGAAGCTTGATCTGACGCTCTGATCAAGGAAAATCGAGAGGACATTGCCCAAACCCAAAGCAAACTCAATGAGCTCATCCAAGGAGTGACTCGCCTATCCGAAGACATTCAAACCCTTTATACTGACAAAAGGAGGAGAATAAAGGGAAAGGAGATCAAGGCAAGGGCAAAGACAGAGGACAATTCCAAACTCAAACCTCAAGAAGTCCTCTTACAAGGCAGCCACACCAATAGGCTCCACGATTCGGCCATCAGACTCAACGACCTGATCAGTAGGAAATTTTAATGGCTCAGCCAATATGGAGTCTAGGGCCAGCTACAAGCTCATAAAATGTGACCATTACAGGCCTTAGAATGCCAATTGGAGATCCTGCATTCATGAATATGCATGATCACAATCCTAAGCTAAGCCCAAGTGAGCTGGAAGATCTAGCCAAGAGAGATGAAGCAAGTAGGAAAATGAGAGCTGAGGGGAATGCCAATCCTCCACGCAAAAGATTAAAAAAATAGAGATAAGTTAAAATTTAAATTTTTATTGATGTAATGCTTGATTGTAATATCTATTCTTCAAACATCAATAAATTCATGCTTATTCCCTAGAAATTTTAGCTGCTCACTGAAATATTAAGTCATATTTACTTACCTACAAATGCATTTAGAAACTAATAATCATGACAACAAAATCTCCTTGTTTTTGTCAACATCAAATAGGGGGAGATTGTTGGGAGAGTGCATATTTTGATTTTATGTTTAAAGTAAATACTCTTGATTATTTGTAAAGTCCTTTAAGGAATATTTGTCAAGGACTTAGTGATAGATCAAATTTTTTAGGTTGATCTAAACTCTTAATGTGTATCATTCTGTAAATGAATGTATGCATAAATAGATCAAAGTTGTTAGGTTGATCTTTTGAGATGTAATAGATAGGCTTCGAAGAGATCGTAGTGTATCAAGTTGATCAAGATTACAGAAGCCAAGGCAGAAAAGTAGAGCATCGAGGATTGTAGTGTGCCTGCCTTGAAGGAACTCATCAAAAATCGTAGAGTGGTCCCAACGTTTGCCGAGCCAACTCAGAGATCATAGTGTGCTCTCAGAAACGTAGAGCTTGCAAAACAAGCAAGTGAAGATCGTAGTGTACAAGTCTTTAAGAGAAATCATAGTGCTCTTATTTGATAGCTTCAGACCAAGCACCAAGGTGACAAGACACCACAATCTGGATCGTAGAGTATCATCTGCCATGTGTCAGAAGCATCGAGCCCTACCTTTTGTTTGGAGAAAAATTCCAATAAATGTGGAATGAATTTTAAATTTTGAAGTCCTCATCAGTCCTAACGGTACAAGAGATATCCTTAGTATACAACGAAAGAAACGTATTGATGAAGCTAAGGAAAGGACCATAGGACAGAGGAAAACACATTTTCATGGATTAGGTGAGAAAGCAGTCTGCTGTGTCAGTGGGCCAAAATACAAGTCAGAAGGTGTGCATAAAAGTCTCCATCAAAGCTCAGAAATGTCAAACGCATTTAATGATTCAACAAATGGCTTCAACAGATAGATTTCAAGGATCACATATATGCAGAACATGTGCAGATGAGAAAAATGAACAAGCATTGAACAAAATGCCAAGAACTCTCAACGCTCAACTCAACGATCTGAGAAAAAGAGAAAGCTTGCTCAGCTACTCAGTTCTTTCGAACAAGTGCTTAACAACAACTGAGTAGCACCAACCAAGAACTCAACAACTACTAATCAACTGAAGTAAGAGTTCCAAGTCAGAAGGACTTGAAGAGTTCTAAGTGATCTGTGAAGAACTAAGTCTGCTAGACTTGAAGAGTTCAAGAGTGAACTAAGAAGTTCCTAGACTGCTGGTCTAGAAGGAATCTGTGAGATTCAGAAAGTATAAAAGATATTCTTAGTGGATTTCTTACTCGAGGAGTAGAAGAGTAGACTGGGAGCTTTAAGTGCTCTGAACCACTTAAAATTATTGTGTATATTACATTCTTGCTATAACTGCTATATCTACCATAACTGCTATAACTGCCTCACTCTCATTAATTCACTATATCTTAAGGGAGATTAAAACAAATATTAATTCCGTTGTGTTTTAATCATTATCAACTAACAAGTTAAAATGAAAAGAATTTTAAACATCTATTCAACCCCCCCTTATAGATAACTATTGTGCCTCCGGTAACTAACAACCTGTGAGTTCGTCGGCGACGAAAGGGGTTCTCGCCGGAGACTCTCTCCTCGCCTTCGCCTTGTAATGCTAATTTAAAGATGACAGAAGGATTGTAATATGTAGAGATATCAATTACTTAATTTAATAAGTAAATCAATATTAATCCCCTAAATTAAGGAATTCTAATTGCATACTAATTTCCTAAAATAAGGAATCCTAATTACACTAATATTGTAAATAAATATGGAAAGTGTATTAATTATATAAATATTTTATGAGTGCACTATTGTTGTATTTTTTTTTAAAAATGTAATAGAATATGTAATTCATCCTATAAAAAATGTATTTGACATAAATAATGTTGATTGGGCTATGGAAAAAATAAGTTTACATGCTACAATAATAAGGCCCATGAGTATGAGGTTAGGGCTCCACTTCTAAGACACAAACTTTAATTGTGGGGCAAGTCCCTACAAGCGGGTTAAATGTTTTTTTGGTCTCTATAGTTTATGTCAACTTACAAATGAGTCACTCAATCATTTTTTCTTATAGTCAACTCACTATACTTTACTTTACTAACAAAAAATTAAAATTCTGTCAGTGGGGTTAACTTTTTAAACAGAAAAGTGACGTGGAAAATAATTTTTTTTACTAAATCCTAGTCATTACACACATAAGCTACATCCCACCCATCAAAAAAAAATATATCCATCCCCACCCAACCCACCCAATCTGACCCAACTTATTTCATCAACATTAAATAGAAATCATATATCAAAAGGAGCTTAACTTAGGGTTCCTCGTAAGAGTAAAGAATTCAGGTCAAATTGGTGAATCATTAAAGTAATTAAGAGTAAGAGAGTTATACTAAGGTGCATGTAGAGAAGATGAGTACCTCAAGTAGGGTAGAAAGCTCCTAAGAAGGAAAATGGTGAGTATATCTGTAGATTCGCAATGCGACACTGCCTCATTCAATCCCATCTTCTGCAAATATGGAATCGTTGCACCCATGTGGGAAGCATGGAAATTTGGAACCCTAGATCCACGTAGAAGATTTGTTGTTTGTAGCAAGTATATTAAGGGAATTTGCAATATTTATAAAAAAAATTGGGATGAAATGAAAAGGGGATTTCTTTAGTCACAAATCTTAACTTGGAACTTTGACTGCCTATCCCATAAAGCTTCAAAATGTGCAGAGTCAAGATAGCTGCATCCAATTTCTTCTTAATCCTTGGTCAGATTAATTCTTCAATCTTCAATATTTCATCTTTTTTTTTGTGCAACCTCACCATAATTTGATCATGTATCTCAGCTAGCATGTGTAGGACTAACATATATCTTGCCTTTATGATCCATGCATTGAAGAACTCATACATGCTATTGTCCACATTGTCAGTCTTTGAGTGAGTCTCAAAGAATGCCTTAGACCAAAACTTGGGATCTTGCTCTGCCAGTTTGTCATGTGCAGGAATTGATAACCTTTTAACCTCTCTCATTGCCCTTTTGTGAGCTACAATATGAGTTACCATAGAAGCCTTCCAAAAAACTATTTTAAGAGCTTGCGAAGGATACTTCTTCCTCCAATTTGCATAGATATGCCTTGCACAGATGCTCTGCATGAGGAAGAAAATATTGAATAGCTCCTTTCAATCCCTAAAAATATCAACTATTAGATATATGTACATGGCCACAATTTAAAAAAGAAATAATAACGTGGATTTTAGTTATTACCAAATATTAACAAAGATGCTAACCTTTTGTTGGCCAAATATTAAAATTAGCCCATAGCCATCTCCCAAAGTAAGATCAAACACCAACAACTACATGAACCAAGTCCAACTGTCATAATTCTCACTCTCTGCCACCACCATAGCTATAAGATACATTTGATTATTTCCATCCCTGCCAATTGCAGATAGAAGCTATCCACCACACATTATTTTTAGAAAACAACCATCCAAACCAATAATAGGCCTTCACAACATCATAACAAATATAAAATCTCTTAAATCTTGACACATCTTCAGGATTCAATATTGTTGTTTTATGTTAACTGTGTTATTCTTATTACTCTTAACTATCTCAGCCCCAAAGTCTCACACCCTTGCATAATGATCCTTCATGACCTGTTGAATCCCCTGCAGTGCTAACTGTCTAACCCTCATGCATATAACCTCTGTAACATCCAACTTCAGTTTCAACATTATCTCTTCTTGCATCTCCCTTAATTTCTAGCTAGGATTCTTCCTAATCCTATTCCCATAATAGTCAGCCAAATACTTGACTGTAGCCAACTTATTTTTGAAGATTCTGGTGCAATTGTGAATGTCTAAGATAGACTTAACCTGCCATGTATCAGTCTTTTGTATGTAACTAGCCCATAATTTCCATGGACATCCTTTCTCACACTTAACTTTTCATCTTTTCAAATCATTGATTGGATACCATAATTTCCTCTCATTTGTAATGGAGTAGTCTGTTATGACATCTTTAAACTCCTTAATGCTGGAAAATATCATGTACTCCTTAAATTTTATCAACTTCTTTTTTATCTTCTTGTTGTAAACCTCAATTGTCTTTCTTTTTTCTTTACTAGGGGGATGCCCTACATAGCAAACATCCCCATCTTCTTCACTGCTCTCAGAAAGAGACCTAAACACATCACTATTCTCATATTCACTTTGACATGATGCGTTATTTGAATCACAATTCTAATATTCAATGCCCTACCATCATTCCTAAATTGTTCTCCCTCTATTCGATTCAATTTTGGGTCATGTCCTGCCACATTTTAAGGCTCACCCTCACCCTCTTCATCTCCATCATTCCCTTCATCTCCCTCATCTCCATCATCTACCTGATGACCTAAGAAAAAAAGGTTTAGTAACTCACTTATAAGTTGACCTAAATTACAGTGACCAAAAAAGCATTTAACCCCCCTACAAGGGATGGAACGACTAGACTTAAACATAAGACACAAATTTATGGAGCCGTCCCTTATAAATGATGGAGCCTAGGGCGGGAGCAGTCTCTGAAGCATGATAAACCTTGGGTACTATTCTTTGAAAAGGAATATAAGAAGACCCATTCATGAATGAAGCAAAGCTCATCCTAGAAAGAAAGAACAAAATCAAAAGAGTCATTAATTTTAGAGTGGCCTTTGAGGATGTGGGGGAAAGGCCTTTACATTGATTGCATGCAGACTTGTCCATTGATGGGTCACTAAATTAATTTGGGTTAAGGGTAGTGACAATGGGTTGACTTGGTAACTGAGAAAGAGGGGTGACTTTGAGCTTCATGCATTCTTTCCTAGGTTAAAAGGCAATAACAATTTAGAAGGTGGAGGTGAATAGATTATTATCATGACCGTAATGTTACAAATGATGTGAAAATTAAAAGTCCTCATTGACCCGTAGTGCATTGATGGACAGTTTTTGGTATGATTATGGCTATGGATTCTCTTCGGCAAAGGGAGCAAAGATGAATTGTTTTATAGAATGATCAGGACCGTTGATGAAAACACGATTATCTTTGGCCCGTAGTGCATGGATAATTCATGGTCGTGATACTAAATAATATCCTTAGCCTGTAGTGCAGGGATGATTTAATGATGTGGATTATTTATTGAGCTGAGTCTCAGCAATAAAAGTGATGAAAAACTTTTTAAATCATAAAATATAGTAGATTTTATTCTCTACTTGACTCTTTTAATGGATTGCTTGTTCCGTTGCAGTTAAACTTGATGTCTATTGTATTTTATCAGTTTAACATTGTTGGAGGCTAATGATAATTTATTCTGCATTATCTTAGTCATAATATTTCTTACTGGGCTAGTTGAGCTCACCCTTTCTTTCACTGTTCTCTTCAGGAAATGAGAATATAGCTGGGATGAGTCGAGGAACGGAGTGATGGTCCAAAGGATAGCATTAGTAGTCCTCACTATTTTGTGAAATAGTGTGATAATAACTGTAATGAGGACTTCTTTTAAGTTTGTATAATCTCTAGTAGATAATATTTGTATTCAAACTCACAGTTTATGTTTTGTCGTATTATACACGACAGTGGTATTAGTAAGTTGTATTTGAATTTTGTACCATGTATCTGGGAACCAAAGATGGGTGATGTATACCTAATTTTGGGGGCGTCACATAGTTGTCCAACCTCTGTATGTCTAATGTTTCCTTCCATTCTCCATTGATTCAAACCATGGTTTAAGATCATTAACTGGACAACAAATTCTCAATATAAAGCACCCTCTTCATCTCATTCTCTGTTGCTTGAAAATTTGTCTGATAAGTATAGTTTGAGAGTGGGAGTTGCTGAGCATTGAGGGAAGTATAATTAGTGCATTGAAGAATCCATTTAAGCTTCAAGAGGTATAAAATTATGTCTTTTGTTCTTAAAATTAAGTTTTGTCAAATTCTTGAATTACTTGAATTCTCTGTCAATTAGTATGAATTAGTATGCCATTGTGTTGTCCAAGTTTGTATGCATGTCTAGAAGCATTCTGAGTTGCTGCAGACGAAGGTTTGGTAATGTGGTGTTAAGGCTATGCACAATTAGAGCAAAAAAATTTGCCTTTGCACGAAGTGGCACGGCCGCACCACTTCTATAGTACATGACCGCGCGGCCGCGCTGGCTGCCAGTCATGGATTCTGATTTGTTGATCATGTCTTATTTTGAGCATGTTATGGTAGTTACTATTGGGAGATTGCATATTTAAATTTGATGTTGAAAGTAAATATTCATGATTATATGTAAAGTCCTTCAAGGAATAAATATACAAGGACTTAGTGGTAAATCAAACTTGTTAGGTTTTTCCGAGCTTTTAATGTTTATCATTATATAAATGAATGTATAGATGAAAAGATCAAAGTTGTTAAGTTGATCTATATATTGAGATGTAATAAATAGGCTTCAACAGAATCGTAGTCTATCTAGCTGATCAAAAGATTACAGAAGTGAAGGAAGAATCGTAGAGCATCGAGAATTGTAGTCTGTCTACTTTGGAGGGCCTCTTCTGAAATCGTAGAGTGGTTTAAACGCCTACCGAGTCAAAATCATGAATCGTAAAGTGCTTTCGGAATCGTAGAGTCTGCAAGTCAAACAAGTTAAGATCGTAGTGTGCCAGTGCTTAAGAGAAATTGTAGTGTTCTCTTCTATCAGTACCGGATCAAGCACCAAGGTGGCAAGACACCACGATTATGATCGTAGAGCATCATCTGTCTGTATCAGAAGCATCGAGCCTTGCCCATTTATTTAAGAATAAATCACAACAAATGTGGAATGGATTATGTGACGCCCCCAAATTCGGACCGCCACTTGGTCACTCGAATTTGATTCGTCACGTGCTCAAAGTATTACCATAATAACTAAAATAACAAATTCACAATAAAAAATCCAATTTAGAATAATATACAATGATTTATTATAATTATTCCCCCTAGTCTCGCAACCTACAGGGCTTAATAGATTACATAATAATATCGAATAAAGACTTATTACATAATTCTACTTAAGTTTAAACATAGTCTGACAACATTCTTAATACAACATAATAGATTTAAACATAAAGGGGCAAGCTAGTTGGTAGCCTTGTCTGCCCTTGACTTTCCCAGAGACACCTCCCCTGTTCTGCCTTAACAAAATGGTTTTAAATAAGCAAGAATGAGTACAAATTGCCCAGCAAGTAATATACAATAAGGGTAAAGAGTTTTATAACACGAGTGTGAAATATCGAAGTATCATCTCTAAGATAGTTCAGCGTTTTAGAATAATATCATGAACAATGAATGTCAACAATTCTTGGAATAAGAACGATAATTCAATATAAATCAACATATATATATATATATATATATATATATATATATATATATATATATATATATATATATATATATATATATATATATATATATGAATTCAAAGACTATCAAGATATCCAACTGGTTAACAATTTATACTGAGCAGTCACTAAGAACTATTGAACATCTATTAGAATTACCAATATTAAACTGATAACCCAAATGAATCAAGTACTATAGATGATCAGTCTACAATACTCTAAGTTATGCATAACACCACAGTAATAATATACTCATGTGTCGGGGTTTCCAACAACATACATTCCCCTTACCTTAAGGGTTGTTCAACTCAGTTTTTAAGATTTCTGCACCAATCAATTGATAGTTTTATAAACATGCATATAGTCTAGCCGAATCAAATGGCATAGACATTTTCACAATATTCAAGAACAATACCAAGTTCACATGAATAATAATTTTCTCAAGAGTTTAACATACTAGCTCAATTGAACGAATAAGTAGGATAACTTGCATTCAATGAGATAAGCTTACATATTCGTTGAATAAAGTAACGCAAGAGTTAGAATACTTGCCCAATGTAAAGTAGGGTTCGGATACTTGCCTCAAACGTAGATTATCCTCATTACAAAATCAATAATTTCAAATCCTATTTATAGTGTATTATAAGTATAGGATGCCCATTAGTTAAATGTGCTCATGCTTGATATGTAAGTTTAAATGCATATTTAAACATTTAACTTAGTTGTATACTCTTCACATATTTCATTCCAAACCTTGCATACTTATAACACAAAATCGGTTTATAAGTCACCATGAAATCAAATAATATAGTCTTTAATCATTGCCTTATAGTTTGAAAATACTTTTTGGACTTATCACTTGAAAGTCTATAATCACATCATTAAACATTCACTCCTATCATCTAGCGTGCTTCTTAACACATTGGACATGTACTGGTCATATAATACATGCTAGAGTAATAATACAAGTATGTAACTCCAACAATTTAATAGCAGAAAACTGATCCTACTGCAGACTGGCGCAGCCGCGCCTGATTTGTACTAAGGAGACGCGCGGCCGCATAACTCTTAGTTCAAACCAGAGTTGGCTGCTCTTACAGAAGGTCAGTGCACACTCGGCTTGTACGAACATAACTAATCATGCAATACACACATGTTAGTATGTGGATAACCAAGTTTGACTTCATATCATATCATTATTATAGGTCACCATCTATTTTCATTTAATACAGACTTTAAGGGATCAATTCATAATTTTCTTATGTTTGATCGTTGAACACAGACTATATGATTTATAGGTCACAACAACTCATGTTTGCATTAGATTAGTCATGTATTATTAGTTCTGACGTTCTATCATTCATGTTTGTTCTAAGCCACATTTAACTAGATTTACTATGCATAAGACTCACTAGGCAACTCAATGTACATAGTTTATCAAGTTTATATGTGAAATTATAAGTCTCTTTAGTAAACGTATTTAAGCATGGAAGATAAGCACACACTATCTCAATCATACTTTCGTACGCATTTTTGCACATACTCAAGTTATTTATATAAGCTAGAAATATCAGAATTTGAAACATAATGCTCATCATACTTTATTTTGCAAAACTTCAAGTTTTCCTTTAGAATTCCTTTAAAACCAAACTAGAAAACTATACTATACACCAAACAAGTTCATGCCTTATGTTATACTCATGTATGTGCATACCAAGATTATTTACACATGCTCACAAAATCAGAATATACATTATTCCAAGTTCACCATTTCTAGTTTTCCAAATCTTGGAGTTTTCTTAAAAACTCAACATACATCAAGCTAAAACAACGTACTATGTTCAAAAAAATATCTAACCACATGTTAGGGTTATTTATATGCATATTCTAACCAAAGTAACATGCTCAGAATGATACAAGCCCACAAAAATAGTGCACATGACTGACAGCAGGCGCGGCCACACGGTCATGTATTATAGAAGTGGCACGGCCGCGCCACTTCGAGCAGAACACAGAAATGAAGGCTCTTCTTCTGCAGAGCTTCATTCCAACCCATGCCAAATTTGTAACCAGACAACTATAAGACTCCTAAACATGTATACAAGCTCAAATAACACAATGGAATGCTAATCCATACCAATTAACAGAGAATTCAACAATTACTAGAATTTGACAAACTTCAATGTTAAGAAGATAAATAGAAATTATACCTCATTGAAGCTTGAATTAAACTCTCTCACTATTCTGATTATACCTCTACAAAGCTCAGCAACTCACACTCTTAATTCACACTTGATAGACAATTTCAAGCAACCGATAATGGAGAAGGAGAGGGTGTCATTTTTAGAGAATTGAGTGCCTAGTCCATGGCATTACACCATGGTTTGATCCAATGGAAATTGAGAGGAAATGTGGGATAAAGAGAAGTTGGCCAACTGCCCAAACTCGTAGCCATCATCACCATGGATTATAGCCTTTTGGTTTTGCTGGATTTTACGCAAGGAAGGAGTAGGACACTGTGCATAACTGTTTGGAACTCTCAATATGGGACACATATTTTAAATCTCAGCAACTATGTTTATAATGCTTACTTTGTTCCCAAAATGTAATTTTAATGTGTTAATGCTACTACCAAATGGAGAGTTAGAGATTATTTATGTACTCACGTTATATAATTCATGTACATTATTCCAGTCTAATTATTATTTATAATATGTATGGACTCCATTAAATTACCCACTAGTAATTAATATCCCCTTAACACTCTATTATTCCAGTTATACTAACTTATTGGAATAGTTGTAATTCTTTGACATAGTACATCTTTTAATGTTTTCATACATACTTAATGTCACATAAACAATTATTTTTGTAACTTATAATTCCCTACACATTATTATAGAGTTTATATATAATAATGTGTCACACCATATTTCTTTTTAATTTAAGAACTATATAACATCACATGCCTTGCACACATAATTAAATGAATAATACAATTCTAATCATGAAATTTACTTTACTCATAATAATAATTAATAATCACATATCGTTTATCACTCACCATTAATAATTAATTAATAATCTACAAAAACAATTAACAATTAATATTAATTAATTGTTCACTTGATAATTCCTTCACCAATTAATATTATTATTAGTATTTAACTGAAATTCTTTAATAACAAAATAACAATTAATATAGATTAATTGTTCGCTTAACAATTCTTTCGTTAATTAATATATTCATTAATAATTCCCATCATCGTGCCACACAAGGCTTTCAACGAGTTCACCACAATTTCCATACATTCTCAATTATTCAATTATTCAATATAATTGAGTTAACTCATCATATAACACAAAAATCATTTTAATTCAAATAAATATTCATTTTTATTAATATATTCATTTAATAGGACATGGAAATTCTCGGGTATTACAGATTATAAACGTTGAAGTCCTCGGGAGTCCCAATGACACAACAGTCATTCTTAGTATATAACAAAGAGACGTATTGAAGAAGCTAAGAAAAGTATTATGGGTCAGCAAAAAACACCTTTTTAGGTGTTAGGTGAGATAACAGTCTACTGTGTCTGTGGGCCAGACTGCTAATCAAAAGTTGTGCAGAAAGTCTCCATCAGAGCTCAGAAATGTCAAATAAAGATCAAGCAAGCACTGAACAAAAGCGTTGAAGAACACGCAATGCTCAACTCTACGATCTGAAAATAAAGCTTGCTCAGTTACTCGATTCTTTCAAACACAAGCTTAACGACATCTGAGTAGCACTATTCAAGAACTCAACTATTATCAAGTGAACTAAGAAGTTCCAAGTCAGAAGGACTTAAAGAGTTCTAAGTGAACTGAGAAGTACCAAATCTGCAGGACTTGAAGAGTTCTAAAGTGAACTAAGAAGTTTTAAGAATGTTGGTCTTGAAGAAATCTTTGAGATTCAAAGAATGTAAAGATATCCTTAGTGGATTTCTTACTCGATGAGTAGAATAGTGGACTAGGAGCTTTGAGTGATTTGAACCACTTAAAATCACTGTGTCTCTTATATTCTTGCTATAACTACCAAAACTGCTTAACCCCTATTAACTCGTTATATCTTAAATGGAAAATAAACAAATCTCAATTCCACTGTGATTAAATCATTATCAAAACTAACAAGTGTTTTGTAAAAGTAGGTTCTTTCAAACAGCCTACAAAGCTTATGTAGATCCAATGGTACATCTGATAAGCGAATCAAAGACAGGAGGAGGCAGCAAGCCACCTATGTGCAACAAAGATAAATTTTCCAACTGGAAAGTTTGTATACAAGCCTACATGGATTCAATAGATGAAGATATATTTGAAATTGTTCAAAATGAGCCCTACATTCCTACAAAGCTTGCACCAACTTCAGACGACCCAAACAGATTTCAGATCAAGGTCAAAGCAGAATGGACTAACAACGAAAAGAAAGTTATCCAACTCGATAAAAAGGCCAAGAAAATTTTGTTCCAATCTTTAGAAGATGATCTGTTTGAAAATGTGGTCAACAACAAAACAACAAAGGAAGTATAGGAAGCATTGCTCATCATGCATGAAGGAATAAAAGAAGTCAGAGAAAATAAGCAATCTCTTCTGAATCAACAATATGAATCAAAGAATCTCCATGCAATCTCTTCTAGCAAGTGGGATGCTAAAACCACTACCATCAGAGAATCAAATAATCTCCATGATATGAATGTTTAACAGTTATATGGCAACCTTCTCACGTATGAACTGGAGCTGCCTCAATGAGCAGAAACTCTATTTGAAGGAAGAAAGAAGGATAAAGGGGTTGCTCTCAAAGCAACAATAACATCTCCAAAGATAACATCAAAAATGATTCTGACTATGATGAAGATGATGATGAGGACTTTGCAATGATGGTAAGAAGACTAAAAAAATTCATGCGTTAAGGTAGAAGCAACAAATCTAAGAAAGTTAATAACTACAACAAATCTAAGAAAGTTAATAAATCCTCTTCTTCCATGGACTCCCTAATCTCTAGTTAGAGAAGTGCATCTGACAGAACATGTTTAGGTTTAGGGGAATCCATCTCAGAACCATATGTGGAAAAGATAAAGGAAACTAGCTCTAGTGATGTTTCAAATTTTAATAGAAACATTACATTTATGAAATCCTCACAGAATGAAGAACCAGTCCACCCCTGCTCTTCTGATCTAATCCATGTTTCAAGTAATACAGGATTCCATGATGGCCTAGGATTCAGAAACAAGAAGAGTAACTTAGTCACTACTCTTCAACCTCGAAGGGTCGTAGAGTCGAGTAAAATCAACCACGCGAACCAACTGGGTAGGAATAGTAGAGTTAAGATTCACTCTTCACAAATCATGAATCACAAGGATACATGGAGAAAGAAGAGCCAATATAAAGGAAGGTCTGCCAATAACCCACATAAGTTTAAATGGAGGAAGAATCCACATATACACACAAGCATACATCATATTAGATATTTGTATGTAATAAGATTGGTCATAAGGCTGCAACATGCTACCATAATCCTATGCATATGAGACCCAAAATTAAGTAAATTTGGGTTTCCAAGGGTACTAATGAAGTAAGACCCATGCAGGTATGGGTACCAAAATGAGAGTTTAATCTTACCACAAGAATAGAGATCCACGATCACAACCTAGTATCTAGATAGTGGATGCTCAAGGCACATGACCAGGAACAAAGCCCTCCTGTCTAACTTCATAGAGAAGGAGGGTCCGTCAGTCATCTTGAAGACAATGGCTCTAGCAAGACAAGAGGATACGACTCAGCTAAGAATGGTGCAATATCCTTCAGTAAAGTAGCCTATGTGGAAGGATTATAACACAATCTTCTGAGCATAAGCTAACTCTATGACAAGGGTCATCAAGTCACCTTCCTTAATAATCAATGTTAAGTTAGAGATCTGAAGACATCCTCTATAAAGTTGACCGAAATAAGAGAAGGAAATGTAAACACTGTTAATCTTGGTCAATTGAGCTTTGACGAGACAATATTCTTTCTAGCTAAAGCATCTGAAGAAATGAACTGGTTATGGCATAGAAGACGGTGTTATCTCAACTTTAAAAGTATGTCAAAACTGGCCTCCAAGGATCTAGTAGCAGGTTTACCCAAGTTCAGCTTAGTCAAAGAAAGGCCATGTAATGTCTGTCAGCTTAGAAAATAGACTAGAAGCTCATTTAAGAGCAAAACTATGAACTCAATTGACAAGTCTTTGCATTTTCTTCATATAGATCTATTTGGGCCAATTCCAACAACAAGCTTTGGAGGGAAGAGTTACTCATTGGTTATAGTGGATGACTACACTAGATTCACACGTGTGTTCTTTCTACACTCAAGAGATGAAACAAGTTCCCAACTAATCAAAATGTTCAGACTGGTGATGAACGAGAAAGGGGAGAAAATCAATGCTATAAGGAGTGATCATGGTAGAGAATTTGACTTCTCTGAGATGGACCAGTTCTACACCAAAAATGGCATCAGTCATAACTTCTCAACTCCATGAACTCCTCAGCAAAACGGAGTAGCTGAGAGAAAGAACAGAACGTTGATAGAGGCTAAAAGAACTCTACTAGCAGCTGCCCGTCTGCCTGAATACTTTTGGTTAGAAGCTGTCAACACTGCATGCGACACTCAAAACATATCTCTTGTGCACTCTACATTAAAGAAGACTCCCTACGAACTATAAAAAGGAAGAAAGCTAAATGTCAGCTACTTTCATGTATTCGGTTGTGCACGTTATATTCTCAACAATGGAAAATAGTATCTGAAAAAGTTCTAACCCAAGTCAGACGAAGGAATCTTTCTCGAATATCCCACAGACAGTAAGGCTTATAGATTGTTCAACAAGAAGACGCTGAGTGTTGAAGTCTCGATTCACATCATCTTCGATGAAATAGACTTGGACAAAACAGTGTCTCAAGACACTACGAACGACAATTCAGACACTACAAACGAGGTCGTCGAGCTCAACACCACGATCGTATCCCAGAAAATGAGATCGTCAAGCTAGGAGAGGAGATCGTAGAAAGAACTATGCTAGGCAACGAACCTCCACATCAAGAAACATAGATTGATATTGAAGAACTCAGACAAGAAGGCATCAGGTCAGATGTTCCAACAGGAAACAGATTGGCAAAAGATCACACTCAAGACTTAATCATTGGAGATCCAAATGCAAGAGTCAAGACAAGAGCTGCCACCCAGAATGAGTGTTTCTATCTAAGCTTTCTGTCACAAATGGAACCCAAGAAGATAGAAGATGCTATGAAAGACTCCAGTTGGATAGAAGCCATTGAAGAAGAACTAAATCAGTTTCAAAGAAGCAAAGTATGGAGATTAGTTCCAAGACCAAGAAGCCATCCAGTCATTGGTACCAAGTGGGTCTTTAGAAAAAAGATGGATGAAGATGGACTAATAACAAGGAATAAGGCAAGACTAGTGGCCAAAGGTTACTCTCGCGAAGAAGGCATTGACTACGAAGAGACCTTTTCATCTGTTGCCAGGTTAGAAGCTATCAAGATATTCCTTGCATTTGCTGCCCACATGAAATTCAAAGTCTTTCAAATGGATGTCAAAAGTACATTCCTGAATAGTGAACTTCAAGAAGAAGTATATGTGGAACAACCTCCAGGTTTCATCAATCCAACTTTCTCTAATTATGTCTATAGATTAGACAAAGCCTTATATGGTCTTAAACAAGTACCTAGAGCATGGTATGAAACACTAACTAACTTTCTTATTGAAAATGGTTTTACTAGAGGTAGAGTAAATACCACATTATTTCTTAGAAAGCACAAAGACAAAGTCTTATTAGTTCAAATATATGTTGATAACATTATCTTTGGCTCTACTGATGAAAAACATTGTAAGAGATTTGCCAAGCTTATGCAGAGCAAGTTTGAAATTAGCATGATGGGTGAGCTAAATTTCTTCCTTAGATTGCAAGTAAAGCAGACTGATGAAGGAATCTTCATAAACCAAGCCAAGTACATAAAAGACTTACTTAAAAAGTATAGCATGGAATCAGCCTCTCCCATGAAAACACCAATTGCTCCAACAACCAAGCTTGACAAAGATGTTAAAGATAAAAGTATTGATATAACTCAATACAAAGGTATAATAGGTTCTCTTCTTTATCTAACTGCCAGTAGACCAAACATAATGTTTGCAACATATATATGTGATAGATTCCAAGCTAATCCTAAGGAATCACACTTAACTGCTATAAACAAGATTTTTAGGTATCTCAAAGGCACACCTCACTTGGAACTTTAGTATCCCAAGGAGTCCTCCTTTGAACTAACAGGATATACAGATGCTGATTTCGCAGGCTACAAAATAGATAGAAAAAATAAAATTGGCACCTGTCAGTTGCTAGGAAAAAGACTTGTGTCCTGGTTTAGCAAGAAGTAAAACTCAGTATCTACCTCAACAGTAGATGTGACACCCCTAAATTCCAGTACTTCATTACCTCGGTGTTCACTTAATCAAAACATTCATATCTAACTACCCAATCATAATAAATTTGAATAATAAAACCTGCCCATACATGATTACATTAATAAAAATCTCTCAGGTTAATCTAACCTTTAAATACAATCATTCAAATGCGGAAATTAAATACTTCATTACAATCATTAAAATAAAGTCTGTTAAAATATCAACATATTACAAGTCTTCAATACTTGTTCATCTTTTCCTTTCCCTTACTGGTGCTAGGTACATCGACCTTTTCATCCTTAGCTGTAATAGTTATATAAGCAAGAGTGAGCAAACAAAGCTCACTTGAAATAACAATGAATAATGGCTTCATGTCCCCACATTCGGACCTCTATCTCCATTGTGGGATAATACCACCAGCCTTAGTGCCCCCACCTCCGGCAACCCGATCGGATGACCCGACCCGAGCTTTCAAGAGTCAGCTTTGATACCATAAAAAATAACCTAGGTCAAATCTTGAGTTCAGAATAAATCTCGGGTCAAATCCTAAGTTCGAATCGAATCAAATCCATCAAAATAAGGCCTCAAACTACTGTCTCAATAGTATCTTCTTGGGTCATCTTAGCCCACCATAGGCTCCCAAAAGGTCATGACTTGAAGGTACTATTAGTAGTAACTTAATTTCTTATATGCAGACAAATTTTCCCTTATCTTTTTCATCTTAGCCCACCATCGGCTCCAAACTTTCTATCTTTCGATGTGGGACTTTAAGAAGAAACAACTCGGGTCAAATCTCAAGTCCGTAATAAATGTGGGTTTAAATCCCAAGTTCGGATCGAATCAAATCTATCAAAATAAGGCCTCAAACTACTGACCCAATAGTATCTTCTTGGGTCATCTTAGCCCACCAGAGGCTCCCAAAAGGTTATGACTTGAAGGTACTATTGATAGTAACTTATTTTCTTTTATGCGGACAAATTTTTCCCTATCTTTCGATGTGGGACTGGGGTATTACAAACTCCCCCACTTAAATTTCTGACGTCCCTGTCAGAACCGATCACACACACAGCCCAAAGATCTTTGCCTCTCTAGCCTATTGTGGGATAATACCGGCTGGCTTCATGTCCCCACCTCCGGACCTCTATCTCCATTGTGGGATAATACCACCAGCCTTTGTGCCCCCACCTCCGGCAATCCGATCGGATGACCCGACCCGAGCTTTCGAGAGTCGGCTTTGATACCATAAGAAACAACCCAGGTCAAATTCCGAGTCCAGAATAAATCTCGGGTCAAATCCCAAGTCCGAATCGAATCAAATCCACCAAAATAAGGCCTCAAACTACTATCTCAATAGTATCTTCTTGGGTCATCTTAGCCCACCATAGGCTCCCAAAAGGTCATGATTTGAAGGTACTATTGGTAGTAACTTATTTTCTTATATGTAGACAAATTTTCCCCTATCTTTCGATGTGGGACTGGGGTGTTACAAAGACACAGGCCAACAAGTGGCGCGGCAGCGTAGCGCTGGCACTGCGGCACGGTAAATACACGCAGTGCCGAACACCAGACTTCGGCGACCAGCCTCGGCAACAACATGAATAAAAAGCCAATTTGGCATACAAGCTCATTTCTAACAACCTAATTAACATGTAATACATACATAGACTTCATATAAATATCATTTAAAGACTCTTAGCATGATTCTACCCATAAAATAACATAAACATCGAATTTACAACACCCAATTTCACTATTTTTGATAAAACTCCATTTTTGACATTTTCAGTGAAACTCATCACTGTAACTTTGTAACTTTGTTTATGTTTATTCATCCTTTTTCAATTCAATAGTTAAAGTTATAATTTAAACAACTACTAAAACCTTAATTTTACTTTTAAACTAAGCCATATTTATACATATTCATATAAACTCATTGTAATATGGGTTTCTTCACAAAGTACAAACATACATGAATTAATTGACTATTCACATATATAACTTATGAAAAATAGTTTTATAACAAACAATTTATCATACACAACCATAAACCACACACAATTTATCATTCACAAAGCTTTTATATAGAATTTTGGAAGAAGAAGACAACTAAACTTTAAAGAATTTTAAAAAGGTTTTAGATGATACCTTGTATGCTAGAAGATGATAACTTTTTTCCTTTGATTAACAAGACTTCCTTTCTCCAATCTTCTCACAAAACTCTCTAGGATTCTCTCAATTTTTCTCCTCTTCTCTTCTTTTTCTTCTTCTGAGTCTTTCTCCTAACTCTATTCTAACTTACGTATTAACGAAAAAAATAATGTATGGTAATAATATATATTAATTACATAAAATAAATATAGATATAACTGATATCAGTTATCTAAGTTTTGAAAATCAAAAGCCATAAGGCTTGTTTGGCTAGCTAACTAAAAATAACCCATTAACTCTTACACCTTGTTTGGTAAACTTAATTAAAATAAATCAATTAATCCTTATACCTTGTTTGGTAAAATATAAGACCCTAAATTTTTAATGAATAAAATCAAATTTCCTTTATTTATTATTGTGAATAATAAGGTATCAAAGCTTAGGGATATGATCCCTGGCTAAGATACGAGACAAAAACTAGGAGGGGAGAGAAGGGGAATTCCTTCGCTAGTATGACCTGACTAAGTTTATATGGTATTTAATTGTCCAGTTAGAGTATAGGGATAATATGTTATATGTCGATTAACTCTTTTTTTGTTGTAGTGTTTGAAAATGACATCTAAAATTTTTGTGATAAGCAATGAAGCATATGAGACCGTTGAGTCACCAACGATCAATACCCAAGATAATGTGCATCAGGATGGCAATAATCCTCAGGTGAACAACGGCACTGACCAAATGACGAACGACGGTACGTTTAGGAGCTTTTTAGAATTCATGCAACACCAAATGAGAGAGACTCCTATTCATAATGTAGGTGGAAACAATGGTAACCCACGGTTGGTCACCGCTAAGCAGTTCAAGGACCTGGGACCACCAGAGTTTTTGGGAAAGCCAGAACCACTTACGGCAGAGACGTGGATAAAGCAGATCACCAAGATATTTGATGTCTTGGGATATTCTGAGGAGAAAAAGGTTCCCTTTGCCACCTTTATGTTGCGAGGAGAGGCAGATTACTGGTGAAAATTGGTAAAGCGTACTCAACCTGCCAAACTGAATATGTCTTGGGAGAAGTTTCAAGAATTGTTCAACGAAAAGTACTTTACCAAAAGTATTCGTCACATGAAGGAGGTTGAGTTCATCAAGCTGGAGCAAAACAATATGAACGTGTCGC
The DNA here is from genome assembly GCA_020205505.1 of Panax japonicus. Lineage (NCBI taxonomy): Eukaryota > Viridiplantae > Streptophyta > Magnoliopsida > Apiales > Araliaceae > Panax > Panax japonicus. The sequence continues at coordinate 11,704,410 of CM035101.1, read as the reverse complement.
AGTACGAAGCTAAGTTTGCGGAGTTGTCCCGATTTGCATCCGATTTGGTTGATAATGAGGAGAGAATGACGCGAATATTTTTGCGAGGTTTGAAACCCGAAATACGTCAATACCTCATTTCTCACAAACTTTGTTTATATTCAGATGTAGTGAATAGGGCTCAGTTATTGGAGCGCGATAATGAGCCAGCCCAACTGAAGGATCACGAGCAACAACACGATAATAATCGTACCGGTGACAACGATCATCGGAACAATGATAACCATCATGGAAGAAATTATCATGCCAGAAATGGTAACCACTTCGGTGGTAATCATGGCCAAGATAATAGAAGAAATCATTCAAATGGAAATTTCAAGAAGAGAAGATTTAACGATGACGGGAAGACGTCAGAAACAGCACCAACACCAGCAATAAATTATAGGGGAGGAGAACGACCTCCAGTTAGATGCTACAGATACGGAGAGGAGGGACATATAAGTCCAAAATGTTCACAGATTTCCAAGAAATATTTTAGTTATGGAAAAGACGGTCACATAGCTCGATTTTGTCATGTATTGAAATCAAGTCCAGTTGGGACGGTGGCACCAAAAGAGAATACGGACAAAACGAAGTCGGTGGTTTCAAGAAGAGTGTTTTTCGTGACTTCTCAAAGAGCGAGTAACCCGAACGAAATTAGCATGGGTTAATTAGTTATAAATTTTTGTGAAGTCTATACCTTATTAGATACCGGTTCTACCCATTGTTTTATCTCTTTTGCTTGCGCTCAACATTTAAATTTTTCTCCGAAGAAGTTAGATTTTGACTTATTGGTTGAAACTCCGTTAGGAAAAACCTTTATTACACGTGCTATCCAAGTCTTGGATGAGAGTCACAGTTTTGAATGATATTTCTATTGTTAATAAATCTCCTGACGTATTCTCGAAGGACTTCGTAGCCTACCCCTAGAGCGTGAAATCGAATTTTGTATTGACCCCAGTACAAAACCCATTTCTAAAACCCTTAAATATTTCTTCAACCAAAACAAACATATAATGCGCCAAAGACGTTGGCTCGAGCCGTTGAAGATTACGATCGTACCATTCATTACCATAGTGGGAAAATGAAAGTGGTAGCTGACGCGTTGAGTAGAAGATCGTATGCATTTACGAGTGTGATGTTGTTAACACAAAAATCTATTTTATATGACTTACAAATTATGAATATAGAGTTAAAGACTCTAGGGACCCACGTGAAGATTATGATTATACGAGTAAAATAGACTTTAATCGATAAAGTTAAAACCGCTCAAGCTACACACTAGAGCTGATGAATATAAAGAAGAAGGTGCAAGAATGCGTTATTCTAGGAGTAAGAGTCGATGAAGAGAAGAAAGCTCAAGCGTTCGATTTATTTGAAATCCTCGATCGAGTAGAAACTTTGGCCTATAGACTTGCCTTAACGCTAAGTATGTCACGTGTTCATAACGTTTTTCACGTATCGATGTTACGTAAATATGTGGATGGCCCAAACCACATTATTGCGTTAGAACCAGACGAGATAGCCGAAGATTTAACGTACGAGGAGGTACCTGTCAAGATCTTGGATAGGAAAGAGCATGTCCTACACACGAAGGTTATACCACAAGTTAAGGTTTTGTGGAGAAACCATGCTATTGAAGAAATGACCTGGGAGTTGGAATCAAAAATGAAAGCGAGGTACCCTCACCTTTTCGAAACACCAGGTACGTACGTCAATTTTGAGGATGAAATTTCATAAGGAGGGGAGGTTGTAAGACCCCAACTTTTTAATGAATAAAACAAAATTTCCTTTATTTATTATTGTGAATAATAAGGTATTAATTTGATATAATACTTTGGTTATGGGTGAAATATAAAAATTTTCAAAATAAGCAAGTGGTTATATAATATTCATTGTTGTCGGGGAATATTCGTTTGGTCGTAGAATATTCTTTCTGTCAGAGAATATTCATACGACGGCGCAACTATTTGTGGGCCCCATAACGGATAACTGTCGGAAGAAGAAAATGACAAAATTGAATAACGGCGTAGTTGTTACCCTTAACACTGTTGGAATACCCGGTGGTTAAAATACAGTAATACGCGTGGTTGCACAGTAGCACACAGTATTGCATAGTATTGTTGAATTATTGATCCTTACGTAAGAAGGCACTACTTAATAATTGTCATAGTAGTTACTGTTCAATATTTTATTTTAATGATTCAATAATTGCTGCGTTGATATTTTATATTATTGTTGTTCAATAATTGTCACTGCACAGTATCTCCATTATCAGATCAATAATTCATATTATTTGAATAATATTATTAGATAAAATTATTGGCAATGTCTAGAAAGTTCTGTCAAGGAGAGGTTTGGCCACCTAATTGTGCGCCAGTAAAGAGAAATCCTTATCGGAATGCCCCCTCTTTCCTGGGAACAGCCTGGTTATCATAAATGTGATTCTGTAATATTATTTGTGAATAATTAATTATTGATTCATATGATAAGGAAATAATTATTTTATGTGGATATAAATGATGGGTTTATTTATGTGGTTATAAATTAAGGAGTTAATGTTTAGGTGTTTTATAAGTATTTTGTCGAATTGGTGCTATTAAAAGATCAAATCGGTGTTATTACAGCTTTATTGTGTGAGTTATAATATTTAATCCGACCATTGGATCGTTGTAATTTTGGGATATGTTATACATATATAAGTTGAGTATATGTCCACAAATTTTGAACCGTTAAAAATGAGCGTATAATTTGTTATGAATTTTAAGAGGTGACTGATTCGGAAATTAGGTTAAAAATGATTTTGGTGGAAAATTCTAGAATTAATGGGCCCCACTTTTGGTTGGTGAGAAATGTGCTCAATTGAATTTTCAAATGTGGTGGGTTGGAATAGTAGCAAGTAAAGCCATCAAGTAGCAGGTTAGTCTTCTATGGTGTTCTAAGCATTTTCTATAAATATGGTGCTTAGTTAGAATTGAAAATCACACCAGAATTCATAAGTTTTCTCTCTTTCTCTCTCTATATTATCGAGCGTATTCTTGTGAGTATTTTGATACTTTGAGTATTGTTATACGGTACAAGTTCCTTCAGCACTATATCCAGTATTCCAGCCAGAAGTATTATCTTTTTGAGGTAAGGGGTGTTATATTCTTCTTAAAATGATATTTTCTTCAATATCATTATATTGAAATATTGGTTGAAACTTTTTATCAAATTTAGAACTTTTCATGTCGGGGTTACTATTCATGAGTTACTATTCATGAGTTATTATTCACGAGTACTATTCACGAAGCATGATGATTTTTCTTGTGAAATTTCTATCTTTTGGTATCGAAGTTACTATTCACATATACGACACTATTCACGAATACGACACTATTACCGAAAAATGAAATATTCTTCTTTTTATCCAAGGTTTCTATTATGGTTACTATCTTTGATTGTATGCATGTTTTGATCTTTATTTTGAATTCTGCTTCAAAATTGGTTATTATGAAGTATTTTTGAACTTGGATAAACTGTAATACGAATCTCTAATATTTGATTTTTTATCTCACTGGATTCATTTTCTTTAAGATATTTTCATCATCCTCAGTCCTAAATGATGATATTACTGAATATCTTTGGCCTGTAGTGCAAAGATGAATGATTAACTGATGAATATCTTTGGCCTGTAGTGCAAAGATGAATGATTACCTAATGAATATCTTTGGCCCGTAGAGCAAAGATGAACATGCGTTGATATGGACATAACCAACTGGTGATACAAATAAATATCTTTGGCCTGTAATGCAAAGATGAATATTTGACTAAAGATGTATATTGATTGTTGTTACAAGGATAAAATATTGATGGACTTTTAAATCTTAGAAGATAGTGGAATTCTTTCTCTACTTGACTCTTCTAATGGATTATTATTTCCGCTGCAGTTGTTGATCTAAAACTTGTTGTCTATTATATTTTATCAGATTTTCCCTGTTGAAGACTAATGATAATTTGTTGTATATTATCTTAGTCATAATATTCTTTACTGGGCTAGTTGAGCTCACCCTTTTCCTTTTTGTTCCATTTTTCTTCTCAGGAGATGAGAACATAGCAGGATCTAGTCGGGGTATGGAGTGATGGTTCTAGAAAGATGTTTTAACAGTCCTCATTATTTTTGTAAAATAGTGTTTGAATAATTGTAGTGAGACTTATTTGAGTGTGAATATTTTCTAGAAGACAATATTTGTATTTAAACTCACAGTATGTGTTGTCATATTTTGCATGACAATTGTATTATTGAAGTTCTAGGTTGCTTTTTTTTTATACCATGTATTTGGCAACTCAGAATGGGTTGGGTTGAATGGACCTATTTTGGTGTCATCACATAAAACACAATTAGACTCCTTTAATTTATTTTAATAACTCATTTATAGTAAGGTTATTTGTCACACTTTTATTTAATTAAATTTTAATAACCAATTTAATAAATTCTAATACTAATTTATTAAATTACTTTAACACATAAATCACTACCACATAATTATAATTTCCTTTATAATTATAACTTTATTTAATCAACTAACACTTCTATTTAATTACAAATTCAATTTAAAATATAATAATCTATTTAATTATTATAAACTCTCTAACTTAATTATTAAATTAAATTAGTATATTATCTCATAACAATTAATTTTCTTAACTCCTTAATTGTTTACTTAACAAATAATTACTAAATCAAATCAAATCAAATTGAACAATTATTTATTCAACAATAAACATATATGTAACGCCCGAGAATTTTGAATTTTGAATGAATTAAATTTTTATTTGATTATGTGAATTAAATGAATTTAATTGAGTTATTATGCGAGTATGATGTTCGAAGGTCGTTCTATGACCTAAAATATACGGATGTGGTTAATATTCTGGCTTTGTGCTAGTATTAATGGTTGTGAACTATCAAGACGAAAATGAAGGTTATCCGAGAATGTTTGCGTAAAAACACTATTCATTCGATTTAGTTTGGAGCTAGGGTTTGAAATTTCGAGAAACGCGTAATGATAGAATACGAAGATAGTATGGAATATCCAATAATAATTTCGTTATGGCAAACGAAGTTTTCGCTTGCGGACGTAAAACCTAAGGGTTTGTGAAAAAGGTTTCCAAAAGGAAAATGCAATGCCTATAGTTGTTTCGGATATTATACGTATGAAATACGAGTATTATATTAGTATGAATACGAGTATGGTATGAAGAATTGTACGACGTATAATACGATTATTATATGAGTATTAGACAAAGAGAATACGTGAGTAATACGCGTAGAATACCAGTCGTATTAATGAAGTATGAGTTAAGGGTTGGTATAATATAATTGGGCTTAAACCAATAGTAAGCCCAATAAATTATATGAGAAAGCCCAAGTTAAGGCCCAACATTAAATTAATATCAAGCCCAATCCAAAGAGTAAACCGCGGGTCGAACCGGTGGGTCATGGGATAGGTAAAACCCATGGGGTAACCCATGGGATGATCCATCAAGGAGTGGGCCGGCCACTTGGTGGACAAATAAATGCAATACTTGATCACCGAGTACTTTGCTTGGTGATCAAGAAGTGAATAGTAAGGAGGTGGGGAATTGGATAATTTTATCCTCATGTTGGTTGCCTATAAATACAAAGTAAGAGTTGGTCATTTGAGGTTTTTACAAAACTTTTCAATATATATTGAGAGAGAGAAAGAGCTAGAAACACTAAATCCTTCTACTTCCAAACAAACTAATAGGCGTTTATCAAGAACGATAATTGCTTCAAAGGTAAATTCTCATAAACCGCAATCTTCATCTTTTTCGATTTCTTTCTCGTAGAAGAATCGTAGATTGGTGGAGAATGTTTATTGAGGAGATATAAGGATGCCTATTAATGACCAAATCATTGATAGGTCATGACCAAATAGAAACTGTAAGTGTTAACATAAATTAAAAACCATCGAAAGTCTTTAACGAGAACTTAGTTTTGAATGAATGTTTGAAAGACCATTATATCTAAGGAATGTGCCTATTGTTTATTTAGGATGACTATGATAAATCAATTTAGTTTTCCATTTGATTTGGCTTATAGAACATGAGTAACGAAGTTATGGCGAGTTTTGCGAAAATAGACGTTAAACGTCGAAAACGTAAAAAGCCCGGATTAAAGGTCAAAAGTTTCCGTGTGACTTGAAAACGTTGGTTTCTAATGTCAACGCGTGAGATAAGGTAATTAAGAGTCGTGGGCGAAAGAATCTTCGCATTTCGACTTATAACGAAGAAAACGAGTATTGAACGGTCGAAAACGTTAAACGAACGCTTAAAAATGAACATAAAGTTGAATTCCGAGTTAACGGATTCATGAATGTGAAATTCTTATATGAACACGTAAAGGATGTGATTTGTGACTTGTAGGCTTTTGAATGGGTCAATTTGGATGTAAAACGAACAAATTAGGAAGCCGGGGGTTTCGTTAGGAAACCAAACTGTTTTGGCCAACTGGTGCACAGACTCGGCGCCGCAACGCCAAAACCAGTATAAAGTGGTGGCGTCGCAGCGCCAGACTCGGCCGAGTACCCTCTTAACTCGTGCCGCAGCACCACTAGAATACATTAGATGTCGCGCCGCAGCGCCGACAGTGGAAAAATGTTGACCATTTTAAGTTTTGTTCCATTTTGAATGTAGACTTAAGGTAAGACATTGAAGGTACTTAAAGTACATAATAAGATTGAACTTAAATCACTTATAAGGTGATAATGTTAGAAGTTTTGGTATGGTTTAATAAAGATTAAACAAAGAACACGAAGACGTAATAAGTAAACCGTGAATGACGTTCAACGTTGGTATTTAACCAATAATGATCGAATAACGGTTAATGGCATAAGAATGTTAATGGGACGTGACGAAGTATAGAAAGTCGAATTTACTTTAATAAACGAAGTTAATTCAATTAAGACATAGAAGTGAAAGAAGTTGGTTAGAACCGTAAAGTTAGTTTGTTTGATAACTAATTGCAGTGTGCTATGTGAATGTATCATGTAGATCCTGTAAAGACTGAGAATAGTTGAATTGTTTATTCGAAGACGCTTGAAGGCAAGTCTTTCTGAACGCTTGTCTAACCTCCGTGTTAGCTAAGTTTTACGTGATGCATGTTATACAATGCATGAATGATTTTAAAGAAAGAGTCGATGCCTGTTTTAACTCGGCTAGACTAATTCTGATGAGTTGATTGATTTGTTTACAATTATTTCAATATAGAACTGTTAACACTATCCTATGCCATGTATTTGGTACGGATGTAAAGGTAAGTTTGTCTATTTACAAACAAAAGTATTTTTCATCGATTATTCGATGGGCACACGAGGTTGCCAAATGTTGAACGTAAATACGTTTAACATAAGAGTGTTGATCAACATAGAGTACAATAGGCTGATCACCTAGAAGTGTTCATAAGTAAAGACGGATGGATGGACTTAGTGCTGGATATCCTTTTCAAGTATGAAAATGAAAAGAGTATGTTCATGGTCTATTAACCGGTTCATCATTCCTAAGCTATTATATATACTTTGGAATTGTTATTATGACATGAGAAGTACTAGCCAAATGTTTCATAGTGCTTCATATATAATTGTTCGGATGTGGAAATAAAGCATGTAATTGATAATGTGATATTCATATGATTCTTTGTTAAGACTTACTGAGCTAGTTATGCTCATTCTTGCTTAAACCATATGTTTGTAGCTAAAGTCGAATGAACTGAGAGTTCTAAGAGAGATAAGGGCAAGGCTAAGATAGACAATTAATCATCCTGTAATAGATTAGTGTATTTGGTTGTAATATGCTTATGAAGAACAATGAATGTATTCGGTTTATGAACCTGGGAAAGGATTTATTACAAATGTAATATAAAGATAGTAATTACATTTCATTTTGTTGTGTTTTCAATGGAATGATTGTATAGATTATAGTATCGTGGAGCACCATTTGTCGGGTTGGAAGATACCCGGATTTGGGGGCGTCACAGGTTGGTATCAAAGCATTAGGTTATAAAACTTAAGGGGGGAAGAACCTTAGGCTAATAACCTCGTTAGGAAAGGAAGAGTCTGAAGAAAGTTAACTCAAGTCTAATGAGTTAATAAGGTATTGAGGAAACTCAGTACCGAAAGATTTAAAAGATGGAAAGTAACCCTAAATGGATTAAATGTGATTTGTGCTTATATTATTGTGTATTATGTACTAATCAATTTGTTATGTGTTATTGTAGATGTCGGTCGATAGCTTGATGTATAGGGATATACATGTGATCAGCGAGGAGTCAGTGAACTGAGTTGAGACAGTACCTGTACCTATAGCAGACATGCCGGTAGTGATTCCAGAAGAGTCAGAGCCCGAGGAATATTACTCGGAGGAGGACTATTCTGAGGAGACCATGGGGATAGCATTATATTTGAATATGATGATTGATGTGGAGGATTATATGTAGGTGACATTGATTAATACGGTGATGCCTTCCCTAGAGTCGACACCTACAGAGGCTATGAAGGCAATGTACCTCTCAGTGTTTGACCGTAACGTGCAACTGCACAATATGGTGCATCACCAGAAGGAAGAGATCACTGATCTCTTTGGGGCGAAGGAGTCTGCAGAGTCAGACTATGAGATAGAGCATAATGAGAAAGTGCTCATGACTGACAAGGCTAGAGACTATAAGAACGAGGTCGTAGAACTTCGTAAAAAACTGGTTGAAAAAGACTAGAAGATAGCACGAATGTGATATATAAATGACAGTGCGCACGAGGATTTCAAGCTTAAGATAACTTGTTATTCTATTGAGCCAGGACAGACTCGACATACTATAAGTCGAGATATTGTGTCGATTCTGGCGAACGAGAAGCATGAGAATGTTGTTAGGCAGTATTAGAAGTAGCATGGTACATACTTTTGTGTAGTGACGTAAAACCCTCTTTTGTATAATTAAAGGGTAGTCTTTTTGTAAATCCCAATTTTTGTAAAAGTCAATTGCAGGATAAATATGTAATAGCTTTTGGGCTATGGAAAGCAACTTGTAAATAGTTTTGATCTATAAAAAAGTATTTTAATATAAGGAAGTTTTTATTTTAAATTGTTTTGTTGTGTATGAGTTATTGTTCAATTGTTTGACGACTAATAAAGAAATAAGCAAAAAATAATAATGGAACTTTATTTATTTAATCAGAAATGCCGCTAAGAAGAAGGCAACATAACCAATAGGCGAAATCACATAATGATAACGAGGGGGGTCCTAATAACCCAACACAAGAGTTCGTTAATTTATTAACGGCTGCATTTAACTAAGCTGGGGGTAGAGCACCCGCAAGACCTAGGGTAGCCCGAACGACTACCTTTAAGGAATTTAAGAGTGTAGGTCCACCTGAATTTAAGGGAACAACGAACCCAATGGAGGCCCAAACCTGGGACAAGGAAATAGAGAAGGCGTTTGTTATTACAAACGTAGCTGAGGCACAAAAGAGTTATTTTCTGACCTATATGATGAAGGGGGAAGCCAACTACTGGTGGGAGGCTCACCAGGGTGGGGCTGGAGCGGAAGCTGTTACATGGGAACAGTTTAAGAAGGTATTCTTCGAGAACTATTTCCCTACTAGCATGCAAGGGAGAATGGAGATTAAGTTCTTAGAACTTAAGCAGGGGGACATGACTGTTCCCCAATATGCGGCTAAATTCAATGAATTAGCAAGGTTTTCTCCACACCAAGTGGACACGGAGGAGAGGAAGGCTCGTAGGTTTGAGCAGGGCCTAAAACCCTGGCTCTATAGTAGGATAGCGATTTTTTCAGAGTGCTTCCTATGGGACCATTCTGGAAAAGGAGATAATAGCGGAGGGTGGTAGTGAGGCATTGACCCAATACCACAAGGATAGAAAGAATAAGAGTGAGGGATAGGGAGAGAATAAGGCAGAGGTTGCCAGAGGTAGTGGCAATGTGCCTAAGAGGAAGAATTTTAACCCTGGGAATACTAGGGTAAAACAAGGGGATCCTAAACGTAGGATGGAGGCATGTAAGACATGCGGTAAGACTCATCTGGGAGTGTGCCTAAAAGGGAAAATGGGTTGTTATAACTATGGACATGAGGGTCACATATCTCCCAACTGTCCTAATCCTAAGAAAAGCCGGGGATGTTTTGTTTGTGGATCGGTTGACCACATGGCAAGAAATTGCCCAAAGAAAGGGGCGGAGGGTAGTAATGGTTCTGGTATTGGCAATTTGGTCATTACTGGACCGACACAATCATTGGGTAGACCCTTAGCCCGAACGTTTAATATAACCGTCCAAGATGTGGTTGCATCAACGAATGTAGTAGCAGGTATCATTCCAGTCAATGAAATAAATGCTTACGTGGTATTTGACTCGGGTGCAACTTGTTCTTTTATAGCATATGGATTTGCTAAGAAATTAGGATTAAATCCTGAAAAGTTAGAAATACCTTTAGACGTTAAGGTAGCAAACGAGGAGATAATTCCCATTAAACACATTCATAGGAATTGTTTCGTATATATCAGGGGTAATAGATTATCGGTAGATCTTTTACCGATAAGGTTAAGGGAATTCGATGTGATTCTTGGTATGGATTGGTTAATTAACCATAGAGAGATAATAGACTGTTATAGAAAGAGTGTAAACCTAAGGCTTCCTAAGAAACCTGAGGTGGTGTTTTATGGAAATAAATCACCGGGACGTTCTTGTTGTCTAACCATGACACAAGCTAAGAAGATGCTGAAGAAGGGGTGTAAGGGTTATCTGTGTCATGTGGTGGATACCCAAAGAGTGGGAACATCATTGGAACAGATAGCGGTAGTTCAAAAATTCACGGATGTATTTTCGGAGAAGTTACCCGGTATTCCGCCAGATAGGGATGTAGAATTTGTGATTGATTTGTTGTCGAGTACGACACCAGTTTTAAAGGCACCATATAGGATGGCGCCAGTTGAGATGAAGGAGTTAATGGTTTAGTTACAGGAACTATTAGATAGAAAGTACATTCAACCGAGTATGTCTCCGTGGAGAGCACCGGTATTGTTTGTAAAGAAAAAGGACGGATCGTTACGACTTTATATCGACTATCGAGAGTTGAACAAGTTAACGATTAAGAATAAATACCCGTTGCCCAGGATCGATGATTTATTTGATCAGTTGAAAGGGGCAAAGTATTTTTCAAAGATAGATTTACACACGGGGTATCATCAACTAAAAGTGAGGAATGAAGATATACCTAAGATGGCATTCAGAACTCGTTATGGGCATTACGAGTTTTTGGTTATGTCGTTTGGGTGGACTAATGCTCCAGCCGCATTTATGGATATGATGAACAGAGTGTTCAAATAATATTTGGACAAGTTTATTGTAGTGTTCATTGATGATATTCTAGTCTATTCTAAGACGCTAGAAGATCATGCTGAACATCTAAGAATAGTGTTGGAAACACTACGGAGGGAGAAATTGAATGCGAAATTCACTAAGTGTGAATTTTGGCTTGAGCGAGTGCAGTTTCTAGGACATGTTATAGACAAAGATGACATATCCATAGATCCAGCGAAGGTGGAAGCGGTGAATGAGTGGGAGCAATCAAAAATGCCAACCAAGGTTAGGAGTTTTCTAGGGTTAGCGGGATACTATAGAAGGTTCATTCAGGATTTTTCTAAATTAGCTGCTCCGTAGACAAATCTGACAAGGAAGTCGGTGAAGTATGTATGGACAGAAAAAATAGTGTGAGCATAGTTTTCAAGAACTAAAAAGGAGGTTGAGTGAGGCACCTGTATTATCTTTACCAGATGATACGGGGAATTTTGTAGTTTATAGCGATGCTTCGCATAGAGGACTAGGTTGCGTGCTTATGCAGCAGTGCAAGGTCATTGCGTATCCTTCACGTCAGTTAAAAGATTATGAGAAGGTCTATCATACTCATGACCAAGAATTGGCAGCTGTAGTGTTTGCTTTAAAAATATGGAGACATTATTTATACGGGGAGAAGTGTGAAATATACACGGACCATAAAATTCTGAAATATATCTTCACACAGAAGGAGTTGAATATGAGGCAGAGAAGGTGGTTAGAGTTGATTAAAGATTATGATTTTGATATCTTATATCATACGGGGAAGGCGAATGTAGTAGCCGAAGTCAGAAGGGTAGGGAAAAGCTGTCAATATTAACGACTCAGAATGAGTTAATAACAGAAATGGTCAGGATGGAGTTAGAAGTTAAGTTACCAAGTGAAACGGGGGAGATGTTATTCTCAGTAGAGACTCGACCAACGATAGTAGAACGGGTTAAGGAAGTACAGCTAGGTACTGAAGAATGCGATCAGATGAAAAAGATAATGAAGGATGACATGAAGACTAAGTATAACCTTGATAAAGAAGTTTACTTTGTTTTGAAGGAAGAATTTGGGTTCCAAATAATTCTGAGTTGAAAGAAGAGATTATGTGTGAGGCTCATAGTTCGAGGTACTCAATACATCCCTGTAGTACTAAGATGTATCACGACCTTTGTCAGAACTTTTGGTAGCCGAACATAAAGAGGGAGATCACATAATACGTTAGTAAGTGCTTAACTTGTCAGAAAGTTAAGGCTGAACACCAAAGACAGAGTGGATTGATACAACCACTGGAGATTCTGGAGTTGAAATGGGAGCATATCACCATGGACTTTGTGGTGGGGCTTCTAACGACGAGAAAAGGATACGATGCTATATGGGTAATAATTGATTGGTTAACTAAATCGAGTTAGGTATAACCTAGAACAGTTAGCTAAGCTTTATGTCAAGGAAATCATTTCCAGACATGGAATACCTGTTTCGATTGTGTCCGATCGTTATCCACGATTCACGTCAAACATTTGGATGAGTTTGCAAGAGCAAATGGGAATGTATTTGAGGTTGAGTACGTCGTATCATCCACGGACGGATGGACAAAGTGAACGATCGATTCAAACACTAGAAGATACGTTAAGATCATGCGTTATAGATTTCAAGGGAAGTTGGGACGAACATCTGCCTTTGGTAGAATTTGCTTACAACAATAGTTTTTACGCTAGTATAGGCATTCTGCCTTACGAAGCGTTGTATGGGAGGAAGTGCAGAACACCACTTTGTTGGGATGAAGTAGGTGAACGTCAAATGTTGGGACCTGAGATGGTTCTACAAACGGCAGACATTGTGAAGCTGATAAGAGCTCGATTAGTAGCAGCTCAAGATAGACAACGAAAGTATGCGGATCCGCATTGAGAGAAGAGGGAGTTTGAAGTAGGTTCATGTGTTTTTCTAAAAGTATCGCCTTGGAAAGGGAAGATAAGTTTTGGAAAGAAATGGAAGTTGAGTCCAAGGTTTATAGGACCTTTTGAGATTTTAAGAAGGGTAGGAGAGGTAGCTTATGAAGTAGCCTTACCTCCAGAAAATTAAAGAATACACAATGTGTTTCATATGTCTGTGTTGCGTCCTTATAAACTGAACTACAAACACGTAATAGAATATGAATCTATTTAAGAAGAAAAAGACTTAACGTATGAAGAACTTCTGATTCAGATTATTGATAGGAAGGAACAAGCCTTGAGAAATAAAGTAATACCTTCAATAAAGGTAATTTGGAGTAACCACGATGCTAAAGAAGCAACGTGAGAGCTCGAAAGTAAAATGAAGGAAAAGTTTCCTCATTTGTTTATGTAAGAATAACGAGATTCTGGGACAGAATCCTTATAAGGAGGGAAGAATGTAACGCCCAAGAATTTTGAATTTTGAATGATTAAATTTTTATTTGATTATGTGAATTAAATGAATTTAATTGAGTTATTATGTGAGTAAGATGGTCGAAGGTCGTTCTATGACCTAGAATATACAAATGTGGTTAGTATTCTGGCTTTGTGCTAGTATTAATGGTTGTGAACTATCAAGACGAAAATGAAGGTTTTCCGAGAATGTTTGCGTAAAAATACTATTCATCCAATTTTGTTCGGAGCTAGGTTTTGAAATTTTGAGAAACGCGTAATGATAGAATACGAAGATAGTATAGAATATCCAATAATAATTCTGTTATGGCAAACGAAGTTTTCTCTTGCGGACGTAAAACCTAAGGGTTTGTGAAAAAGGTTTTTGAAAGGGAAATGCAATGCGTATAGTTCTTTCAGATATTATACATATAAAATACGAGTATTATATTAGTATGAATACGAGTATGGTATGAAGAATAGTACGACGTATAATACCATTATTATATGAGTATTAGACGAAGAGAATACGTGAGTAATACGCGTAGAATACGAGTCGTATTAATGAAGTATGAGTTAAGGGTTGGTATAATCTTGTTGGACTTAAACCAATAGCAAGCCCAATAAATTATATGAGAAAGCCCAAGTTAATGCCCAACGTTAAATTAATATCAAGCCCAATTCAAAAAGTAAACCGTGGGTCGAACCGATGGGTTATGGGATGGGTAAAACCCATGGGGCAAACCATGGGACGATCCATCAAGGAGTGGGCCGGCCACTTGGTGGACAAGTAAAGGCAATACTTGATCACCAAGTACTTTGTTTGGTGATCAAGAAGTGAATAGTAAGGAGGTGGGGAGTTGGACAATTTTACCCTCATGTTGGTTGCCTATAAATACAAAGCAAGAGTTGGTCATTTGAGGTTTTTACAAAGCTTATCAATATATATTGAGACAGAGAAAGAGCTAGAAACACTAAATCCTTCTACTTCCAAGCAAACCAATAGGCGTTTATCAAGAACGATAATTGCTTCAATGGTAAATTCTCATAAACAGTAATCTTCATCTTTTTCGATTTCTTTCTCGTAAAAAAATCGTAGATTGGTGGAGCATGTTTATTGAGGAGATACAAGGATGCCTAATAATGACAAAATCATTGATAGGTCATGACCAAATAGAAATCGTAAGTGTTTACGTAAATTAAAAACCATAGAAAGTCTTGAACGAGAACTTAGTTTTGAATGAATGTTTGAAAGACCATTATAGCTAAGGAATGTGCCTATTTTTTGGTTAGGATGACTATGATAAATCAATGGAGTTTTCCATTTGATTTGGCTTATAGAACACGAGTAACAAAGTTATGGCGAATTTTGCGAAAATAGACGTTAAACGTCAAAAACGTAAAAAGCCCGGATTAAAGGTCAAAAGTTGTCGTATGACTTGAAAACGTTGGCTTCCAATGTCAACGCGTGAGATAAGGTAATTAAGAGTCGTGGGCAAAAGAATCGTCACATTCTGACTTATAACGAAGAAAACGAGTATTGAACGGTCGAAAACGTTAAACGAACGCTTAAAAATGAACTTAAAGGTGAATTCTGAGTTAACAGATTCGAGAATGTGAAATTCTTATATGAACACGTAAAGGATGTGATTTGTGACTTGTAGGCTTTCGAATGGGTCAATTCAGATGTAAAACGGACAAATTAGGAAGCCGGGAGTTTCGTTAGGAAACCAAACTATTTTGGCCAACTGGTGCACAGACTCGGCACCGCAGCGCCAAAACTAGTACAAAGTGGTGGCGCCGCAGCACCAGACTCGGCCGAGTAACATGCTAACTCATGCCGCAGTGCCACTAGAATAAGTAGGATGTCGCGCCGCAGCGCCGGCAGTGGAAAAATGTTGACCATGTTAAGTTTTGTACCATTTTGAATGTAGACTTAAGGTAAGACATTGAAGGTACTTAAAGTACATAATAAGATTGAACTTAAATCACTTATAAGGTGATAATGTAAGAAGTTTTGGTATGGTTTAATAGAGATTAAACAAAGAACACGAAGACGTAATAAGTAAACCGTGAATGACGTTCAACGTTGGTATTTAACCAATAATGATCGAATGACGGTTAATGGCATAAGAATGTTAATGGGACGTGACGAAGTATAGAAAGTCGAATTTACTTTAATAAACGAAGTTAATTCAATTAAGACATAGAAGTGAAAGAAGTTGGTTAGAACCGTAAAGTTAGTTTGTTTGATAACTAATTGCAGTGTGCTATGTGAATGTATCATGTAGATCCTGTAAAGACTTAGAATAGTTGAATTGTTTATTCGAAGACGCTTGAAGGCAAGTCTTTCTGAACGCTTGTCTAACCTCCGTGTTAGCCAAGTTTTACGTGATGCATGTTATACAATGCATGGATGATTTTAAAGAAAGAGTCGATGCCTGTTTTAACTCGGCTAGACTAATACTGAAGAGTTGATTGATTTGTTTACAAGTATTTCGATATAGAACTGTTAACACTATCCTATGCCATGTATTTGGTATGGATGTAAAGGTAAGTTTGTCTATTTACAAACAAAAGTATTTTTCATCGATTATTCGATGGGCACGTGAGGTTTCAAAATGTTGAACGTAAATACGTTTAACGTAAGAGTGTTGATCAACATAGAGTACAATAGGTTGATCACCTAGAAGTGCTCATAAGTAAAGACGGGTGGATGGCCTTAGTGCCGGATATCCTTTTCAAGTATGAAAATGAAAAGAGTATGTTCATGGTCTATTGACCAGTTCATCATTCCTAAGCTATTATATATACTTTGGAATTGTTAATATGACATAAGAAGTACTAGCTAAATGTTTCATAGTGCTTCATATATAATTGTTCGGATGTGGAAATAAGGCATGTAATTGATAATGTGATATTCATATGATTCTTTGTTAAGACTTGCTGAGCTAGTTATACTCATTCTTGCTTAAACCATATGTTTGCAGCTAAAGTCGAACGAACTGAGAGTTCTAAGAGAGATAAGGGCAAGGCTAGGATGGACAATTAATCATCCTGTAATAACCCGATATTTTCTATGTAATAAATAAGAAATTTTGCATATAAATTTTTTATTTATTTTAATGGTGAGAATATGTGTCAAGTAATGTATGATAAATGAAAATATATTTATTACCTATAAATAATTTTAGAATTATTAATCACTACAAATTATATTCCTATAATAATTAATTTTTGTAAGAAGAAATTTTTTTATTAATTATTTTCCATGAAAACATGATTTTATATTATTTAAATAATATATGAAATGATTATTAGAATTATAATAATAAATATTTTATTATCTGAATTTGTTCAGAATATTTAAGTTAATTATTTTAGCTTAATTAATAATGTTATATATGAAAGATAAACAAGATATGGAATCCAAACCCTAAATTTGGGTATTGATCAAGGGATGAGAATAATAATATAATATAAATTATATTATAATTTTTTAGTGCTACAAATATGTACTGTAAATGTGTAGACTGATAATGGTGGGCCAAATATGATAAATTATGTCATAACCCTCATATGGTGTTATTAAACCCTAATTGTTAAACTCAGTTATGAGTTCGAGACTGTGTAGTAAATGTGTTATATGAATTTTATAAACCCTAATTATTATTTGAAAACCCTAATTTGCTAAAATTAGAAACCCTGATTACTATTTTAGTAAATTATAATGATAATTAGAAAACCCTAATTATTAATTTGGGAACCCTAATGGTATTAAGGAACCCTAATTTAAAAAACCCTAATTTCCTATTAAAAACCCTAATTTTAAATTAGTGTATTAAATTCAAATTTTATTACATTTTAATTTTATTTTTTCAAACCCTAGTAATTGTTTGGGAACCTTTAATATGTAAAATCTAGTGAATACATCATAGATTCAAGCACCTTGGACAAGAATGCCTTTAAATTAAAATAAAATTACCAAAATACCCTTTTTGTCCCATTAGTTCAATTATTGCTAGACAAATCTTATCCAAATCTTGGCAGCCACTTTACCCTACCAACCTAGCAGCTAGCATTCCAGCATATCAAATTCAATGCATCAGCCAAGGGCATTGCATACATGATATATATATATATATTTAAGAGAGAGAAAGTGCACTTAATGGCCTAAATTATTCACAAGAACTTAGTCATTCTCTCTCAATCTCAAACCCACGAAATTGCCTTGTTAGTTTAGTCACAAATCAAGCCCCACGAACACCTACATCAAATCAGAAGCATAGAAATCAGAATTAGAGCATAAAGGTGCAAACCCTAAAATTCAAAAATCTTTTGATCTTATGTTAGATGTAATTTTTTTGTGTTATATATGTTGTATGGGGTGTTAATCGATGATCTGGGTTGCTAGAGGTTAAACCCATAACATCTAGAGGCTTGAATTTGATGATTTTCCAAATCTGGAAATTTTTGAAAATAAGGGTCTGACAGTGAATGTCAGGTCCCACAGATCTCGATCTGTTATGTGTTTTTGTGTTTTGAAAGTTTGTACTTGTACTTTGTCAGGAGATCTTTAATATGAAACTTGGATCAGGTCTATATTAGTTGTATATTAAAAGTTATTTAAGGTCAAAGTGGGTTGACCGGCATTGACCGGCTGTTCTTAAAACCCAGATTCTGCCTAGAAACCTCTGACAGTGTTTTGCAGAGCTTGGATCTTGCTAGGTTTAAGTTGTTTTACCATGTTGTTATTTTTTGGTTGTAGACTGACATGAAGACTACATGTTAAAGCTTTTATATCACCTATAAATGTAAACAAAGTGATATGAATGATGGTCAAACGTAGCTAGCCGAAACTGCTCAAGAACATTTCTAGGAAACCCAGAAATGTTCAAGAACAGTTCCAGGGAGGGTACTTTGACCGGCCCATTTATCTTGATCGTGTTTATGTTATGATGATATCATGTTATATTATTGTTACATGTCATGTACTATATAGGTATGAACCATTATATCACATGAAACAAGGTTGGAACCTAAATTAAATCGAGCACGAAACTAGGAACTCCAACACCTGGGTTTCTGGGAAAACCCAGAAACACTCTGACAGTGAGTTTGATTACTTAGATCCTTCATGTTGTTAATATTTAGACATGAAAAAAGTTTAGACCTTGTACTCTGTTAGCTTGTCTATACAGCCCGACGTCTAGACCAACCATATCATCAACAGATTTCATGTTAGACGGCCACAAAAGGCATTGACTGGCCATGACCAGAAATTCTGGGCAACCTAGAAACATGATGAACATGTATGACAGTGATTTCAAAGATTTATATCTTGCTCATATGTTATGATCTGACCCAGATTTTGATTTACACATGTAGTATTACATCAATACTACAAGATCCAAGTTATAGCTAGCCTAGAAACACTACACATAATGAATTAAAGATGGTCAAAGGAGGTACCCTTGAGCACTGACTGTCAGTGTTCCTGAGCCTCAAGAACACCAATAGCGACAGATATTGTCGCTAAAGCCTTTAGCGACAGATTTAATTATTTTTTTTATACATTCTGAAAAATACATTAAAAATAGAAATAAATTCCTAAAAATTATAAAATCAATTTTAAAATTTATTTTAAGTTATAAAAATTAACTTTTAATAATTTGACATATTTTTCATAAATATTAATATTTATTTGGAAATTATTGGTATTTAAATTATTTAATAAATGCATTAAATAAATTAATTAAAAATGATTTTATTGTATTAAAAATAATTTTAAATAATAATAAGGTATTTAATGATATTTTAAGTTATAAAACATAACTATTAATATTTTAAGATAAGTTTCATTAATTATTAAATATTAATGATATTAGATTTATTTAGTAATTATATTAAATTAATTAATTAAAAATGATTTTAATATTATAAAAATTATTTTAAATGAAAATAAATAGTATAAAAATATTTTAAGTTATAAAATATAACTTTTGATATTTAAAGGTAAATTTCATCAATAATTTAATATTAATGATATTAAGTTTATTTAATAATTATATTAAATAAATAGTTTAAAAATGATTTTATTGATTTAAAAATCATTTAAAAGGGAAAAAAATGAATTAAAAATATTTTAAGTTATAACTAATGACTTTTAATATTTTGGTAAATAATAAATTAATATTCTAATATTAATGGTAATTATTTAAAAATGATTTTAAATGTTTTAAAATTTATTTAAGGGTAATATTAATACTTTAAAAATATTTTGAGTTATTATAAATAATTTTAATATTTTGGAAATGGTTTTATTAATAGTTTAATATTAATTAAATATTAATGATAATAGAATTAGTTAATATTTAAATCATTTAATAATGATTTCAGTGTTTGAAAATTCATGATAAAACATAATAATTATTTAAAAATTATTATAAGGCTATGAAAAATAATATGACTGGTATTTTAAATATCTAAACGAATATTGAACTTGATAGAGTCTTAGACTTGATAATTTCCCGATAAAGCCGTCGGTACATCGAAATATTTCAGAAATTGATCTGGACTTAGATAAATTAACTAGATATGTGTTTGTTAGTGAATCAATAATTGTTAGATATATGTGACAAGGTGATTAGGTTATATGTGTGACAACCTGATATTTTCTATATAAATAAATCATAAATTTTGCGTATAATTTTTTTTATTTATTTATTAAAATAAATATGAATGATATATGTCAAGGTAATGTGTAATTATAATTATATGTGTGATAAATAAAATTTATTTATTACATTAAGTATTACAAATAAATTTATTTTAGAATTATTGATTATATTTTTATACTAATTAATTCCTTATTGGAAATGTTTTATTAATTATTTTTCACGAAAATATAATCTTATATTATTTAAATAATATATAAAATGATTTAAGAATAATTATTTATTTTAAAGGTAAGAATGCGTGAAAGGTATTATGTATGTATTTATGTGATTAATATAAAATATATTTATTACATGAATGGTTATGAATAATTTTATTTTAGAATTATTGCTCATTATAAATTATATTCTAATAATAATTAGTTTTATAGTAAAAATGTTTTTAATGTTTATTTTCCATGAAAATATGATAATTATATTAATTGAATAATATATGATATGATTATAGAATTTTTATAATACTTATTTTATTATATGAATTTTGTTCAAGATATTAAGTAAATTATTTCTACTTAATTATAAGATTAATTATGGCAGATAAAATCAGATATGGAATCCAAACCCGAATTCTGGGTTTTGATCAAGGAATGATAATAATATTATAATATTATAATATTTTAATTTTTCAGTGCTATAAATATATACTGTATATGTGAATCAGTGATGGTTGGCCAATTATGGTGTTATGTGTTAAACCTTATTAATACTGTGTGAAACCCTAATTTAAAATACAAATTAGAGTTTCAAGTTATTGGACAATTGCGATAATGTGATTAATGTCTGGTATTATAATTATAATTGCTAATTAGGAAAAACCCTAATTATTGTCGTAAAACCCTAATTTTAAAATTTAAAACCCTAACTGATAATTAGGAATCCTAAGGGTCAAATTTTAGGGTTTGACAAGTTACCATTTTGCCATTAAAATGATTTATTAAAAGACCAAAATACCCTTTTAAGCATTATTGAAGCTAACCTTGAATTTTTGACAAGTGTGAGAGTTGTTGGCCAATTTCTACCAACTCTTGTGACTGAAAATGGACAACACACAGCCTCTAGATCAGCCAAATGCATGTATCTTGTGTCTATAAAAAGATTAGAAGAGAGATAAAGTACTTTTTGTTCACTTATTTTGTGCAAAAACCCTACTCAATACTCTCAAGCCTCACACCTCCGAAATTATCAATCATATCGGACATTATTTTCAAGCCCCACTAACAACATATACAAAAACAGAAGCTAGAATCAAGATCAAAGCCTAAAGAGGTATAAAACCCTATTTTAATTTCTGTCCATAATCGGGTGTTAGATGTTATGATTTGTTGTTAGAATATGTTGTTTTTAGTCTCTAGTGATGATCCGGGTTGATAGATGTTAGATCCATAACATCTAGAGGCTCAGATTTGATTTTTAAGAAAATTTGGAAAAAAAATTTATGGAGGTCTGACAGTGAATGTGAGGCCCTATAACTCTTTGATCGTTTATGATTTATATTGTTTAAAGGTTGATATGTGTAGCCTATAATGTTGTCTTTAAGCTACAAAAAGAAGCCGAGTCATTGCATGTATATAATTATAGTTATTAACGGTCAAAAGCCGTTGACCGACATTGACCAGTTAAATTCGTTTTGGTTTTTGGTGTTTCCATTTATTAAATCTTGTAGCCTCTTAGTTATACTATAGATATATGCTTTTTGATGACATAATAACTTAACAGATTGATTAGAGGAAGTGATCAAAGTGACCCATTTGATCACGAAGTTAGTTTCTGGGTAAACCCAGAAACGGTATGAACATTAATTCTGTCAAAGTTTGACCGAACCATACATTGTGATTCTGTTGTTTTTAAACTGATTTATTGGTTTGAAAATGTTCTATGACATAAGTAATATAACTTTGAACCATCAAGCAACTTAAACCATGACCAGAACCGAAAGTAATTTGAGCTTGAAAGTGGCAGGATGATTTTTTGGGTTTCTGAAGAAACCCAGATTTGGTCTGACAGGTTTTTAGCGAGCCCAAATCTTCATGTATTGTTATGTTATAGCCTGGATTTTGAGTGTTAATTGTAGTGTTACATAAATACTACATGATCAATATTTCACTTCACCCAGAAACAGTGTGAGCTAAGATTTATTCACGGTCAAACCAAGCAACCTGAAAATCAGGCTGTCAGTGTTCTTGGTGCTCAAGAACACCAATAGCGACACTTTCTGTCGCTAAAGACCTTCAGTGACACTTTCTATTATTCTTAATTTTTAATTTTCCGGAAATTGCTTAAAAAATAGACAATAAATTATAAAAAATTACAAAAATGGTTTTAAAATTTATTTTAAATTATGAAAAATATCTTTTAATTATTTGGGATATTTTTCATTAATATTTATAATTATTTGAATATTAATGATATTTAATTTATTTAATTAGTGTATTAATTAATTAGAGAAAAATGATTTTAATTATATAAAAAATCATTTTAAATATGAATAATGTCTTTAAAAATATCTTTGAGTTATTTTTGATAACTTTTAATATTTTGTGATGAATTTCATTAATTAATATTAATGATATTACAAATAGATTTAATGATTTAAAAATCATATAAAAATAATTTAAAGTATTATAAAATTATTTTAAGTTATAAAATATGACTTTTGATATTTTGACATGAAAAATATTAATATTTTAATATTAATAATATTAGATTTATTTAATAAATTAGTTTAAAAATGATTTTATTATTTTAAAAATTATTTTAAATGAAATAAAGGTGTTTATGAATATTTTAAGTTATAAATTATAACTTTTAATATTTAAAGGATAATTTCATTATTAATTTATTATTAATGATATTAAGTTAATATAAATGATATTTAATTTATTTAATAATTATATTAAATAAATTGTTTTAAAATAGTTTTATTAATTTAAAAATCATTTAAAAAGGATATAAATGAAATAAAAATATTTTAAGTTATAATTAATGACTTTTAATATTTGAATAAATGGTTCATTAATATTTAAATATTAATGATAATTATTTAAGAATGATTTTAAATGTTTTAAAAATCATTTTAGGGTAATATAAGTACTTTAAAAATAGTTTGAATTATTATACATAATTTTAATATTTTGGCAATGGTTTCATTAATAATTTAATATTGATTAAATGTTAATGATAATAGGATTGTTTGATATTTAAATTATTTAATAATGATTCTAATATTTTAAAAATTGTGATAAATGATAATAATTATTTAAAAAATTATTGTAAGTCATTTAAAAATGATATGACAGTTACTTAAATAGTCTAAATAGATATTAAGGTACATGATAGAGTCTTAGACTCGATAATTATCCGATAAAGCTGTCGGTAAACCGACATGTTTCAGAAATTGATCTGGATTTACATAATGTGTCGGTATATGTATTTGTTTGTGATGTGATGACTGTAAAATGTATGTGACAATGTGATTAGGTTATGCGCTGACTACAATAAGCAGTATTATGTGTTATAATGTGTAATTCTAATCGATAGAATGATTTGATTAATGATAGGTCGTGATAGAAAAGATAAATCTAAGTTGCGTAATTATAAGCAGCGCATCAGGCAAGTATCCTAACTTTGTATTTTCTTTATGCAATGGACAAGTGTAAAAATGTTTCAGAATTATATTATTATTATACAGATTGTTAAACCTATATTATATAAGCCCATTGATTATCAACATGTTAGTATATGATAATTCAGTTACATATTCTATTATTTAATTTCTAGAAATGATTATACAAATGTCCCCACTTGGATAATCATTGTATTTAATCGCATGTTGATACACCTTTGATATATATATATGTTGAATTATATAAGACCTTTCTTATGAAAACCCGACAGGTATGAACATCCCGATAATGGGAAAATTTTTATGCGCTACGGCGGACAAAGGATGAACGATAATATCGTTCTAGCAATGTAGTATTGATCAATACAGGGCCCATGGACTGTACACCCTCAGGCCCGTAAGCAATGCCGGTTTACAGATGAATTTCTGTTTAACCTTTTCAAAAATAAAAACAATGTTCATAGTATGTCACAGAAACCCCATGTATAGTCAATACACAGTTTCAAAAAAATTTGAAAGAGGATTGTTATGTTATGATTATTGGTACAGATTACTTTACAACTATTGACTGGTTGTAGAAGAATATTATAAAGAAAACATTTAAATTCTTTCAGCTTATATATATATATATATAATACTTGCTGGGCACTCAAATGTTCATCCTTGCTTAATTTAACTGTTTTCAGCTATGTGTGAAGGACCAGAAAGCTCAAGTCAAAACAAGTGAAAAAGAAAGCAAACACAATATGTTATTGGTATCATTTATAATAGATAAATTGTATTAAGTTAATGATATGTATTATAAATCATGTAAAGAATGTAGTAAAGGTTGCGTACTTGGGATTAGACTCTGATAAATGTAAGTTAAGTTTAAAATTTATATTATTGTTATTATTATTAGTAATATTTCCACTCATAGAAATGGTATCGTGAAGTACCGAGTTCGGGTTTCAGGTATCCGGGTTCGGGTACTTTACAATGTGACTGCAATAGACAATGTTATGTGTTACGATATATTATTCTAATTGAACGAATGATCTTATTACTAATAGGTCACTGTATAAAAAGATTAATCTAAGTTGCGTTATTGTAAGCAGCAACTCAGGCAAGTATCCTACTTTTGCATTTACTTTATCCAATGGACATGAGTAAGAAAGTTTCAGAATCATATTATTATTGTGCCAGATTATTAACTCTATTATTATTGATTATGTATCCAATCTTTATATTCATACAAGTTCTTACATTATCCGATCATTGTATTATTGTATAATTCAGATATTTATTCTGTTCGTTAATTCATATATAGGGTTAGACAAGTGTTCCCACTTGGATAATCATTGTATTTAATCATATGTTGATACATACTTATTGATTTCAATTATGTATACTTAAAAGTCGTCTAAGCTATTTGATTCAGCTAGACATAAAAATATTATTGAACAAGATAGAACGTTTTTGTATCCAATCAAATTGTTTTGGTTCGGATTCCAGACTAAGTATGAACATTCAGAACACGGGAAAACTTTTGTGCACCTAAGGTGGATAGAGTGAACGATAATATCGTTCTTGCATGTAGTATTAATCAATACAAGGCATAACGGGCTAATCACCCCCTGTGCCCGTAAGTTATGACAGTTTACAGATGAATTTATGTTTAACCTTTTTGAAAATAGAAAATAATGTTCATAGTATGTTGACTGATCTCCAGTTATAGTCTATACATAGTTTCAAAAATTATATATGGAAGTGATATGTTTGTTATTATTGGTTCAGCTTACTTCACAACTGTTGATTCGTTGTAGAAGTGACTTTCAAAGAAAATGTTTAATTATTTCAGCTAATATATATTGTTGTTATTACTTGCTGGGCAATCCAATGCTCATTCTTGCTTTAAATTTAAATGTTTTCAGTTAAGTATGATTAACCAGAAGGTTCAGGCAAGAACAAGGGGAAAGGAAAGATGTTCGAATGAGATTTATAATATTCTGTGTAATAGTTAAAGTTTATTAAGACAATGATACTTATTATCTATGATGTAATAAATGTTTAAAGGTCTCGTACCTGGGAGTAAACTTTGATGCATATGTAAATTAAGTTTGAATTTTATATTATTGTTATTAGTATTAGTACTATTCAGCTTATAGAAATGGTATCGTGAAGCACCGAGTTCGGGTTTCAAGTACTCGGATTTGGGAGCGTCACACATCCTGTAATAGATTAGTGTATTTGCTTGTAATATACTTATAAAGAACAATGAATGTATTCGGTTTATGAACCTGGAAAATGATTTTTTACAAATGTAATACAAAGATAGTAATTACACTCATTTTGTTGTGTTTTCAATGGAATGATTGTATGGATTATAGTATCGTGGAGCACCATTTGTCGGTTTTGAAGATACCCAGATTTGGGGGCGTCACAATATCCATTAAATACTTATATGATTCAACAAATATTTAATATTACAATTTAAAATTCTGAAATGTTACAGCAGAAGCTGAATACATTGTTGCTGGCAGATATAAGATCCCAACTTTTATGAATAAAGATGAATTTTCTATAAATATCATTTTTGAATATTATGGAATGAATTTGATATAATGTTATAGTTGTGGGTAATATTTAAAAATTTTACAAAGTACTCAAGTTTTTGTATAATATTCGATTGGTCGGGGAATATTTGTTTTAACAGGGAATATTCCTACAACGACACAATCATTGGTGGACCCCACAACGGAATTATTGTCGGATTGAGAAAATGACAAAAATACTTTATTAAAATAACGACGGAAGTGTTATCGTTAACTGTTAAAACACCCGGTATTAAAAGTACAGTAATACACGTAGTTACACAGTACCACACAATATTGATTATTGTTGTTTATGTGAGAAGTCACTCAGTTTTGTTCAATTATTGTTACAGTAATTGTTGTATAGTATCTCACGTTATTTGATTCAATTATTGTCAATATTTTATAATCAATAATTGAGTTGACAAAGTTATTAATATTATTATTTGCAATATTAACGATGTCTAGAAGTTTTGTCAAGGAGAGGTTTGGTCACCTAATTGAGCGCTAATGGGGAGAAATCCTTTTTGGAAAGCCCCCTCTTTCCTGGAAACGACCTGGTCGATTAATATTGTGAATTATAGTAATGATGATGAGTTTTGTTTTATTAGTATTATTAATGTAATAAAACAGAAAAGTTATTCATTTTATTAGAATACATTTATAAAGTTATTCATTTTATTAGACTAACAGTAAAAAAATTTATATAAAACAGAATACTTTTATAAAGTTATCTGTTTTATTAGACAATAATTAGAATATATTATACTTTATTATACATAGTGTTTGTATAGTGTCTACATAGTGTTTGCATAGTAAAATCTTTTTATATAAAAAAGAATACTTTTATAAATTTATTCATTTTATTAGATTATAAATTGAATATATTATATTTTATTGTAAACCAATCTGGACCGTCCGATTAAAGTAAATCAATCTGGATCGTTCATGAATTAGTTACTATGTAGTCCATTCTTCTATAAATAGAAGCTCATTCCTTCATTATTTCTTATGAATTCACTGACACTCTAGAGACAGAAACTATAGAGAGTTCTTCTTCTATAATCTTGAGCGTATTTCTTTAGAGTTTAAGAAAGCTTTGAGCGTAGTGCAAGTTTTCTTTGAGTATATCATCGCCCTACCAGTCAAAATACTCTTCTTTTACGGTAAGAGATATTATTTGTTGTACTCGTTAGGGGTATTCCTTCTTTCTTATTGATGAAATTCTTTTGTTATTCTATTCTTTATTATTCTGTTGGAATAAGCTGTATACGCGGGATACCCTATACTTGGTAAAATTCTTCTGTTATTCCATTATTTATTATTCTGTTGGAACATCATGTCTGTGCGTTTACGCATGACCTGGTTCCGTTGTTTATTATTCTGTTGGAACATCCTGTCTGTACGTTTACGCATGACCTGGTTCCATTATTTATTATTCTGTTGGAATATCCTGTCGGTGCATTTACGCATGACCTGGTTCCATTATTTATTATTATGTTGGAATATCCTGTCAGTGCTTTTACGCATGACCTGGTTCCATTTTTTATTCAGTTGGAATAACCTATCCGTGCGTTCTATCGCATGCCTGGTGATTTCTTTTGTTACTTCATTCTTTATTATACTCAGTTGGTTAAAGTTTTGACTTCTGTACTCCATGAAATTAGTGGAATATCCTTGATATTTGCTCTTTATCCAGTATCTTTTCATGGAAATATTCTTCTAAGCATTCTTGAGTGTTACTCTACAAAGAAGTATCATGTTAACAATTTGGACATTATTAGTTCCTGGATAAATTAATTCTTGAACTTGTTTTATTGAATTCTTATATCATTGACATCATCCTCATGTTTATATTATGTTGAAAGTCATATGTGGCCTGTAGTGCATAGAAAGACTTGGTATGATTATGACCAGGGATTATTCGGTGTAATCATGATCGTAATGTTACAAATGATGTGGTAAAAATTCTCATTGGCCATAGTGCATTGATGGACAGTTGTTGGCATGACCATTGATGAATACACGAATATCCTTGGCTGTGGAGCATGGATATTTTGTGGTTGTGATACTAATGAATATCCTTGGCCGTAGTGCAGGGATGATGTGGATTATTTATTAAGCTGAGTCTTAGCGATAAAAGTCATGAAAAACCTTTTAAGTCATAAAAGATAGTAGATTTTGTTCTCTACTTGACTCTTCTAATGGATTGCTTATTCCGCTGCAGTTAAACTTGATGTTTGTTATATTTTATTAGTTTAACACTGTTGAAGGCTAATGATAATTTATTCTGCATTATCTTAGTCATAATATTTCTTATTGGGCTAGTTGAGCTCACCCTATTGCTTTCATTGTTCTCTTCAGGAAATTAGAACGTAGAAGGGACTAGTCGACGAACAGAGTGATGGTCCAGATAAAAGCATTAGTAGTCCTCACTATTCTATGAAATAGTGTGATAATAAATGTAATGAGGACCCCATTGAGTTTATATATTGTCTAGATGACAATATTTGTATTAAAACTCACAGCATATGTTTAGTCGTATTTTAAACTACTGTTGTATAATTAAGTTGTATTTGAATTTTGTACCATGTATTTGGTGACTCAGAATAGGTAATGTATACCAATTTTGGGGGCGTCACAGTTGGTATCAAAGCTTAGTAATATGATCCCTGGCTAAGATGTGAGAATAGAACTAGGAGGGGAGAGACTGGGAATTCCTTCGCTAGTATGACCTCCCTAAGTTTATTTGGTATTTAATTGGTTGGTCAGAATATAGGGATAATATGTTAATGTCAATTAACCTTTGTTTTGTGGTAGTATCTGAAAATGACATCCGAGAATATTGAGAATAGCAATGGAGCACAGGCGACAGTTGATTCACCACATATCAATAATCAGGATAATGTGCATCAGTAAGGCGACAATCCTCATGAATACAACAACACTGACCAAATGATGAATGATGGAATGTTCAGAGGCTTTATACAATTCATGCAACAGCAGGCGAGAGCGGCTCCTGTCCAAAATATAGGTGGAAACACTGGAAACTTTTGGACGGTCACCGCTAAATAGTTTAAGGAACTGGGACCACCGGAGTTTATTGGAGAGCCAAAACCACTTAAGGTAGAAGCATGGATAAAGCAGATCACCAAGATATTTCATGTCTTGGGATGATCTGAGGAGCAAAAGGTTCCCTTTGCCGCCTTTATGTTGTGAGGAGAGGCATATTA
The DNA here is from genome assembly GCA_020205505.1 of Panax japonicus. NCBI lineage: Eukaryota > Viridiplantae > Streptophyta > Magnoliopsida > Apiales > Araliaceae > Panax > Panax japonicus. The sequence goes on along the minus strand of CM035101.1, from coordinate 11,674,460 downwards.
CTGGTGGGAATCGGTAAAGCGTACTCAACCTGCCGCACTGAAGATGTCTTGGGAGAAGTTCCAAGAACTATTCAATGACAAGTACTTTCCCAAAAGTTTTCGTCACATAAAAGAGGTAAAGTTCATCAAGTTGGAGCAGAATAATATGATCGTGTCGCAGTATGAAGCTAAGTTTGCTGAGTTGTCTCGGTTTGTATCCCACTTGGTGGATAATAAAGTGAGAATGACGCGAATGTTTTAAGAGGTTTAAAGCCGGAGATACGTTAACATCTTATTTCTCATAAACTGTGTTTGTATTCAGATGTTGTAAATAGGGCTCAGTTAGTAGAGCGTGATAACGAGTCAACGCAACCAAAAGAGAGCAGCCGAAAAAATGATAATATCAGTGAGAGCAGTCATCGAATCGGTGACAACAAGCATGGAGGGAATCAACATGCCAGAAGTGGTAAACACTTCGGTGGTAATCAGAGCCAAAACAATAAGAATGAACATTTCAAGAAGAGGAGATTCAACAATGATGGAAAGACGTCAGCACCAGCACCCGTTGTTAAGGAAGGAGAACGACCACCTATCATATGCTTCAAATACGTAGGGGAGGGACACATCAGTCCAAACTGTGCGATGCCATCCAAAGCATGTAATAATTGTGGAAGAGAAGGTCACTTAGCCCGATTTTGTCATTCACCGAAGAATATTCAGCCAGGATGGATGCACAAAAGGCCATCCCAGAAAAGTTAAAGCCGGTAGTGCAAGGGAGAGAGTTTGTTGTGACCTCCCAGAAAGCAAGGAACCCGAAAGAGGTCATCACGTGTAAGCTTACCATAAACTCTAGCGAAGTCTATACTTTATTTGATACCGGTTCTACCCATTCTTTTATTTCTCCTACTTGGGCTCAACGATTAAATTTAACTTGGGAGAAATTAGACTTTGACTTATCTGTGGAAACTTCATTGGGAGAAACTTTCATTACATCCACTATTTATAAGTCTTGTTTGGTTCAAATCGGTACCCTCACATTACCTGTCGATCTTATTTCATTGAAAATACTTGCATTTAATGTTATTCTAGGGATTGATTGGTTAACTACTCATCATGCTAAAATTGATTGTTTTTGTAAGATTGTTAGCTTTCATATTCCCAATCAACCTATTATGCGAATTCAAGCGACCAAACCATTAAAATTAATCACGGTCATCTCAAGCCATAAAAATATTTGTTTATTGAAAAACGGATGTCAAGCTTTCTTAGCTCATGTCACGGATCTAAACAAAAATACGTCAGTTTTAAATGATATTTCTACTGTTAATAAATTCCCTGACGTATTCCCTGAAGAACTTCCTGGCCTACGCCCAAAGCGTGAAATTAAATTTTATATCGACCTTGAACCCGGTACAAAACCCATTTCTAAAGCCCCATATCGAATGACTCCTATTGAACTTCAGGAGTTAAAGACCCAATTGCAAGAATTGTTAGACATTGGTTTCATTCGTCCTAGTACGTCTCCTTGGGGTGCTCATGTTCTATTTGTGAAGAAGAAAGATGGTAGTATACGACTTTGTATTGATTATCGGGAGTTGAATCATGTCACCATCAAAAATAGGTACCCATTGCCACGTATTGATGACCTGTTTGACCAGTTGTAAGGAGCCAAATTCTTTTCAAAGATTGATCTTCGTTCTGGATATCACCAATTGAAGATCAGAACCAATATTTGTTTAATCACGGTCATCTCAAGCCATAAAAATATTTGTTTATTGAAAAACGGATGTCAAGCTTTCTTAGCTCATGTCACGGATCTAAACAAAAATACGTCAGTTTTAAATGATATTTCTATCGTTAATAAATTCCCTGACGTATTCCCTGAAGAACTTCCTGGCCTATGCCCAAAGCGTGAAATTAAATTTTATATCGACCTTGAACCCGGTACAAAACCCATTTCTAAAGCCCCATATCGAATGGCTCCTATTGAACTTCAGGAGTTAAAGACCCAATTGCAAGAATTGTTAGACATTGGTTTCATTCGTCCTAGTACGTCTCCTTGGGGTGCTCATGTTCTATTTGTGAAGAAGAAAGATGGTAATATACGACTTTGTATTGATTATCGGGAGTTGAATCATGTCACCGTCAAAAATAGGTACTCATTGCCACGTATTGATGACCTGTTTGACCAGTTGTAAGGAGCCAAATTCTTTTCAAAGATTGATCTTTGTTCTGGATATCACCAATTGAAGATCAGAACTAATGACATTCCAAATACAGATTTCAGAACTCGGTACGAGCATTATGAATTCCTAGTCATGTCCTTTGGATTGACTAATGCTCCTGCTGCCTTCATGGATATGATGAACCGAGTATTCAAGGAATATTTGGATCACTTTGTGGTCATCTTTATTGATGACATCCTTATTTATTCCAAAAGCTGTGAAGATCATGAGCAACACTTAAGGCTGACACTCTAAAAGCTTCGTGAATACAAGCTTTATGCCAAGTTAAAGAAATGTGAGTTCTGGCTAGAGGAAGTAGCATTCCTTGGGCACGTAGTATCAAGTCATGGAATATCTATTGACCCGACAAAGATTGAAGCAATTCAAATCTGGGAGCAACCTAAATCAGTGACCGAAGTACGTAGCTTTCTCGGCTTAGCTAGTTATTATCGGAGATTCGTGGAAGGATTTTCTCGAATAGCTACTCCATTAACTCAGCTAACTTGGAAAAATACAAAGTTCTGTTGGAGCGAAGAATGTGAGAAGAGTTTTCAAGAACTCAAGAGGAGACTCATTTCAGCCCCTGTTCTGACAATACCATCTGGCTCGGAGGGATTTGTCATCTACAATGATGCTTCGGGCAAAGGGTTGGAATGTGTTCTCATGCAACATGGGAAAGTCATAGCCTATGCCTCAAGACAACTCAAAGAATATGAGAGGAATTATCCTACTCATGACCTAGATTTAGCAGCTGTTGTCTTCGCACTTAAAATTTGGAGGCACTACTTGTATGGGGAGAATGTGGAGATCTTTACGGATCATAAAAGCCTCAAATATTTCTTCACTCAAAAGGAACTCAACATGCGACAACGACGTTGGCTTGAACTGTTGAAAGATTATGATCATACCATCCAATATCATCTTGGAAAAGCGAACGTGGTAGCTGACGCATTTAGTAGAAGATCATATGCAAGTACGAGTGTGATATTGTCAACACAAAGGCCCATTTTGTGTGACTTGAAAAGGATGGAGATAGAGTTAAAGACTCCAGGGACTCATGTGATGATGGAGAATATACGAGTAGAACCAACTTTAATTGATAAAGTTAACGATGCTCAAGCTAAAGACCTGGAGCTGATGCGTATGAGGAAGAAAGTGTAAGAAGGTGTTATGCCGGAAGCAAGAATCGATGAAGAAGGAATACTTCGATTCAACTCTAGAATTTGCGTTCCTAACGATTCTGACTTGAAGCATAGAATCATGATGGAGGCATATAACACCCCTTTTGCAATCCATCTTGGGAGTACCAAATTGTATCATGATATTCGACATACATTTTGGTGGAAAAATATTAAGAGAGAGATCGCGGATTTTATCTCAAGGTGTCTAACTTGTCAACGAGTTAAAGCGGAGTATCAAGTACCAAAAGGTCTATTGCAACCACTTGAAATTCCATAATGGAAGTGAGAGCACATCACCATGGATTTAGTTACCGGTCTTCTTAAGGTTTCTCAAGGTATAAATGCGATTTGGGTCATTGCTGATAGATTGACCAAGTCTGCTCATTTCTTACCGATACGAGAAACTTATACACTTGAACGTCTTGCTCGTATGTACATAAATGAGATTGTAAGACTGCATGGTATGCTAGTATCCATAGTTTCTGATTGAGACCCAAGATTCACTTCACGATTTTGGGCTAGTTTGCAGAAAGCTATGGGCACAGATTTACGATTTAGCTCGGCATATCATCCTCAGACGGAAAGGCAGTCGGAGAGGACTATTCAAAATCTTGAAGATTTATTAAGACTCTGTGTCCTTGACTTCAAGGGAAGTTGGGATAAGTTCTTACCATTGGTGGAGTTTTCCTACAACAACAGTTATCAAGCAAGTATTGGCATGGCTCTATTTGAGGCGTTGTATAGAAGAAAGTTTCGTTCTCCAGTATGCTGGGATGAGGTGGGTGAAACAACGTTGTTGGGATCGGAGTTGGTACATATGACTACGAAAAAGATTCAAATAATCCGACAATGTATAAAAACCTCACAAGATCGATAAAAGAGTTATGCTGATCTTCATCGAAATGACGTGGAATTCGATATAGGAGATCATGTGTTGTTATGTGTTGCTTCATGGAAAGGAGTTACGAGATTTGGAAAGAGAGGAAAGCTCAATCCTCGATTCATCGACCCATTTTTAATCCTCGATCGAGTAGGAACTGTGGCCTATAGACTCGCTTTACTGCCAAGTATGTCTCGTGTTCATAACATTTTTCACATATCCATGTTGCGTAAATATGTGGAAGACCCGAACCACATTATTGAGTTAGAACCGGACGAAATAGCGGAAGATTTGACGTATGAAGAGGTTCCTGTTCAAATCTTGGATAAGAAAGAACATATTCTACTCTCCAAGGTTATACCTCAAGTTACAGTTTTGTGGAGAAACCACGATTTTGAGGAAATAACTTGGGAGTTAGAATCTGAAATGAGATCAAGGTATCCTTAACTCTTCGACATGCCAGGTACGCACCCTAATTTCGAGGGCAAAATTTCATAAGAAGGGGAGGTTGTAAGACCCCAACTTTTATGAATAAAGATGAATTTTCTAAAAATATCATTTTTGAATATTATGGAATGAATTTGATATAATGTTATAGTTGTGGGTAATATTTATAAATTTTACAAAGTACGCAAGTTGTTATATAATATTCGATTGGTCGGGGAATATTCGTACAACGGCACAATCATTGGTGGACCCCACAACGGAATTATTATCGGATTGAGAAAACGACACAAATACTTTATGAAAATAACGGCGGAAGTTTTACAGTTAACTGTTGAAACACCCGGTGTTAAAAGTACAGTAATACTTGTAGTTGTACAGTAGAACACAGTATTGATTATTGATGCTTACGTGAGAAGTCACTCAGTTTTGTTCAATTATTGTTACAGTAATTGCTGCATAATATCTCACGTTATTTGATTCAATTATTGTCAATATTTTATAATCAATAATTGAGATGACAAAGTTATTAATATTATTATTTACAATATTAACGATGTCTAGAAGTTTTGTCAAGGAGAGGTTAGGTCACCTAATTGCGCGCCAATGGGGAGAAATCCTTATTGGAAAGCCCCCTCTTTCCTGGAAACGACCTGGTCGATTAATATTATGAATTATAGTAATGATGATGAGTTTTCTTTTATTAGTATTATTAATGTAATAAAACAGAAAAGTTATTCATTTTATTAGAATACTTTTATAAAATTATTCATTTTATTAGACTAATAGTAAAAAAATTTATATAAAACAAAATACTTTTATAAAGTTATATGTTTTATTAGATAATAATTAGAATATATTATATTTTATTATGCATAGTGTTTTCATAGTGCATGCATAGTGTTTGCATAGTAAAATCTTTTTATATAAAACAGAATACTTTTATAAAGTTATTCGTTTTATTAGATTATAAATAGAATATATTATATTTTATTGTAAACCAATCTGGACCGTCCATTTAAAATAAATCAATCTAGACCGTTCATGAATTAGTTACTATGCAGTCCATTATTCTACAAATAGAAGCTCATTTCTTCATTATTTCTTATGAATTCACTGAAACTCTAGAGAAAGAAACTATAGAGAGAGTTCTTCTTCTATAATCTTGAGCGTATTTCTTTAGAGCTTAAGAAAGCTTTGAGCGTAGTGCAAGTTTTCTTTGAGTATATCATCGCCCTACCAGTCAAAATACTCTTCTTTTACGGTAAGGAATATTATTTTTTGTACTCGTTAGGGGTATTCCTTCTTTCTTATTGGTGAAATTCTTTTGTTATTCCATTCTTTATTATTCTGTTGGAATAAGCTGTATACACGGGATACCCTATACTTGGTAAAATTCTTCTGTTATTCCATTATTTATTATTCTGTTGGAACATCATGTCTGTGGCATGACCTGGTTCCGTTGTTTATTATTCTGTTGGAACATCCTGTCTGTGCGTTTACGCATGACCTGGTTCCATTATTTATTATTCTGTTGGAATATCCTGTCGGTGCGTTTACGCATGACCTGGTTCCATTATTTATTATTATGTTGGAATATCCTGTCAGTGCTTTTACGCATGACCTGGTTCCATTATTTATTATTCAGTTGGAATAACCTGTCCGTGCGTTCTATCGCATGCCTGGTGATTTCTTTTGTTATTCCATTCTTTATTATACTCAGTTGGTTAAAGTTTTGACTTCTATACTCTATAAAATTAGTGGAATATGTGACGCCCCCAAATCCGTGTAACATCGATTACAGGACATGGTGCTCACGATAACATACATCATCATCTATTTAAGTAACTCTAATAATAATAATAATAATAATATTAACTATTACATACTTATTCAAAATAAAGTCCCAAGTCTTTACAACCTTTAATAAACTGAAACTTAAACTTAGCGTTTATCGCTACATCACATCATATGCGAAAATATAATTATTACATAAATAACTCTCATCATTTCATCTTAGACTTTCCTCCTTGCCCGAGCCCTCAGCGTTATCAGCCTTAACTGAAAAGTTTAAGCAATAATGAGCACAAATTGCCCAGCAAGTATATAGAGTAGTTTGAGAACATACATCAGAAGTAGAAGCATTAGTATGAATATTTCTCAATGGTTGAATTAAATATCAAGAGATAAACTGGAATAACAAGATAAGAGTTCTGGAATTCTCAACAACATACTAAGGGGTGTTAGATACCCTGAACATTACTTTGTTTCATCAAAAACCATCAGACGGTTTAACAATCAAATAGATTGTAAACGGTCTCTGCAAGTACTCCAGGTGATCAGCCTATCGTACCCTACATTGTGCACAAGTATAAAGTTTAAACGCATAAGCGTAAATGGGACTATATGCCCGACATCAGTTGCCCCGTTATTCGGGTTGTTCATCTTAGTATTCATGCGGGACCTCACCAAAGCAATTTGGATTGGTAAACATTCAATAGCTTCAAAGGATTTGAATTTTTCAAACAATATACTATTTTTGCATCAATAACATCTAGCTGAAACGAAAGCTAGAAAGCATGCTTGAATATAGTTCATCAAGGGTATACAAACTTTAAAGTATAGCAGTCACAATAGGAACTGAATCATCAATAACATTTTTGCATCACAATTGAAGTTATAGAACTTTACAATAAAGAAGCTTGCACGAATGATTAATTAATCACAAGCCCAAACTTACCCTCGCTGCAATCAACTGAATAAGAGTTGAAAAAAATTTATAATGAAAAATAGGGTAAGGAACTTGCCTGATGAGCCTGCTACAATACACGCTAGTAATTAACCTTCACGTAACCTAATTACATGTGTCTCGTTAATCACCATTCATACACAATCTAGTTTGAAGTATAAGGGTCTCCTATAGATATACTATAAACATCATAAAAAGATATATTTAGAAAATATATGCCACCCATTTTAGACATCATAGGCAGCCCAAAATAGAAATTAAATATGCCCAAACATAACAGTTTTTACATTTTTTTCAGCTTTACCATATCTCGCTAAAACAGGCATAACTAATTCGTTTTAAAACATTTTTGAGCGATTCTTGCGCCCACGCGAAGCTAACTTCTGGGGCTACAACTTTCGTTCATGGACCATCTTCAAATTCCAAGCACAAAATTCCAGAAAATCTGTGTAAGAGGACTGCACCGAATTTGCTGGACAGATTTGACACAATTACTTTGAAAAGTCATAACTCCTTGCTCCGAAGTCGGAATTAGTCCGTTCCGGAGTCTATGGAAAGCTTATTCAGTGAACTATAATAATCCAAAAGCCCATAATTTTCTAGAAACTGTAGCTAGTACCAAATTTTTTCTTTAGGGTCAGCAGTTCACAGTTTTGTTTTTCTTTTCGGTTTCTAACATGTTTGCTTATGATTTTCATATCTCACTCAAAATAGCTTCGATCCGAACGAAATTTGGACATGTTATACCACATGCTACATACTATTTTACAAAATTATTACATGCCCCAAATGGATTATCTAAGACATGATTTCGAGTGACCAAAAATCCAAAAAAAATCATGCAAACTAGTTTAACCCAACTTTTGAGAAAATCATGATTTTGATTCTAGCATGCATGGGTTTTGATTCCTATTATCTAGACCACTTCTAATAACATATATATACATGTTACAACCATTCAATTCTCTAACTTTTCATGTTTTCATCAAATTATCATCTAAGAGGCATTTTATCAATTAACTAGCATACATGGCAAGATTTCTTGATTCTATACGAATTAGTAACATGTTTATACCAGAATTTTCCTTCCTTAACCGCCACATAGTAGAATCATACCTAAACATGGCATTACAAACAAGACAAACCAATAACCATACTAATTCATGCATTTTCTCCACCATTTTACTTAGGAACATAGAAAATAGCTTGAATGCTTACCTTATGGATGAATTCTTCTTGTTTTGATTGCTTCTAATGCTTCTTCTTGATTGCTAGACTCTCCCAAAATCTTCAGAACTCGTTGCTCCCAAGCTCTCACTCACAATTCTCTCTTTTCTTTCTCTTTTGCTCTCTTGGTTGGAATATTGTTGTGAAAGAGGAGAATGAGTTTAGATGAAATGTATATATATTACATATGTTGTAATGAACTTAATTTTTCAGCCCATTACACTCCCCCATGATCAGTTACCATTACACTCCCCATTCATTAGTCTAATTATGGGTATAAGTTACAAAAATGAAAGGTTGTGGTGTTATAAAGAAAATAAACTCACTCCCTCCTTATTACCATAATATATACGAATATGCCCCTTTTATTATCCCAATTTGATGGTCACGTGGACCCCCCCCAGCTGCTGCACTTGAGTATAAAATATTATAATAATCATTTAATCAATTAACAAGTCATTTTGACCATTTTGCCCTCCGTAGTCGAACGTGTCGATACTCATATCGATTCCTACTAAAGTTGACGTCCCGGACGTCATGGAACTATCCGTTTTGTCAAACTCAACTTTAAAATTCGTATTTGACTTTTCTCCCGAAAAAGTCAATCAGTTGACTTTGACCAAAAAGTCAACCGTGACGCATTTTCGTGGTTACAGTCTATCTTGACTAATTTCGACGTTTCGGACTCAAATACGATGTCCGTGACACTAAATTCTACTCCAAACTCAAAGTCATGTTTTAAAGTCATCCCACGAAATTAATAGCATTAATTCCATTTTTACCCATTTTAAATAGTTGAATTATACGGAACCAACCATTCAAACACATCTCATCACATAACATATAAGTAAACATAGATACAAGTAGTAAATAATTATCACATAAGAATTTCACATAAGTTCGTTTATTGAAATTGTTTAATTACATAGAAAATCTCGGTTATTACAGAATATCCTTGATATTTGCGCTTCATCCAGTATCTTTTCATGGAAATATTCTTCTAAGCATTCTTGAGTGTTACTCTACAAAGAAGTATCATGTTGACAATTTGGACATTATTAGTTCCTAGAAAAATTAATTCTTGAACTTGTTTTATTGAATTCTTATATCATTGTCATCATCCTCATGTTTATATTATGTTGAAAGTCATTTGTTTCCTTTAGTGCTTAGATGGACTTAGCGGTGTAATCATGACCGTAATGTTACAAATGATGTGGTAAAAATCCTCATTGAACGTAGTGCATTGATGGACAGTTGTTGGCATGATCATGACCATTAATGAATACACAAATATCCTTAGCTGTGGTGCATGGATAATTTGTGGTTGTGATACTAATGAATATCCTTGGCCGTAGTGCATGGATGATGTGGATTATTTATTAAGCTGAGTCTCAGCGATAAAATTCATGAAAAACCTTTTAAATTATAGAAGATAGTAGATTTTGTTCTCTACTTGACTCTTTTAATGGATTGCTTGTTCCGCTGCATTAAACTTGATGTTTGTTATATTTTATCAGTTTAACACTGTTGAAGTCTAATGATAATTCATTCTGCATTATCTTAGTCATAATATTTCTTACTGGGCTAGTTGAGCTCACCCTTTTACTTTCATTGTTCTCTTCAGGAAATGAGAACGTAGCAGGGACTAGTCGGTGAACAGAGTGATGGTCCAGATAATAGCATTAGTAGTCTTCACTATTCTATGAAATAGTGTGATAATAAATGTAATGAGGACCCCATTGAGTTTGTATATTGTCTAGATAACAATATTTGTATTAAAACTCACAGCATATGTTTAGTCGTATTTTACACGACTGTTGTATAATAAGTTGTATTTCAATTTTGTACCATGTATTTGGTGACTTAGAATAGGTGATGTATACCTATTTTGGGGGTGTCACAGCAGATGTTGTGCTCAAATCTTATGGATGACAAATCAGCTAGCTAGCAGACTATGGGTTTGATTTCAAATCTATACATGTTCATTGATATAGCACAAGTGTCATAGAAATAACACACAATCCTGTCATGCATTTTAGGACTAAGCATTTAGAAATAAGATATCATTTTATTAGGGATCATGTTCAAAATGGAACTATATCTTTACAATACATCCCTACTAAAAATCAACTTTTTGATGTCTTTACAAAGCCTCTAGATGAATCTAGATTTAACAAATTGATAAGTAAGTTAGGCATGATAAATCTATAACCATAAACTTTGTGCTCTAGTTTATACTAACCATGCAGATACAAAGGCTTTGTTCAAAATCATAAAGATAACTAAAGAAAGTCCACGATCGTAGAGCTACCCTGACATGAAGGACCATGATCGTAGAGCTGCCTCGACATGACAAAGAAGCATCCTGTGATGACAACATTCCCAACAAATCCAAGCAATCCGTCTGTCAAGCGCCTCAGGGACAAACCTGATCCTTAGTTCATTCTAAGAGGCTGGCCCTTCCTGAGCTACCTTAACCCGGAAGGAATACTAACTCAAAGTTCATCACAAGGACCAGGGCAGACAACGTTTATAAAGAAGATTCAACAGCGAACTCAACAATCATAGTGCAACCTCAACGATCGTAGTGCAACCTCAACAATCGTAGTGCTACCTCGACGATCGTAGTCCTCCTAAAGGATACACTGGCTAAGGGGGAGCTAAGGGAAGATTAGTAATTTCCACATTAGTTAAAATCGTGGGAGCCAAGCAGGACTTGACACATGCCGGATTAAGCAGATCGAGAGGAGGGAAGTTACAGGTACAGTTTAAAAAGGTCTTTTTGAAAACTCACCTCAGAAGTTCAAAAAGATTATTCCTCTCTCTCTCTAATAGCAGAAACCATAGCTTCTAGAAATGCTCAACAAACCTCAGTGTAAGGAAATCAATGGCGGCTTCAAATGTTATCACTGGTTACGGAATCTGCTTTGACGAGTTCAAGACAGCTGACCCTCAATTCCACAAAATTTTGTCTCTATTGAAGAAAGCTAGTCTTGAAGAAGCTCTGGGCACCAATACATGGATCTACCCGAAGCTGGTAAAAGAGTTCTACTTAAATAGAACTTTTAAGAATGATGTTATTACCACATGGGTCAAGGGCGAGCAAATTAAACTCAAACCTGAAGATATAAACCTAGCTCTAGGTTTCAAATCAAAAGGGCTTCTATCTATGGAGGTCATCAACTTTCATGAAGGACTGAAGAAGATGCATCATAAAAAGTTTCAGACCGTCAAGGGGTACAAGAAGAAATAGTTTCCCTAATGGTATGAGTTTTTGGCTGACATTGTTGGGAAATGCATATGTTGTAAGAGTTCTGGCCATGACTCTGTGAATGAAGTGCAACTTAAGCTCATGATAACAATCTGCTTTGGGGTTCAACTCAACTATGGGGCCCTACTCATCGATTGGATTGGGAAATGGATACTCAGTTCAAAGAAATCAAAGAGCTCTGGAAAGATGCTCTACGGGTGGTTTATAAGCATCATCATGTAATCTGCATTGGGTGACAAAATTGGGGATAATGAAGGAGAATCTATCAATCCCAACATAAGGATGACCCAACAGCTATTTCAAAACTGGAAAAGAAATCCAGCAGAAAATGTCAGAATGATGTCTGAATCTAGTGGAAGGACTGGTGAAGCAAAGGAGTCAGAACTACCAGGGAACATGTCAATTGTGAAGGAAATTGATGAAGAAGAAGAAGAATAATCCATAAAGAAGAACTCATTGCTTTGGTCAGAAAAAGCAAGGGCAAGAGAAAGATGAAGGTTCGGACAACAGAGGAACCTCAAGGTTCAACCACTGATGCACCTTAAGGGAGTTCAGGTACTGAAACTCTGAAGAAAATGAAATGGAAAGAACAGTAGTGTGACAACCCCAAAATAGGTCCAATCCAACCAACCTATTCTGAGTGTCCAAATACATGGTATAGAAAAAAACTACAACTTTATTACTATAATTGTTGTGCAAAATACAACAACACATATGTTGTGAGTTTTGATACCAAAATATACCAACTGTGACTCTGGAAACCAACTTGGATAGCACGTCACCATGACACCTTACATAAAGGTATAGTCAAAAATTGTTTTAGAAATTAAAATCTTTGGGAAGTGCTCAAGGAAATCTTCGTACATGGGAGGACATGCGTCTAGGTTATTATAGATATCATATGCCCACAAAATTATCCTTGGTTGACCCAATAGACCCCAAAGAAAAATGAGAAGATTACTATCATATTTTCCCAGTGGTGTGTCTTCTCTTAACATATCATTATCTCCACCATCTCTAATTGAGAATTATACTTCAACCAAACTCCAAGATTATATAGGTAGTGCTCATATATATACTCATCAAGTGGATGAGTACAACCCTGTCTTATGATGACACGAGGTTGTATGTCATTAGACATCTTGTATGATAGTGGAAAAACACCCTTCCAAGTTAAATTCACCTCACCCTCAACATCTATAGACCACCGTTCTATTCCCATATTATTCCCCGCTAGTCTCAGCTACACTTTTATTACCTGATAGGAATTATGAAGCAAAAGGGTGGGCATAACTAACTCAGTAAAGAATATCATGACTAAAGATAAATAAATTATCAATAGCCTTCAACAGTAGTAAATCAGAGATTTAGAACATATGGTAGATGATAAAACTTTTCAACCATAGTTGCAGCGGAACGAGCAATCCATTAGAAGAGTCAAATAGACCATAAATTCTATTATCTTCTCCATGTTAAAAGTCGACCAACAATGTTTTATCCCTGTAACATCAATCAACAATTCCTGTCCACAATCACATGTATAACTCATAATCGTAATTGTTGTTCTAAATTCTTTTTTTTCATCCAGGACAAAGATAATTTTCATCACCTGAAACATCAAAGATCATGGTTATACCAAATCACAGTTCCTGTTCATAATCATACTAATAAATTCATCTTTGCACTACGGGCCAAAGATATTCATCAACAGTTCATCTTTGCACTGAAGGCCAAAGATATTCAACAACAGGTCATCTTTGCACTATAGGCCAAAGACATTCATATCTCAAAGAAATACATAATCATTTCAGAATTTATATAAACCATAATTATAACCATGTTAATCAATTCACCTTTGCACTTAAGCTAAAGATATTCAATTATAAATTCAATGGTCATGATCATACCAGTCACAATTCAACTTTTCACTACTGGCCAAAGAGAACCCTAGTCATGATCATACCAATAATCTACCCATCATTACACTCCAGTGAAAGAGAATTTCAACATCAGGGTTATAAAAATGTTATATATGATAAAAAAATCAATATAATCAATACCTAGTTTTAATCTCCATAGTAATATTCATAAATCAACTATAATTTGGTTAGAAAAAGAAACCAATTTTGTAGTGAATAGTACCCGAGAATAGTAACTCGTGAATAGTAACTCATGAATAGTAACCCATCGTGAATAGTAACTTGTGAATAGTAACTCATGAATAGTAACTCATGAATAGTAACTCGTGAATAGTAACTAATGAATAGTAACCCCGACATGAAAAAGTTCCAAATTTGATAAAAAGTTCCAACCAATATTTCGGCATAATGATATTGAAGAGATAATATCATTTTTAAAAAAATAATTTCCCTTACGAAGAAAATAACATCCCTTTCAATCTCTTAAAATTCCTTACTATCCCTTACCTCAAAAGAGCAGTACTTCTGACTGGAATAACGCTGAACAAACTTGCACCGTATAGCAACACTCAAGATATCAAAATACTCACAAGAATACACTCGATAATATAGAGAGAGAAATAGAGAGAAAACTTCAGTTTCTGGTGTGATTTTCAATTCTAACCTAAGCACCCTATTTATAGGAAAATGCATAGAACACCAAAGCAGAAAATTTAATATAATAATATTATATATAAACAAATTTCCTACGCACCCTCTTCTTTGGTCAACAAATCAGCCACACATGTTCCAAAGACAACAAAAACATTTTTGTTAATTAAAATAATTAAAACTTTCAAAAATCAATTATTTCGGAAATTCGAAACTTCAATAATTCATAATAAATAACCCTTTTATAAGAAAATTCGAATCTCGTGACTTTTTATAGGAAATTTAATTCTCTACAACTTTGCAGAAGAAAGGTTTTCCAAATTCCAAATAGAAATTGACCGAAATTCACATACGGACGATTTTACAGGCTATAATCAAATTTTAGTCAAGAAATGGGCTCCACCGACACACAAAACATGTGTTAATCATTTAATGCAACAAAAATACTCTTCCTCCTCATATACTCATATATCACACATTCATTGTAAAAATATCATCATTATTATATTATAATAATATAATAAAATATTATTTATCAGAAAAGATAAAATATCAATTTTCAACAATTCTCACTTTTAAAATTTTCTCCATCTATATCCACATAAAATGAATTTTTTCCTTATCATATAAATTAATAATTAATTATTCATAAATAATATTACAGAATCACAATATTGACAATCAGGCAGTTCCCAGGAAAGAGGGGGCTTTCAAATAAGAATTTTCTCCTTACTGGCGTGCAATTAGGTGACCAAACCTTTTATTGACAGAACTTTCTAGACATTGCCAATAAGGCTATCTAATAATATTATCCAAATAATATGAATTATTGATCCGATAATGGGAAATACTGTGCCGTGACAATTATTTAAACAACAATAATATAAAATATCAACGTAGCAATTATTGAATCAATAAAATAAAATATTGTACAGTAATTACTATAACAATTATTGAGTTGTGTCTTCTTACGTGAGAATCAATAATTGGTGCAATACCGTGTTCTATTGTGCAACAACGCGTATTATTGTATTTTAACCACCAGGTATTCCAACTGTATTAACGGTAACAACTACGCCGTTATTTGTAAATAACTTATACTTGTTGTTTTCTTCATCCAATCGCTTTCCGTTATGGGGCCCACAAAAGGCTGCGCCGTCGTATGAATATTCCCCGACAGGAAAATATTCCACGGCCAAACGAATATTCCTCGACAACAATGAGTATTTTATAACCACTTGCTTATTTTAAAAATAATTTCATATATCACCCTTAAATTTAAAATTTTATCAATTTAACCATTTACTGAATAATAATTATAAGAAAAAATTGAATACTTTTATTTCATAAAATTCGGGGTCTTACAAGCAGTCTAAAGAAGAAGAAGATAGAGCTACCATCTCTCAGCTGTTTAAGAAGGAAAAACATAAATATAAGTCAAAGAAGTCTTCTTTCTCTTCGATCGTAGAGTAACTACCGATCGTAGAGTCCAGATTTGACACCACTCTAGAAGAGGATGTTGCAACAGCTTCTTAGCCTGATCAAACTTTCAGCGCTGAAGCTAAAGAAAGTACTGAGGCTGTGGATCAGCCTAGGAAGACAAAGAGAAAGCTTATCAAGAAATACATTCTTGTCAATGAAGGAGTATTAAAGGAGGAAGACAGAAGAATAGCTGCTGAGAAAGAGCTACCCGAAGCTAGTAAGGAGAATATAACTCAAGTTGAGGGGGAGCTTCTTGAAGTTCCTATACTAGACAATGCTCCTGCTGAGGGGGAGTTGCTTGAAGTTCAAATGGATGATCTAATTGAGGGGAAGCCTCATAAAGTTCCCATGTCAGAAAAGGCTATAGTTGAGGAGGAATTACCAAGAGATCATCATGAACCTCTCTCAGTCCCTCAAGAGATCTTAGCTTTTGAAACTGAAGAAATAGAGAGGGTTGAATCTATAGAGGTGGAGAAAGCATAAGAACAAAGAAGAGAAGTGGAGATGATTGATGTCATGGAAACTTCAAATGAAGACAGAGAATAAGAAGAAGATGACGAAGTTGACATTATTACAGTGGGCTGGGATGGATATAGGAGAGCAAACTACAATCAACTGTTCTTCTATCTACCTATGATACCCTTTCACAAAGCCCAAATCCTTAACTCCTGGGATAACATGTGTGACGCCCCAAAATAGGTATACATCAATTATTCTGAGTCGCCAAATACATGGTACAAAATTTAAATACAACTTAATTAATATAACTATCATATAAATACGACAAAACATATGCTGAGAGTTTTAACATGAATATTGTCTTCTAGACAATATCCAAATTCAAATTCAATCTTATTACAAATATTATCACACTATTTCATAGAATAGTGAGAACTACTAAAACAACCATTTGGACCGTCACTCCGTTCCTCGACTAGTCCCAACTATATTTTCATTTCCTGAAGAGAACAATGAAAGCAAATGGTGAGCTCAACTAGCCCAGTAAAGAATATTATGACTAAAATAATGCAAAATAAATTATCGTTAACCTTCAATAGTGTTAAACTGATAGAATATAATAGACAACAAGTTTAACTGCAGCGGAACAAATAATCCATTAGAAGAGTCAAGTAGAGCATGATATCTACTATCTTCTATGATTTAAAAGTTTATCACCAATTTTATCGCTCAGACTCGGCTCAATAAATAACCCACATCACTTAATTATCCATACACTACGGGCCAAGGATATTCATTATTATCACAAATGGTCATGATCGTGCCAACAACTGTCCATCAATGCACTACGGGCCAATGAGGACTTTTACCACATCATTTGTAACATTACGGGTCATGATTATACCGAATGATCCCTGGTCATAATCATACCGATCAAAAATTCATCTATGCACTACGGGCCAAAGTTGACTTTTATAACAATATAAACATGAGGATGATGACAATGATATAAGAATTCAATTAAATACAAACAAAGGATAAATTCTAAAGATTTATAATTTAATTTATCCAGAATTCAATAATGTATAAATTGTCAACATGATACTGCTTTGTGGAGTAAAATTCAAGAATAAAATTGTATCAAAAATGATTTGGACCGAAAGTAAATCAATTTTTGTCGTGAATAGTACCTCAGGTGAATAATACCCGAGAGAATAGTACCCCGTGAATAATACTTCAAGAATAGTACCTCGTGATTAAAACTTATCAAGAATGCTCAGAATAATATTTTCATGAAAAGATACTAGATGAAGCGCAAATATCAAAGATATTCTACTAATTTCAGAAATTATAGAAGCAATACTTGTCATAGTAAGTTTAAATTTAGGAATATGAAATGAAATAATACTGTAAGACCCCGAATTTTATGAAATAAAAGTATTCAATTTTTCTATTCAGTAATGGTTAAATTGATAAAAGGCTAAAGTTAAGGGTGATATGTGAATTTTTTTCAAAATAAGCAAGTGGCTATAAAATACTTATTGTTATCGGGGAATATTCGTTTGGTCGTGGAATATTCTTGTTGTCGAGGAATATTCGTATGACGGCGCAGCCATTTGTGGGCCCCATAACATAATAACCGCCGGATGAAGAAAATGATAAATTTGAATTTTTACAAATAACGACGTAATTGTTACTGTTAACACTGTTGGATTACCTGGTGGTTAAAATACAGTAATACGCGTGGTTGCACAGTAGCACAAGATTTTGCACAGTAGTTTTGAATTATTGATTCTTACGTAAGAATGCACTACTCAATAATTGTTACAGTAATTACTGTTAAATATTTTATTTTATTGGTTCAATAATTGCTGCGTTGATATTTTATATTATTATTGTTGTTTCAATAATTGTCACTGCACAGTATTTTCCATTATCGGATCAATAATTCATATTATTTGAATAATATTATGAGATAACATTATTGGCAATGTCTAGATTGTTCTATCAAGGAGAGGTTTGGTCACCTAATTGCGCGCCAGTAAGGACAAATCCTTATCGGAATGCCCCCTCTTTCCTGGGAACGGCCTGATTGTCATAAATGTGATTCTGTAATATTATTTGTGAATAATTAATTATTGATTCATATGATAAGGAAATATTTATTTTATGTGGATATAAATGTTGGATATATTTATTGTGGTTAAAAATGAAGGAGTTAATGTTGAGGTGTTTTATCAGTATTTTTGTCGGAATGGAGGTACTAAAAATCAAACCACTATTTTTGAGATATATTGCGTGAGTTATAATTTTTAATCCGACCGTTGGATCTTTGTGATTTTTGGATATGTTATACATATATAAGTTGAGTATATGTTCATAAATTTTGAAACGTTAAAAATGAACGAATAATTTGTTATGAATTTTAAGAGGTGACTGATTCGGAAATTAGGTTTATAAATGATTTTGATAGAAAATTCTATAATTGAGTGGGCCCCACTTGTGGTTGGTGAGAAATATACTGAAATTTTTATTCAAATATGGTGGGTGGGAATAGTAGCAGGTAAAGCCATCAGGTTGCAGGTCACGTCTGCTTCGGCGTGCTAACATTTTCCTATAAATAGAGGACTAAGTTAAAATTGAAAATCACACCAGAAACAAGTTTTCTCTCTTTCTCTCTCTATATTATCGAGTATATTTTTGTGAGTATTTGATACTTTGAGTGTTGCTATACGGTCTAAGTTCCTTCAGCACTATATCCAGTATTCCAGTCAGAAGTACTGTCTTTTTGAGGTAAGGGGTGTTATTTTCTTCTTAAAATGATATTTTCTTCAATATCATTATGCCGAAATATTGGATGAATTTTTTATTAAATTTGGAACTTTTTATGTTGGGGTTACTATTCACGTATACGGTACTATTCACGTATACGGCACTATTCACGAATACGGCACTATTCATCGAAAAATGAAATTTTCTTCTTTTTGTCCAAGTTGTCTATTATGGTTACTATCTTTGATTGTATCCATGTTTTGATCATTATTTTTGAATTCTACTTCAAAATTGGTTATTTTGGAGTATTATTGAACTTGGACAAATTGTAATACGAATCCCTAATATTTGATCTTTTATCTCACTGGATTCATTTTCTTTAAGATATTTTTCATCATCCTCAGTCCTAAATGATGATATTACTGAATATCTTTGGCTTGTAGTGCAAAGCTGAATGATTAACTGATGAATATCTTTGGCCTGTAGTTCAAAAATGAATGATTACCTAATGAATATCTTTGGCCCGTAGTGCAAAGATGAACATGTGTTGAGATGAACATGACCAACTGGTGAGACAAATGAATATCTTTGGCCTGTAGTGCAAAGATGAATATTTGATTCAAAATGTATATTGATTGATGTTACAAGGATAAAATATTGATGATGGACTTTTAAATCTTAGAAGATAGTAGAATTCGTTCTCTACTTGACTCTTCTAATGAATTGTTATTTCCGCTGCAGTTGTTGATCTAAAACTTATTGTCTATTATATTTTATCAGATTTTTTCCTGTTGAAAACTAATGATAATTTGTTGTACATGATCTTAGTCATAATATTCTTTACCGGGGTAGTTGAGTTCACCCTTTTCCTTTTGTTCCATTTTTCTTCTCAAGAGGTGAGAACATAGCAGGATCTAGTCGGGGTATAGAGTGATGGTTCTAGAAAAATGTTTTAGTAGTCCTCACTATTTCTATAAAATATTGTTTAAATAATTGTAATGAGGACTTATTTGAGTGTGGATATTGTCTAGAAGACAATATTTGTATTTAAACTTCCAGTATGTGTTGTCGTTTTTTGCACAATAAATGTATTATTGAAGTTGTAGTTTTCTTTTTGTACCATATTTTTGGCGACTCATAATGGGTGTTGTATACCTATTTTGGGGGCGTCACAAATACCCCTTCCATAATATAGAGTATGAAAGAAAATAATATTTCTTACGAGTATTGAAATGAAATAATATCATTTATCTTAATAGAAATTGGATTTGACTAGAATATCAGATATTATTCTGAGAAAATCTTGCACAAAAAGCTACACTCAAAGGATCCTTATATTCAAGAAATACTCACAATACTATAGTAAAAATGCTTGAGATTTTTTGTTGTGATTTAGGATGGAGGGTTGCCCTCCTTTTATAGTGCAATACGGAAGGAGAAAAATAAGGAAACCTGCCTAACACTGCCTAAATTTCTCCACCTAACATTTTCATTCAATGCCTAACCTTTCCTTTTCTTTTGCCTAACTCTTATTATTTCAAAGGTTGGGGTCTACCGTTTTGGAACAACTTTGCAGGCAACACTTTTTCCACCACCCATCACTTTATCACATACATTTATATATATATATATATATATATAACAATTATTTAAATAATTATAATATATTTGAATGAATATTTTATCAGAGAAAATAATTATAATTCCACATAAAATATGTCAAACTTTCAACAAATATCTCATGTTGAATTCCTTCATTTATATAAAAATTGAATAAGGATTTATCCTTATTGGCGCGCAATTAGATGACCAAACCCTTTTCTTGACAGAATTTTTTAGACATTGTCAATAATGTTAACTAATAATATGAATAATTGTCTTGCGTCAATTATTGATTTAATAACATAAAATATTGTGCAGATGAAACTGTGACAATAATTGAATCAATAATATAAGAAATTATACAACAATTACTGTGGCCATTATTGAATGAAACTGAGTGGCTTCTTACGTAAGAAACAATAATCCAAAAATATTGTGCACTATCGTGTACTACTGTGCAATCACACGTATTACTGTACTTTTTATCAATGGGTTTTTCAACAGTTAACGGTAAAACTTTAGCCGTTATTTTTATAAAAATATATTTCTGTCATTTTTTAACTCCGACAATAATTCTATTACGGGGTCCACCAATGATTGTACGGTTGTACGAATATTCCATGATAAAATGAATATTCCCTGACCAATCGAATATTTTATGACAACTTGCTTACTTTGCAAAATTTATAATATTACCCACAACTATAACATTATATCAAATCCACACCATAATATTCAAAAATAATATTTAGAGAAAAATTAATCTTTATTTATGAAAGTTGGGGTCTTACAACATGTTCTGGACCTTCAAAACTTATCCAGCTATCTCTATGCTAGCTCATGGGATTCCCAGGCAACCTCACTTTTGCCCAAAAGCTGATTACTAATGGTCCCTCTTCAGATAATGGGCGTGAGGTGCAATCTCTTCCCATCTCTTTCATGGTTAGTCACTGACCACCATCAACCTTCAACAAATTCTATGAATTGCCAATATGGTTGGAAGTGATACTACATTTACTAAATCAAATTCTAGTGATAGAATCCCAACATTCTGTAACTGATGAACCATATGTGCCTAATTTTGTATTGATCCAATCTCGTATGATCTCTCACTCTACGATTATTGATCCAAATCCAATTGTAGAGTCACCTCCTCCTGAGACTCAACCTCACACACCTGCTCCTTCATCAGATATCCCTTCCTCATCAACCAATAACTATTTCAATCTTGATCTTGCTCTCTACAATATGCAAGATAAATATATGAGAACCTCTCCTCCAAATAATCAACAACTCCTTGAGCTCATATCAGATCTTCCTACCAAAACGGAGTTGTCTAATGTGACAACCCGAGAAATTAGACAATTTATGAAAATCTTAAATGATTGATTTAAGGTCAAATAATAGACCTAGATAAGAAATGAGTGTATGCGTTTGATGTTATTGGGATTGAATTTTGAGGATTTAAAAATTCGGTAAAGGATATAGGTGAATTATTCAGGATTAAGGATTTATGTGATTATGTTCTGTGTTTATGGATTAATGATGTGTTCAGAATGTGGTTAAGGGTCATGGGTTGATCAGATAATTTATATCTGTAGCAAATCCTAAGTTTATATTAAGAACGCCAACGTTCAGTTAGAAAACCCTAACGTCTAATAAGAAACCCTAGAAATCGGTTCTAGAAACCCTAGTTTCAGTTCCGGGTGTACGAAATCCTAATTCGGATATTGAAAGCCCTAGATTGGGAATGCAATGTTATGTACAAGGTTAAACGTCATTAATATTAAATTAATTAGGGAAAACCCTAATGAATTATCTAAAATCTTAATTGATTGTTTGGAAACCCTAATACCAGATCTGAAAATCCTAGTTTCAGATTCTAATAAAATGAAACCCTAATTTGGGAATTTAACGGAGAATTTTAATGCTTAAGTGCTATTAATTAAGTACTAATTAGGGTAAATGTTAATTAATTAGCAAACCCTAATTTCCAATTTTTGGAACCCTGATTGTTCCGTCAGAAACCCTAATGCTCAATTATGGATTTAATTGCTAAAAATTAGCAATGCTAATTAGGTAACCCTAAACCTAATTATTTCAATTTCTAAGTAATTAGAAAACTCTAATCTAATTACGATATTTAATTTCTAAATCAGAAAATTAATTTTTCAAGTAGAAACCCTAATTCAAGGGTTTTGAACCCTAATGACCATTTTGAACCCTAATTGTGCAGTGGTGGATTTAATTGCTTTATTAGCAATGTTAATTAGGAAATATAAATCCTAATTATCAAGTTATTAGAAACCCTAATCTAATTTTTAAAATTTAAAAATTATTTTTACTATTTAAAACCCTAAAATGTGGTTTTGAGACCTAATGTACAATTTTGATCTTAAGTGATAAATTGGCAATTTTAATTAGGATAAATTAGTCCTAATTAGCAAGATTGATACATGATTAGGAAATTATGATATAATTAGGAAGCCCTAATTATAAATTTAGAAATCAATATTTTCTATTTTAAAATTTAATTAGAAAATTGTTGAAAATCCAAGTTGCTAAATATTTGAGGGATAAAATATAAACCCTAAAATGTCCAAACCCTAAATCCTAAGGGTTGCAAAAATTGAGAAATCTAGAAATTTATGGAAAGGACAAAAATGCCCCTTTTATGTATTATTTTAGGTTGCTTGAAAATCTTGCCAAGATATGGATTTGGTGACCAACCCTAACACTAGCCTAGCTCTAGCCCTAACCATGTGTCCAGAATTCAGCAGCTACAACATGCTATTCATTGAATCAAGCATTCTATAAATGGATTTGGAGAGAGAAAGTGTACAAAACTTAGTCAATCTCATTCTTGCTCTCACCAACTCCCATTCTCTCTCAAACACACGAAATTTTAGTGTGATTTCAGTCTCAATTCAAGCCCCACATGTACCAAAAACAGATCAAATAATCAGTGCATGAATCAAAGCTAGAAAGGTATAAAACCCTAAATTTCAAAATCTATGATTTTGATGTTTAATGTTGTTGTTTGTTGGTTAAATATGTGCTATAAGGTGTCAATTAGAGATCTGGGTTGTTGGATCATGGATCCATAACACTTAGATGCTCGAATCTAGCAATTTAGAAAATCTGGAAAAGTTGGAAAATGTTGATATACAAGCAAATGTCAGGTCTCCTAGATCTGTCTATGTTAATATATTTTGGTATTTTATGTTATGAATCTATAGTATGTCATGTGGTCTTTACTCTGGAACTTGAATGAAGTCTAGATCTTGTCTAGATCAAAAGTTATGAACGGTCAAAACTAGTTGACCGACCACGAAAATGCGAATCTAGGTAACCCAGATTACTCATAAGTGTCTGACAACCTTTTTGATGGCCTCTGATTTCTCTTGTTGTAATGATTTAAGCTATGTTGTGGTTAGATACTTGTAGTATAACATGAAGTGTATATATTAAAACCTTTAGATCTCCCAGATCTGTATTTGAATCGTAGAAAATCTCGGTCAAAACCACGTTGACCAACTGTTTTTGACGAAATCTGGAAAACCCAGAAATCGTGAAGAACAGCTCCTGACATTACTTTGACCGGATTGAATCTTGTTGATCTGTTGTTGTTGAACTCAGATCGTGTTAGGTAATTGTTCCTTGACATAGTGACTACACATTTGAACCATAATATTACATATAAAATGACTGGAACCTAGATTTAATCGAGCCATAAGATGGCCACTCGAACCTGTCTGGAAATATGGTAAACCCAGAAATCCTTGTAGGCCTCTGACATCGACTTTGCAGACTTGGATCTTGCATCTTGGTTATGTAATGACCATGAAATCCGTTTGAGGTTGTAAAGTTACATAAGTACTAT
This sequence comes from Panax japonicus, assembly GCA_020205505.1. Taxonomy (NCBI): domain Eukaryota; kingdom Viridiplantae; phylum Streptophyta; class Magnoliopsida; order Apiales; family Araliaceae; genus Panax; species Panax japonicus. The sequence continues at coordinate 11,649,736 of CM035101.1, read as the reverse complement.
AATATTAACACACTAGACCTCCTAGAAAATATTTCGATCTAAGATTAATTGTTGGTCAAACGTGCACCCTAGAACTTGCGTCTGTCAGTGTTCTTGAGCCAAGAACACCAACGGCGACAGGCAAGTGTCGCTAAAGGCCTATAGCGACAGTTTATTTATTATTTTCCAGAAAATGATTAAAAATTAGAAAAAAATGGTTTTTAATTATTAAAAAATACAAAATAAATTATGAAAAATTATTTTAAAGTCTGAAAAATAGTTTTTAACTATTTTGAGTATATTTTGAAAATATTTAATATTTTTGGAATATAAATGGTATTTATTTATTTAATTATAATATTAAATAAATTATTTAAAAATAGTTTTAATTTATGAAAAATCATGAAAAATTATATTATGGTATAAGAAAATATTTTAAGTTATTTTTTATGACTTTTGATATTTTGTGATGAATTTCATTAATAATTTATTATTGATGGTAATTAGTTTATTTAATGAATATATTAAATAAATTATGGAAAATTAGTATTAATGTTTTAAAAATTATATAAAAATGATTTAAGTGTTATAAAAATATTTTAAGTTATAAAATATAACTTTTGATATTTTGGTATGAAAATATTAATATTTTAATATTAATATTAATTATCGGATAAAGGATTAAAGTGTTGGAAAATCATATAAATATGATTTTAGGGTATTTAAAATACTTTGATATATTATAATTATATTATAATATTATGTAATGATTTTTATTAATATTTTATATTAAATAAATATTAATGATTAAGGTATTATATTGTATTTAATTCATTTAAATATGGTTTTAAGATTTAAAAATGTTGATAAATGGTAATAATTATTCGAAAATTATTACGAGCCTAGGAAAAATGTTTTGTCTGATTAGAAATTATCTGTGTTAATGGTTAAGTGGTTAGACAGAGTTTAATTGAACTTAAACTCGATAAAAGTCCGACTAGACCGTCGGGATGTTAGAATTGTGTCGGGTTCAACTCAGACTGCAATAGTTTGACTTGATACCTAGTCTTATGTGTGTTATAGACTGATAAGATTATGTGGTAATGTGTTTAGGTTTATTTATGGATGTAAATATAACAGTATTATACTGTGATGATATTATTCTAATTATTGGAGATCTATATTACTAATATTAGGTCTTCGGAGTAAAGCGTTATTAAACTGTGTTGCGGTAATCAACGATTCAGGCAAGTTTTCTTTGTACTTAACTCTAATAAGAGCGTTTTATTCAAGCTTATGGTTAATCATTGCTGATTGCCACGAAAATTGTATTCTGTACATCTTGCATGTATAAGTCAGGTATGAAAGGCTGATCACCTTCATTACCAGTTGGTTCAGAAATGTTTGTTCATGTATAATACTTGTTCAGTCAAAAATTTGTTCGTGCTAGTTCTCAATTATATTGATGAATTATAGCAAGCCCATTATTCATACTCTTCAATCATGATATATCGTTATATTATTGTATAAAAACTTGCTGGGCAACTTTCATGCTCACCCTTGCTATATCATGATAAAACATTGCAGAAAAGGCGAATGCGTTCAGATACAGGAAAAGGTTAAAGTCAAGTTCAGCTTGGGATATAAAGTGCGACTAGTATGTAATAGTATAGTTTAATAAATGTGTTATATGTTAGAAAATTTATGAATTGTGTATAAGTTAAGGTTACTCGACCTTGGGGAATAGTGTGTAATGTATTGTATAAACAATCTATGTTTATATCTTTCGCAAATAGTGATAAAAATAGTATACCGGATCCGAGGTGATTTGGGACCCGGATTCGGGGCTACTACAGTTGGTATCAAAGTTGTTGGTTATGAAGCTTAGGTAGGAATACTTGAGACCAATAACCGCAGTGATTAGGATAAGATCTAACTCACATAGAGTTAGTTGGTCGGTAAGATTCAAAGATGAATCTCGGTGAGTGTAAAGACACAGAGTTCCCTAACTCTGATAATAAAGTTGAACAGTAATGGTGAATAGATCGAGTCTAAAAGACTGAAAGTGCAGGGATAGGAGATCGTAAAACAAAACGATCATAGTGCATAGAATTGAATCGTAATATATACGATAAGATCACCCCGTGATCTGATAAAAGTTATGATATGGGAAATGAATCAATCTTATGATTGAAAAGTTTACAGCTAGATGCTGTGTGAAAGTTGTACTATGAAATGGTAGTATGAAAACTCATAAATGAGTTATGGATTATGAATACGAATTGAATTAGTATTGAAAAAGGGGGTTAAGATTAGGTGGGGATTTCAATGAGGACTTGTGACGCCCCCAAAATTAGGTATACATCACCCATCTTGAGTCGCCAGATACATGGTATAGAATTCAAATACAACTTACTAATACAACTGTCGTGTACAATACGACAAAACATAACTGTGAGTTTGAATACAATTATTGTCTACTAGAGATCATACAAACTCAAAAGGTGTCCTCAATACAATTATTGTCACACTATTTAACAGAATAGTGAGGACTACTAATACTATTCTCTGGTCCATCACTCCGTTTTCCGACTCGTCCCAGCTATATTCTCATTTCCTGAAGAGAACAGTGAAAGAAAGGGTGAGCTCAACTAGCCCAGTAAGAAATATTATGACTAAGATAATGCAGAATAAATTATCATTAGCCTTCAACAGTGTTAAACTGATAAAATACAATAAACATCAAGTTTAACTACAGCGGAACCAGCAATCCATTAAAAGAGTCAAGTAGAAAATAAAATCTACTATCTTTTATGATTTAAAAGGTTTTTCATCATCGTTATAGCTGAGACTCAGCTTAATAAATATTCCACATCATCGAATCACCCCCGCACTACGGCCAAGGATATTCTTTAGTATCACGACCACAATTATTCATGCACTACGACCAAGAATATTTGTGTATTCATTAATGGTCATGATCATGCCAACAACTGTCCATCAATGCACTACGGGCCAATGAGGATTTTTAATTTTTACATCATTTGTAATATTACGGTCATGATTACACCGAATAATCCCTGGTCATAATCATACCAAGTCCATCTATGCACTATAGGCCACAGATGACTTTCAACAAAATATAAACATGAGGATGATGACAATGATATAAAAATTCAATAAAACAAGTTCAAGAATTATTTTATCCAGGAATTATTAACGTCCAAATTTGTCAACACGATACTGTTTTGTGGTGTAAAATTCAAGAATGATCAGAAAAAGATTTCCATGAAAGGATACTGGATGAAGCGCAAATATCAAGGATATTCCACTAATTTCATGGAGTATAGAAGTCAAATTTTTAACCAACTGAGCATAATAAAGAATGAGATAACAAAAGAAATCACCATGCATGCGATAGACCGCACAAGCAGGTTATTCCAACAGAATAATAAATAACGGAACCAGGTCCGGCGTAAAATGCACAGACAGGATATTCCAACAGAATAATAAAGAATGGAACCAGGTCCGGTGTAAAACACACAGACAGGATATTCCAACAGAATAATAAAGAATGGAACCAGGTCCGGCGTATAGCACAGACAGGATATTTCGACAGAAATGTAAAGACAGAATAGTAAATGGATGTCACCAAGTATAGGGTATTCCGCGTATACCGGTTACTCCAATAGAATAATAATTAATGGAATAACATAAGGATTTCACCAAGTATAGGGTGTACCACGTATACAGGTCATGTATACGGTATGCCACTTTTACAGGTTATTCCAACAGAATAACAAAGAATGGAATAACATAAGTTCTCTTCAAGAAGAAAGAATAACACCCCTTACTTTATTTAGGAGATTGAATACTGCAGCAGTGTAATAACCGAATACTCTTCTTCTTTCTCTCTTATTCTCTCTATACTTTCTCTCTCTATAGCTTGAGCGAATTCGTGAAAAATAATGAAGCCCTAGGCCTCAATTTATAGAAGATTTATTACTATTTACGAAAGTATTTACTATTTACGAATGTAATTACTATTTACGAAGGTAATTACTATTGACGAAGGTAATTACTATTTACGAAGGTAATTACTATTTACGAAGGTAATTACTATTTATGAAAAAGACTCTTAGATGATGACATATGCCCCCCCATAAATAATTCAATTTACCACAAACGTCTAATAATAGACTCTTTATATACATCAAGGATTGAATAAAAATTATCAAAAATCATTTTATTTTTAATCAACACATATTTAATCTTTCAACAATTATTAATCATTTATAACTTGTCGTCTCAATTATTGTTTAAATAATATATCATATTATACAGATGATACTGTGACAATAATTGAATCAATAATATAAGAGATATGATGCAGCAATTACTGTAGCAATAATTGAGTATAGCTGAGTGACTTCTCACATAAGCATCAATAATCAATACCGTGTGCTACTATGCAACAACGCGTATTACTGTACTTTTACTACCGAGTAGTTCAACAGTTTTAACGGTAACACCTCCGCCGTTTATTTTATAGAAAGCTAATTTTGTCGTTTTCTAACTATGACAATACTTCCGTTGTGGGGTCCACCAATGATTGTGCCGTCGTACGAATATTCCCCGACAAAAAGAATATTCCCCGACCAAACGAATATTTTATAACAACTTGCGTACTTTGCAAAATTTATAAATATTACCCACAACTATAACATTATATCAAATTTATTCCATAATATTCAAAAATAATAATTATGAAAATTCATCTTTATTTATAAAAACTGGGGTCTTACAACCTCCCCTTCTTATGAAATTTCGCCCTCGAAATTAGGGTACGTACCTGGTATGTCAAAGAGGTAAGGATACCTTGATTTCATTTCAGATTCTAACTCCCAAGTCATTTCCTCAACATCGTGGTTTCTCCACAAAACTTTGACTTGAGGTATAACCTTGGAGCGTAGAATATGTTCCTTCTTATCCAAGATTTGAACAGGAATCTCTTCATACGTCAAATCTTCCGCTATTTCGTCCGGTTCTAACTCAATAATGTGGTTCGGGTCTTTCACATATTTTCGTAACATGGATATGTGAAAAACGTTATGAACACGAGACATACTTGGCGGTAAAGCGAGTCTATAGGCCACAGTTCCTACTCGATCGAGGATTAAAAATGGACCGATGAATCGAGGATTGAGTTTTCCTCTCTTTCCAAATCTTGTAACTCCTTTCCATGGAGTAACACGTAACAACACATGATCTCCTATATTGAATTCCACGTCCTTTCGATGAAGATCAACATAACTCTTTTGTCGACTTTGTGAGGTTTTTATACGTTGTCGGATCATTTGAATCTTTTCCGTAGTCATACGTACCAACTCCGGTCCTAATAACGTTGCTTCACCCACCTCATCCAAGCATACTGGAGAGCGACACTTTCTTCCATACAACGCTTCGAATGGAGCCATGCCAATACTTGCTTGATAACTGTTGTTATAGGAAAACTCCACCAATGGTAAGAACTTGTCCCAACTTCCCTTGAAATCAAGGACACAGAGTCTTAATAGATCTTCAAGAGTTTGAATAGTCCTCTCCGACTGTCCGTCCGTCTGAGGATGATATGCCAAGCTAAATCGTAAGTCTGTGCCCATAGCTTTTTGCAAACTAACCCAAAATCGTGAAGTAAATCTTGGGTCTCGATCAGAAACTATGGATACCGGCATACCATGCAGTCTTACAATCTCGTTTATGTACATACGAGCAAGACGTTCAAGTGTATAAGTTTCTCGTATCGGTAAGAAATGAGCAGACTTGGTCAATCTATCAACAATAACCCAAATCGCATCTATGCCTTGAGAAACCTTAGGAAGACCGGTAACGAAATCCATGGTAATGTGCTCCCACTTCCATTCTGGAATTTCAAGTGGTTGCAATGGACCTTTTGGTACTTGATGCTCCGCTTTAACTCGCTAACAAGTTAGACACCTTGAGATAAACAACGCTATCTCTCTCTTCATATTACTCCACCAAAATGTATGACGAATATCATGATACATTTTGGTACTCCCAGGATGGATTGCAAACGGTGTATTGTGCGCCTCCATCATGATTTTATACTTTAAATCAGGGTCGTTAGGAACACAAAGTCTGGAGTTGACTCGAAGTATTCCCTCTTCATCGATTCTTGCTTCCGGCATAGCACCTTCTTGCACTTTCTTCCTCATACGCATCAGCTCCAGGTCTGTAGCTTGAGCAGCTTTAACTTTATCGATTAAAGTCGGTTCTACTCGTATATTCGCCATCGTCACATGCGTCCCTGGAGTCTTTAACTCTATCCCCATCCTTTGCAAGTCACACCAAATGGGCCCTTGCGTTGACAATATCGCACTCGTACTTGCATGTGATCTTCTACTTAATGCGTCAGCTACCACGTTTGCTTTTCCAGGATGGTATTGGATGGTATGATCATAATCTTTCAACAGTTCAAGCCAACGTCGTTGTCGCATGTTGAGTTTCTTTTGAGTGAAGAAATATTTGAGGCTTTTATGAGCTGTAAAGATCTCCACTTTCTCCCCATACAAGTAATGCCTCCAAATTTTAAGTGCAAAGACAACAGCTGCCAACTCTAGATCATGAGTAGGATAATTCTTCTCATAATCTTTGAGTTGTCGCGAGGCATAGGCTATGACTTTTCCATGTTGCATGAGAACACATCCCATCCCTTTGCCCGAAGCATCACTGTAGATGACAAATCCCTCCGAGCCAGACGGTATTGTCAGAACAGGTGCTGAAATGAGTCTCCTCTTGAGTTCTTGAAAACTCTTCTCACATTCTTCGCTCCAACCGAACTTTGTATCTTTCCGAGTCAGCTGAGTCAATGGAGTAGCGATTCGAGAAAATCCTTCCACGAATCTTCGATAATAACCAGCTAAACCGAGAAAGCTACGTACTTCGGTCACTGATTTAGGTTGCTCCCAGCTTTGAATAGCTTCAATCTTTGCTGGGTCAACAGATATTCCACGACTTGATACCACGTGCCCAAGGAATGCTACTTCCTCAAGCCAGAACTCGCATTTCTTTAACTTGGCATAAAGCTTATATTCACGAAGCTTTTGGAGTGTCAGCCTCAAGTGTTGCTCATGATCTTCACGGCTTTTGGAATAAATAAGGATGTCATCAATAAAGACGACCACAAAATGATCCAAATATTCCTTGAATACTCGGTTCATCATATCCATGAAGGCAGCAGGAGCATTAGTCAATCCAAAGGACATGACTAAGAATTCATAATGCCCGTACCGAGTTCTGAAAGCCATCTTTGGAATGTCATCGGTTCTAATCTTCAATTGGTGATACCCGGAACGAAGATCGATCTTTGAAAAGAATTTGGCTCCTTGCAACTGGTCAAATAGATCATCAATTCGTGGCAATGGATACCTATTTTTGATGGTGACATGATTCAACTCCCGATAATCAATACAAAGTCGCATACTCCCATCTTTCTTCTTCATGAATAGAACAGGAGCACCCCAAGGAGAAGTACTAGGACGAATAAAGCCAATGTCTAACAATTCCTGCAGTTGGGTTTTTAACTCTTGAAGTTCAATAGGAGCCATTCGATATGGGGCTTTAGAAATGGGTTTTGTACCGGGTTCAAGGTCGATACAAAATTCAATCTCACGCTCTGGGGGTAAACCAGGAAGTTCTTCAGGGAATACGTCAGGAAATTCATTAACAATAGAAATATCGTTCAAAACTGACGTATTTTTGTTTAAATCCGTGACATGAGCTAAGAAAGCTTGACATCCGTTTTTCAATAAACGAATAGCTTTATGGATTGAGATGATCTTGATTGATTTTAATGGTTTGGTCGCTTGAATTCGCATAATAGGTTGATTAGGAATATGAAAGCTAACAACCTTGTGGAAACAATAAATTTTTGCATGATAAGTAGTTAACCAATCAATCCCTAGAATAACGTTAAATGCAAGTATTTTCAATGAAATAAGATCTACAGGTAATGTGAGGGTACCGATTTGAACCAAACAAGACTTATAAACAGTGGATGTAATGAAGGTTTCTTTCAACGGAGTTTCCACAGATAAGTCAAAGTCCAATTTCTCCGGAGTCAAATTTAATCGATGAGCGCAAGTAGGAGAAATAAAAGAATGGGTAGAACCGGTATCAAATAAAGTATAGACTTCGTTAGAGTTTATGATAAGCTTACCCGTGATGACCTCATTCGGGTTCCTTGCTTTCTGGGAGGTCACAACAAACGCTCTCCCTTGCACTACCGGCTTTGACCTTTCTGGGACGGCCTTTGGTGCCTCCACCCTAGCTGAATTTGTCTTTGGTAAATGACAAAATCGGGCCACGTGACCTTCTCTTCCACAATTATAACATGCTTTGGACGGCATCGCGCAATTTGGACGTATGTGTCCCTCCCCTCCGCATTTGAAGCATATGATAGGTGGTCTTTCTCCTTCCTTAACAACGGGTGCTGGTGCTGACGTCTTTCCATCATTATTGAATCTCCTCTTTTTAAAATGTCCATTCTTATTGTTTTGGCCCTGATTACCACCGAAGTGGTAACCACTTCTGGCCTGCTGATTCCCTCCACGCTTGTTGTCACCACTTCGATGACCACTCTCGCTGGTATTATAATTTTGTCGGCTGCTCTCTTTTAGTTGAGTTGACTCGTTATCGCGCTCCACTAACTGAGCCCTATTTATAACATCTGAATATAAACACAATTTATGAGAAATAAGATGTTGACGTATCTCCGGCTTCAAACCTCTTAAAAACATTCGCGCCATTCTCTCTTCATTATCCACCAAATGGGACGCAAACCGTGATAAATCTGCAAATTTTGCCTCGTATTGCGACACGGTCATATTATTTTGTTCCAACTTAATAAACTCCACCACCTTCATGTGGCGAATACTTTCGGGAAAGTATTTATCATTGAACAGCTCCTGGAACTTCTCCCAAGATATCTTCAGTACAGCAGGTTGAGTACCCTAAACCTAATTATTTCAATTTCTGAGTAATTAGAAAACTCTAATCTAATTACGATATTTAATTTCTAAATTAGAAAATTAATTTTTCTAGTAGAAACCCTAATTCAAGGGTTTTGAACCCTAATGACCATTTTGAACCCTAATTGTGCAGTGGTGGATTTAATTGCTTTATTAGCAATGTTAATAAAGAAATATAAATCCTAATTGTCAAGTTATTAGAAACCCTAATCTAATTAGGAAATCTAATTTTTAAAATTTAAAAATTATTTTTACTATTTAAAACCCTAAAATGTTGTTTTGAGACCTAATGTACAATTTTGATCTTAAGTGATAAATTGGCAATTTAAATTAGGATAAATTAGTCCTAATTAGCAAGATTGATACATGATTAGGAAATTATGATATAATTTGGAAGCCCTAATTATAAATTTAGAAATCAAAATTTTCTATTTTAAAATTTAATTAGAAAATTGTTGAAAATCCAAGTTGCTAAATATTTGAGGGATAAAATATAAACCCTAAAATGTCCAAACCCTAAACCCTAAGGGTTGCAACAATTGAGAAATCTAGAAATTTATGGAAAGGACAAAAATGCCCCTTTTATGTATTATTTTAGGTTGCTTGAAAATCTTGCCAAGATATGGATTTGGTGACCAACCCTAACACTAGCCTAGCTCTAGCCCTAACCATGTGTCCAGAATTCAGCAGCTACAACATGCTATTCATTGAATCAAGCATTCTATAAATGGATTTGGAGAGAGAAAGTGTACAAAAACTTAGTCAATCTCATTCTTGCTCTCACCAACTCTCATTCTCTCTCAAACCCACGAAATTTTAGTGTGATTTCAGTCTCAATTCAAGCCCCACATGTACCAAAAACAGATCAAATAATCAATGCATGAATCAAAGCTAGAAAGGTATAAAACCCTAAATTTCAAAATCTATGATTTTGATGTTTAATGTTGTTGTTTGTTGGTTAAATATGTGCTATAAGGTGTCAATTAGAGATCTGGGTTGTTGGATCATGGATCCATAACACTTAGATGCTCGAATCTAGCAATTTAGAAAATCTGGAAAAGTTGGAAAATGTTGACTGACAAGCAAATGTCAGGTCTCCTAGATCTGTCTATGTTAATATATTTTGGTGTTTTATGTTATGAATCTATAGTATGTCATGTGGTCTTTACTCTAGAACTTGAATGAAGTCTAGATCTTGTCTTGATCAAAAGTTATGAACGGTCAAAACTAGTTGACCGACCACGAAAATGCGAATCTGGGTAACCCAGATTACTCAGAAGTGTCTGACAACCTTTTTGATGGCCTCTGATTTCTCTTGTTGTAATGATTTAAGCTATGTTGTGGTTAGATACTTGTAGTATAACGTGAAGTGTACATATTAAAACCTTTAGATCTCCCAGATCTGTATTTGAATCGTAGAAAATCTCGGTCAAAACCACGTTGACCAACTGTTCTTGACGAAATCTGGAAAACCCAGAAATCGTGAAGAACAGCTCCTGACATTACTTTGATCGGATTGAATCTTGTTGATCTGTTGTTGTTGAACTCAGATCGTGTTAGGTAACTGTTCCTTGACATAGTGACTACACATTTGAACCATAATATTACATATAAAATGACTGGAACCTAGATTTAATCGAGCCATAAGATGGCCACTCGAACCTGTATGGAAATCTGGGAAACCCCGAAATCCTTTTAGGACTCTGACATCGACTTTGCAGACTTGGATCTTGCATCTTGGTTATGTAATGACCATGAAATCCGTTTGAGGTTGTAAAGTTACATAAGTACTATAATATTAACACACTAGACCTCCTAGAAAACATTTCGATCTAAGATTAATTGTTGGTCAAACGTGCACCCTAGAACTCGCGTCTGTCAGTGTTTTTGAGCCAAGAACACCCACGGCGATAGGCAAGTGTCGCTAAAGGCCTATAGCGACAGTTTATTTATTATTTTCCGAAAAATGATTAAAAATTAGAAAAAAATGGTTTTTAATTATTAAAAAATACAAATTAAATTATGAAAAATTATTTTAAAGTCTGAAAAATAGTTTTTAACTATTTTGAGTATATTTTGAAAAAAAATAATGAAAAATAATATTATGGTATAAGAAAATATTTTAAGTTATTTTTGATGACTTTTGATATTTGTGATGAATTTCATTAATAATTTATTATTAATGGTAATTAGTTTATTTAATGAATATATTAAATAAATTATGGAAAATTAGTATTAAAGTTTTAAAAATTATATAAAAATGATTTAAGTGTTATAAAAATATTTTAAGTTATAAAATATAACTTTTGATATTTTGGCATGAAAATATTAATATTTTAATATTAATATTAATTATCGGATAAAGGATTAAAGTGTTGGAAAATCATATAAATATGATTTTAGGGTATTAAAAATACTTTGATATATTACAATTATATTATAATATTATGTAATGATTTTCATTAATATTTTATATTAAATAAATATTAATGATTAAGGTATTATATTGTATTTAATTCATTTAAATACGGTTTTAAGATTAAAAAATGTTGATAAATGGTAATAATTATCCGAAAATTATTACGAGCCTAGGAAAAATGTTTTGTCTGATTAGAAATTATCTGTGTTAATGGTTAAGTGGTTAGACATATTTAATTGAACTTAAACTCGATAAACGTCCGACTAGACCATCGGGATGTTAGAATTGTGTCGGGTTCAACTCAGACTGCAATAGTTTGACTTGATACCTAGTCTTATGTGTGTTATAGACTGATAGGATTATGTGGTAATGTGTTTAGGTTATTTTATGGATGTAAATATAACAGTATTATACTATGATGATATTATTCTAATTATTGGAGATCTATATTACTAATATTAGGTCTTCGGAGTAAAGCGTTATTAAATTGCGTTGCGGTAATCAATGATTCAGGCAAGTTTTCTTTGTACTTAACTCTAATAAGAGTGTTTTATTCAAGCTTATGGTTAATCATTGCTGATTGCCACGAAAATTGAATTCTGTACATCTTGCATGTATAAGTCAGGTATGAAAGGCTGATCACCTTCATTACCAGTTGGTTCAGAAATGTTTGTTCATGTATAATACTTGTTCAGTCAAAAATTTGTTCATGTTAGTTCTCAATTATATTGATGAATTATAGCAAGCCCATTATTCATACTCTTCAATCATGATATATCGTTATATTATTGTATAAAAACTTGCTGGGCAACTTTCATGATCACCCTTGCTATATCATGATAAAACATTGCAGAAAAGGCGAATGCGTTCGGATACAGGAAAAGGTTAAAGTCAAGTTCAGCTTGGGATATAAAGTGCATCTAGTATGTAATAGTATAGTTTAATAAATGTGTTATATGTTAGAAAATTTATGAATTGTGTATAAGTTAAGGTTACTCGACCTTGGGAAATAGTGTGTAATGTATTGTATAAACAATCTATGTTTATATCTTTCGCAAATAGTGATAGAAATAGTATACCGGATCCGAGGTGATTTGGGACCTAGATTCGGGGCTACTACAGTTGGTATCAAAGCTGTTGGTTATGAAGCTTAGGTAGGAATACCTGAGACTAATAACCGCAGTGATTAGGATAAGATCTAACTCGCATAGAGTTAGTTGGTCGGTAAGATTCAAAGATGAATCTCGGTGAGTGTAAAGACACAGAGTTCCCTAACTCTGATAATAAAGTTGAACCGTAATGGTGAATAGATCGAGTCTAAAAGACTGAAAGTGCAGGGATAGGAGATTGTAAAATAAAACGATCATAGTGCATAGAATTAAATCGTAATATATACGATAAGATCACCCCGTGATTTGATAAAGGTTATGATATGGGAAATGAATCAATCTTATGATTGAAAAGTTTACAGCCAGATGCTGTGTGAAAGTTGTACTATGAAATGGTACTATGAAAACTCATAAATGAGTTATGGATTATGAATACGAATTGAATTCGTATTGAAAAAGGGGGTTAAGATTAGGTGAGGATTTCAATGAGGACTCGTGTCAGCAACTGAGTTGTATGATTCCTTGTATGGGCGGGGAATTGTACTTGGTGTAAAAACTACTTAGTTAGTGGCATTGGTAATAGTTGAAATGTTGTGTCACGCTAGTAATTATATATAAATAAATAGGTCATAGGTAGAGAATATATGTTTAAATACGAGTTCTTAGAACTCATACTTATGTGACATTCTTGACTTATAGTTATATGAAATATTTATGAGCCCCTCAGCGAACGGACGCCAAAGGTCAGACTAGGATAAGTTCGTAAACTCATATAATTGTGGCCAGGTTATAAACTCATAAGTGCGACTAGTATGTAATAGTATAGTTTAATAAATGTGTTATATGTTAGAAAATTGATGAATTGTGTATAAGTTAAGGTTACTCGACCTTGGGGAATAGTGTGTAATGTATTGTATAAACAATCTATGTTTATATCTTCCGCAAATAGTGATAGAAATAGTATACCAGATCCGAGGTGATTTGGGACCTGGATTCGGGGCTACTACATAAGTGTGGCTTTATGAACTGGGTATAGTTGTGTGTGAGTGGAGTGTTAAGGATTATAGGAATAGATAGATTGTTAAGCAAATGATCATTAGTGAAGACTTAGGTTTTCCTAAATCCTAGCTTTACTAAACCTCAAATTTTTGACATCAAGCTAAATACGCACTATGTGCCTTTTAAAAAAATTGTTTTTATTTATCACTTATGTACCATGTGACCTGGTGCAGAGATGATAAAAAAAATGATGGAGTTATCATTGCAGAATTACTTGGTGTTGAATGTGTTCTAAGGATCGTCAGCCCACTACAGTATGATGTAGTATAACAAAGTCACAAAATGGCGAAATCCTCAACGGACTGTTAATGTGACGCCCCCAAAATAAGTCCATTCCATCCAACCCATTCTGAGTCGCCAAATACATGGTACAGAAATAACTACAACTTTATTATTACAACATATAAACTTTTGTCGTCTAGACAATATCCACATACAAATAAATCCCCATCATAATTATTGATACATTATTTTACAAAAATGGTGAGGACTACTAAACAACTCTCTCTAGAACAATCATTACATCCCCCGACTCGTACTCGCTACATTCTCGTCTCCTGAGAAGAAAAATAGAACAACAAGAAAAAGGGTGAGCTCAACTAGCCCAGTAAAGAATATTATGACTAAGATAATGTACAACAAATTATCCTTAGTCTTCAACAGGGAAAAATCTGATAGAATACAATAGACAACAAGTTTTAGATCAACAACTGCAGCGGAAACAATAATTTATTAGAGGAGTTAAGTAGAGAATGAAATCTACTAACATCTATGAATTTAAAAGTCCATCATCAATATTTTATCCCTGTAACATCAATCAATATTTATCTCAATCGAATCAAATATTCATCTTTGCATTACAGGTCAAAGATATTCATCAGTCGGTCATGTTCATCTCAACACTTGTTCATCTTTGCACTACGGGCCAAAGATATTCATTAATTGTTCATGTTCATCTCATCACATGTACATCTTTGCACTACGGGCCAAAGATATTCATAATAAAATCAACCATCTTTTCACTACAGGCCAAAGATATTCAGTAACAACATCATTTAGGACTGAGGATGATGAAAAATATTTTAAAGGAAACGAATCCAGTGAAACAAAATAACAAGTACTAAGGATTCGTACTTTAAACAATCTGAGTTCAAAAATACTTCATAAATAATCATACTGAAGTAAAATTCAAGAATGATCAAAACATGGATACAATCAAATCTAGTATCCAGAATAGATATTTTGGACAAAAAGAAGAAATTTCATTTTTCGATAAATAGTGTCGTATACGTGAATAGTGCCGTATACGTGAATAGTAACTCCGACACCAAAATATAGAAATTTTACAAAAAAACATCATCATGCTTCGTGAATAGTACTCGTGAATAGTAACTTGTGAATAGTAACTCGTGAATAGTAACTCATGAATAGTAACTCGTAAATAGTAACTCATGAATAGTAACCCCGACATGAAAAAGTTCCAAATTTGATAAAAAAAATTCCAACCACTAGTTCAGCATAATGATATTGAAGAAATAATATCATTTGAGAAGAAAATAACATCTTTTACCTTGAAAGACAGCACTTCTAGTTGAAACACAGGATATAGGCTATGACTTGAACTTGCACCGTATAACAATACTCAAAGTATACTCAAAATACTCACAAGAATACGCTCGATAATATAGAGAGAGAAAACATCAGTTTCTGGTGTGATTTTCAATTCTAAACCTAAGCACCATATTTATAGGAAATTGCTTAGAACACCAAAGCAGAAAATTTAATATAATATTAATATATATATATTAAGTTTTCTACGCCAACCCTTGAATCTGATTTTTAGCCATTGAGCACATGCTAAATGAGGGAACCAAATGAAAAAAATGTTTTTTGTAAATAAAAATATTATAAACTTCCAAAAATCAATTATTTCGGAGTTTCGAAACTTCAATAATTCATAATAAATAGCTCTTTTATCAGAAAATTTGAATCTTGTGAGTTTTTATAGGAAATTCAATTCTCTACAACTTTACAGAAGAAAGTTTTTCCAAATTCCAAACAGAAATTGACCGAAATCTACAAACGGGCGATTTTACAGGCTATAATCAAATTTTCAGTCAAGAAATGGGGTCCACCGACATGTTTAACATGTTTTAAACATTTATTGCAACAAAAATACTCTTCCTCCTCATATACTCATATATCCCACATTCATTATAAAAATATCACCGTTAATATATTATTAAAATAATATATTTAAATGAATTATTTTATCAGAAAAAAAATAAAATATTAATTTTCAACAATTGTCACATTAAAAATTTTCTCCTTCTATATCGACATAAAATCAATATTTTCCTCATCATATGAATCAATAATTAATTATTCACAAATAATATTACAGAATCACAATATTGGCAACCAGGCCGTTCCCAGGAAAGAGGGGGTTTTCCAATAAGAATTTCTTCTTACTGGCGCGCAATTAGGTGACCAAACCTCTCCTTAGAAAGAACTTTCTAGACATTGCCAATAATGTTATCTAATAATATTATTCAGATAATATGAATTTTTGTTTCGATAATGAAAAATACTGTGTAATGACAATTATTGAAACAACAGCAATATAAAATATCAATGCAGTAATTATTGAATCAATAAAATAAAATACTGAACAGTAATTACTGTAACCATTATTGAGTAGTGCCTTCTTGCGTAAGAGTCAATAATTGGTGCAATACTGTGTGCTACTGTGCAACAACGCGTATTACTGTGTTTTAACCACCGGGTATTCCAACAGTGTTAACGGTAACAACTACGCCATTTTTTATAAACAACTTACACTTGTCGTTTTTTTCATCCAATCGCTTTCCGTTATGGGGCCCACAAAAGACTGCGCCGTCGTACGAATATTCCCCGACAGCAAGAATATTCCACGACCAAACGAATATTCCCCAACAACAATGAATATTTTATAACCACCTGCTTATTTAAAATATTTACACATTTTACCCATAACTAACCACATTAATCAAATTCACCCTTACTATTTCAAAAAAAATAAATAAAGGAAATTCCTTTTTATTTAAAATTTTTTTGGATCTTACAACCTCCCCTCCTTATGAAATTTCGTCCTCGAAATTGACGTACGTAACTGGTGTTTCGAAAAGATGAGAATGCCTCACTTTCATTTCCGTTTCCAACTCCAAGGTCATTTCCTCTATAGCATGATTCCTCCACAAAACTTTAACTTGTGGTATGACCTTCGTGCGTAGGACATGCTCCTTCCCATCCAACATCTTGACAGATACCTCCTCGTACGTTAAGTCTTCGGCTATTTCGTCCGGTTCTAACTCAATAACATGGTTTGAGTCGTCCACATCGGTACATAAAAAAAATGTTATAAACACGCGACATACTTGGCGATAAAATGAGTTTATAGGCCACAGTTCCTATTCGATCGATGATTTCAAATGGACTAATAAATCGAAGGTTTGAGCTTTGCTCACATCGCCAATTCTCGCTTTTGAAATAAAAACTTCTTGCACCTCCTTCTTCAAATACATCAGCTCCAGTGTGTAGCTTGAACAGCTTTAACTTTATCGATTAAAGTTGATTATACTCGTATATCATCACGTGGGTAGCTAGAGTTTTCATATCCATCTCTATTATTTGTAAATTATACGAAATGAGTCTTTTAAAATATCGTACTCGTACTTGTATACGATCTTCTACTCAACACGTCAGCTACCATGTTCGCTTTTCCAGGATGGCATGGTCAGAACATGTGCCGAAATGAGTCTCCTCTTGAGTTCTTCGAAGCTCTTCCCACATTCCTTGATCCATTCGAACTTTGTATCTCTACGAGTCAGCTCCGTTAATGGAATAGCGATTCAAGAATATCCTTCAACGAATCTCCGATAATAACCAACTAAGCCTAGAAAGCTACGTATTTCGATTACTGACTTAGGTTGCTCTCAACTGTGACTCATATCCCAATCTTGGATAGCACGTCACAATAACACCTATCAGCTTACTACCGTATGAATATGGCGTCCCCTACGGAGAGTCTGGCTTCTGTGTATTCCACAAAGGAAGTCACCAGATAAAGGCTCGGGTATCAACTTCTACAGTTGGGTTTTTAACTCCTGAAGTTCAATAGGAGCCATTCGATATGAGATTTTAGAAATAGTTTTGTACCGGATTCAAAGTCGATACAAAATTTAATATCACGCTCTGGGAGTAAGCCAAGAAATTCTTCAGGAAATACATCAGGAAATTTACTAACAACAGAAATATCATTCAAATCTGACGTATTTTTGTTCAAGTCCAAAACATAACTAAGAAAGCTTGACATTCATTTTTCAATAAACAAATGGCTTTATAATTTAATATGAAAGAGTTTGACTTCAATGGTTTGGTTGCTTGAATTCGAATAACAGGTTGCTTAGGAATATGAAAACTAACAACCTTACGAAAGCAATCAATTTTGGCATGATGAGTAGTTAATCAATCAATCCCCAAAATCACATCAAAAGCAAGTATCTTTAAAGAGATAAGATCAACAGGTAATGTGATGGTACCAAATTGAATAAAGCAAGATATCTAAACAATGGATGTAATGAAAATTTCTCCTAATGGAGTCTCCACAGATAGGTCAAAGTCTAATTTCTCCGTAGTCAAGTTCAAACGTTGAACGCAAGCAAGAGAGATAAAAGAATGGGTAGAACCGGTATCTAGTAAGGTATAAACTTCGAAAGAATTATAATTAACTAACCCGTGCTAACTTCGTTTGGGTTCCTCGCATTTTGACCGGTCACGACAAACGCTCTTCCAGGAACCGTTGACTTTGACTTTTCTGGGACAGCCTTTTGAATCACCGTCCCCGCTGGAATTGGTTTCGCTACCGTACAATCTCGAGCGATATGTCCTTCCTTTCCACAATTATAGCATACCTTGAACTGTTGTGGGCAGTTTGGGCTGATATGTCCCTCTTTCCCGCATTTGTAACATAGGACCGGTGGTTTTTCTCCTCCCTTGGAACCAGTTGCTGCTGGTGCTGACGTCTTCACATGGTCGTTGTTGAATCTCCTCTTTTTAAAATCTCCTTCTGACTCTCTTCTTCTATTTTCATGGCCGTGATTACCACCAGAGTGGTTACCACCTTTGCCCGTATTCTTCTTTCTTCGCAGGTTATCGTTGTTCTGATGACTGCTGTCACCAGTATGATCCTGGTTATGGTCCCTCGGTTGAACGTACTCGTTATCTCGCTCTAACAACTGAGCCCTGTTGACAACATCTGAATAGATAGAAAATTTATGAGAAATGAGATACTGACGTATGCCGGGTTTCAAACCTCTCATAAACATCCGCGTCATACGTTCCTCATTCTCCACCAAATGAGGAGCAAACCTGGATAACTCCGCGAACTTCGCCTCGTACTGGGACACCGTCATGTTATTCTGCTCTAGTCTAATAAACTCCACTTCCTTCATATGGCGAATACTTTCAGGAAAGTATTTTTCGTTGAAAAGTTTCTGAAACGTCTCCCATGACATGCCGAGTGCGGCTGGATGTGTACGCTTTACAGACTCCCACCAGTAGTTTGCCTCGTCACAGAACATAAAGGTGGCGAATGGAACCTTCTGTTCCTCCGTGCATCCCAAGACATCGAATATCTTGGTAATTTGCTTGACCCATGTTTCCGCCATGATCGGATTGGGCTTTCCCTTAAATTCTGGTGGTCCCAACTCTTTGAACTGCTTGGCTGTGACCACCTGTGAATTGCTATCATTTCCTCCTGTATTTTGAAGACGAGTCTCCCTCGTCTGGTTTTGCATGAACTGCAAAAAGCTCCTAAACATCCCGTCGTTCATCGTTTGCTCAGTGGTGTTGTTCACAGGAGGTACATTGCCAGCCTGTTGCACGTTCTCCTCATTGGTGAGTACAGGCGTCTCTACGGTCTCATTTACTCCACTGTTAACATTCTCAGTCGACATTCTCAAATACTGTCATAAAATAAGGGTTAATTAAGGAAATCAATATATCACATATATCCCTAAATAGTGACCAACTAACAAATAAGCTTAGGTAGGACACACTAGCGAAGGATTTACTCGTCTCTCCCCTCCTAGTTCTATTCCCCGATCTCCGCCAGAGATCATATCCCTAAGCTCTGATACCAACTGCGACGCTCCCAAAATAGGTCCATTCCATCCAACCCATTCTGAGTCGCCAAATACATGGTACAGAAATAACTACAACTTTATTATTACAACATATAAACTATTGCCGTCTAGACAATTACCACATACAAATAAATCCCCATCATAATTGTTGATACATTATTTTATAAAAATGGTGAGGACTACTAAACAACTCTCTCTAGAACCATCATTACATCCCCCGACTCGTACTCGCTACATTCTCGTCTCCTGAGAAGAAAAATAGAACAACAAGAAAATGGGTGAGCTCAACTAGCTCAGTAAAAGAATATTATGACTAAGATAATGTACAACAAATTATCCTTAGTCTTCAACAGGGAAAAATCTGATAGAATACAATAGACAACAAGTTTTAGATCAACAACTGCAGCGGAAACAATAATTTATTAGAGGAGTTAAGTAGAGAATGAAATCTACTAACATCTATGAATTTAAAAGTCCATCATCAATATTTTATCCCTGTAACATCAATCAATATTTATCTCAATCGAATCAAATATTCATCTTTGCATTACAGGTCAAAGATATTCATCAGTCGGTCATGTTCATCTCAACACTTGTTCATCTTTGCACTACGGGCCAAAGATATTCATTAATTGTTCATGTTCATCTCATCACATGTACATCTTTGCACTACGGGCCAAAGATATTCATAATAAAATCAACCATCTTTGCACTACAGGCCAAAGATATTCAGTAACAACATCATTTAGGACTGAGGATGATGAAAAATATTTTAAAGGAAATGAATCCAGTGAAACAAAATAACAAGTATTAAGGATTCGTACTTTAAACAATCTGAGTTCAAAAATACTTCATAAATAATCACACTGAAGTAAAATTCAAGAATAATCAAAACATGGATACATTCAAAGCTAGTATCCAGAATAGATATTTTGGACAAAAAGAAGAAATTTCATTTTTCGGTGAATAGTGCTGTATTCGTGAATAGTGTCGTATACGTGAATAGTGCCGTATACGTGAATAGTAACTCCGACACCAAAAGATAAAAATTTCACAAAAAAATATCATCATGCTTCGTGAATATTACTCGTGAATAGTAACTCATGAATAGTAACTCGTGAATAGTAACTCGTGAATAGTAACTCATGAATATTAACTCGTGAATAGTAACTCATGAATAGTAACCCCGACATGAAAAAGTTCCAAATTTGATAAATAATTCCAACCAATATTTTAGCATAATGATATTGAAGAAATAATATCATTTGAGAAGAAAATAACATCCTTTACCTCGAAAGACAGTACTTCTAGTTGAAACACCGGATATAGGCTATGACTTGAACTTGCACCGTATAGCAATACTCAAAGTATACTCAAAATACTTACAAGAATACGCTCGATAATATAGAGAGAGAAAACTTCAGTTTCTGGTGTGATTTTCAATTCTAACCTAAGCACCCTATTTATAGGAAATTGCTTAGAACACCAAAGCAGAAAATTTAATATAATATTAATATATATATTAAGTTTTCTACGCCAACCCTTGAATCTGATTTTCAGCCATTGAACACATGCTAAATGAGGGAACCAAATGAAAAAAATGTTTTTTGTAAATAAAAATATTATAAACTTCCAAAAATCAATTATTTAAGAGTTTCGAAACTTCAATAATTCATAATAAATAGCCCTTTTATCAGAAAATTCGAATCTCGCGAGTTTTTATAGGAAATTCAATTCTCTACAACTTTACAGAAGAAAGGTTTTCCAAATTCCAAATAGAAATTGACCGAAATCCACAAACGGGCGATTTTACAAGCTATAATCAAATTTTCAGTCAAGAAATGGGATCCACCGACATGTTTAACATGTTTTAAACATTTATTGCAACAAAAATACTCTTCCTCCTCATATACTCATATATCCCACATTCATTATAAAAATATCACCGTTAATATATTATTAAAATAATATATTTAAATGAATTATTTTATCAGGAAAAAAATAAAATATTAATTTTCAACAATTGTCACATTAAATTTTTTTTCCATCTATATCCACATAAAATCAATATTTTCCTCATCATATGAATCAATAATTAATTATTCACAAATAATATTAAAGAATCACAATATTGGCAACCAGGTAGTTCCTAGGAAAGAGGGGGTTTTCCAATAAGAATTTCTCCTTACTGGCGCGCAATTAGGTGACCAAACCTCTCCTTAGACAGAACTTTCTAGACATTGCCAATAATGTTATCTAATAATATTATTCAGATAATATGAATTTTTGCTTTGATAATGAAAAATACTGTGTAATGACAATTATTGAAACAACAGCAATATAAAATATCAATGCAGCAATTATTGAATCAATAAAATAAAATACTGAACAGTAATTACTGTAACCATTATTGAGTAGTGCCTTCTTACATAAGAGTAAATAATTGGTGCAATACTGTGTGCTACTGTGCAACAACGCGTATTACTGTGTTTTAACCACCGGGTATTCCAACAGTGTTAACGGTAACAACTACGCCGTTTTTTATAAACAACTTATACTTATCGTTTTCTTCATCCAATCGTTTTCCGTTATGGGGCCCATAAAAGACTGCGCCGTCGTACGAATATTCCCCGACAGCAAGAATATTCCACGACCAAACGAATATTCCCCGACAACAATGAATATTTTATAACCACCTGCTTATTTAAAATATTTGCGCATTTTACCCATAACTAACCACATTAATCAAATTCACCCTTACTATTTCAAAAAAAATAAATAAAGGAAATTCCTTTTTATTTAAAAATTTTCGGGATCTTACAGTTAAATACAGTGCGGCATCATGACGTCATTCTCAAAAATCTTTTATTGAAAGAAATTTCCCAAACCAAATTGTTTTGCTGTGGAATCAAATAAGACTGAGGTAAAATTTTTGTGCCTTTGGCAGTGATGGGAAAACAGATAAAATCAGTACTTGGCCAGTACAGGGCATATCGGGCTAATCACCCTTTTTGTTCGTAAGTAATGACGGTTTGCGGATGAATTTCCATAAAACCTTTGCGAAAATTAAAAACAAACAGTCTATACGATTCCTCAGAACCGTTTTAAAATTTTTACCCTTGTGGGTGGTGTATTGGGTAGCATATGATGATATGTGTGAATGGTGAATGGTGTAAGGTGTAAGGTGTAAGGTGTAAGGTGAATTTCGGGGACGAAATTCTTATAAGGATGGGTGAATGTGACAACCCGAGAAATTAGACAATTTATGAAAATCTTAAATGATTGATTTAAGGTCAAATAATAGACCTAGATATGAAATGAGTGTATGCGTTTGATGTTATTGGGATTGAATTTTGAGTATTTCAAAATTCGGTAAAGGATATAGGTGAATTATTCAGGATTAAGGATTTATGTGATTATGTTCAGTGTTTATGGATTAATGATGTGTTCAGAATGTGGTTAAGGGTCATGGGTTGATCAGATAATTTATATCTGTAGCAAACCCTAAGTTTATATTAAGAACGCCAACGTTCAGTTAGAAAACCCTAACGTCTAATAAGAAACCCTAGAAATCGGTTCTGAAAACCCTAGTTTCAGTTCCGGGTGTACGAAATCCTAATTCGGATATTGAAAGCCCTAGATTGGGAATGCAATGTTATGTACAAGGTTAAACGTCATTAATATTAAATTAATTAGGGAAAACCCTAATGAATTATCTAAAATCTTAATTGATTGTTTGGAAACCCTAATACCAGATCTGAAAACACTAGTTTCAAATTCTAATAAAATAAAACCCTAATTTGGGAATTTAACGGAGAATTTTAATGCTTAAGTGCTATTAATTAAGTACTAATTAGGATAAAGGTTAATTAATTAGCAAACCCTAATTTCCAATTTTTGGAACCCTGATTGTTCCGTTAGAAACCCTAATGCTCAATTATGGATTTAATTGCTAAAAATTAGCAATGCTAATTAGGTAATCCTAAACCTAATTATTTCAATTTCTGAGTAATTAGAAAACTCTAATCTAATTACGATATTTAATTTCTAAATTAGAAAATTAATTTTTCTAGTAGAAACCCTAATTCAAGGGTTTTGAACCCTAATGACCATTTTGAACCCTAATTGTGCAGTGGTGGATTTAATTGCTTTATTAGCAATGTTAATTAGGAAATATAAATCCTAATTGTCAAGTTATTAGAAACCCTAATCTAATTAGGAAATCTAATTTTTAAAATTTAAAAATTATTTTTACTATTTAAAACCCTAAAATGTGGTTTTGAGACCTAGTGTACAATTTTGATCTTGAGTGATAATTTGGTAATTTTAATTAGGATAAATTAGTCCTAATTAGCAAGATTGATACATGATTAGGAAATTATGATATAATTAGGAAGCCCTAATTATAAATTTAGAAATCAAAATTTTCTATTTTAAAATTTAATTAGAAAATTGTTGAAAATCCAAGTTGCTAAATATTTGAGGAATAAAATATAAATCATAAAATGTCCAAACCCTAAACCCTAAGGGTTGCAACAATTGAGAAATCTAGAAATTTATGGAAAGGACAAAAATGCCCCTTTTATGTATTATTTTAGGTTGCTTGAAAATCTTGCCAAGATATGGATTTGGTGACCAACCCTAACACTAGCCTAGCTCTAGTCCTAACCATGTGTCCAGAATTCAGCTACTACAACATGCTATTCATTGAATCAAGCATTTTATAAATGGATTTGGAGAGAGAAAATGTACAAAAACTTAGTCAATCTCATTCTTGCTCTCACCAACTCCCATTCTCTCTCAAACCCACGAACTTTTAGTGTGATTTCAGTCTCAATTCAAGCCCCACATTTACCAAAAACAGATCAAATAATCAGTGCATGAATCAAAGTTAGAAAGGTATAAACCCCTAAATTTCGAAATCTATGATTTTAATGTTTAATGTTGTTGTTTGTTGGTTAAATATGTGCTATAAGGTGTCAATTAGAGATCTGGGTTGTTGGATCATGGATCCATAACACTTAGATGCTCGAATCTAGCAATTTAGAAAATCTGGAAAAGTTGGAAAATGTTGACTGACAAGCAAATGTCAGGTCTCCTAGATCTGTCTATGTTAATATATTTTGGTGTTTTATGTTATGAATCTATAGTATGTCATGTGGTCTTTACTCTAGAACTTGAATGAAGTCTAGATCTTGTCTAGATCAAAAGTTATGAACAGTCAAAACTAGTTGACCGACCACGAAAATGCGAATCTGGGTAACCCAGATTACTCAGAAGTGTCTGACAACCTTTTTGATGGCCTCTAATTTCTCTTGTTGTAATGATTTAAGCTATGTTGTGGTTAGATACTTGTAGTATAACATGAAGTGTACATATTAAAACCTTTAGATCTCCCAGATCTGTATTTGAATCGCAGAAAATCTCGGTCAAAACCACGTTGACCAACTGTTCTTGACGAAATCTGGAAAACCCAGAAATCGTGAAGAACAGCTCCTGACATTACTTTGATCGGATTGAATCTTGTTGATCTGTTGTTGTTGAACTCAGATCGTGTTAGGTAATTGTTCCTTGACATAGTGGCTACACATTTGAACCATAATATTACATATAAAATGACTGGAACCTAGATTTAATCGAGCCATAAGATGGCCACTCGAACCTGTCTGGAAATCTGGAAAACCTAGAAATCCTTGTAGGCCTCTGACATCGACTTTGCAGACTTGGATCTTGCATCTTGGTTATGTAATGACCATGAAATCCGTTTGAGGTTGTAAAGTTACATAAGTACTATAATATTAACACACTAGACCTCCTAGAAAACATTTCGATCTAAGATTAATTGTTGGTCAAACGTGCACCCTAAAACTCGCGTCTGTCAGTGTTCTTGAGCCAAGAACACCAACGGCGACAGGCAAGTGTCGCTAAAGGCCTATAGCGACAGTTTATTTATTATTTTCCGAAAAATGATTAAAAATTAGAAAAAATGGTTTTTAATTATTAAAAAATACAAAATAAATTTTGAAAAAATATTTTAAAGTCTGAAAAATAGTTTTTAACTATTTTGAGTATATTTTGAAAATATTTAATATTTTTGGAATATAAATGGTATTTATTTATTTAATTATAATATTAAATAAATTATTTAAAAATAGTTTTAATTCATGAAAAATAATATTGTGGTATAAGAAAATATTTTAAGTTATTTTTGATGACTTTTGATATTTTGTGATGAATTTAATTAATAATTTATTATTAATGGTAATTAGTTTATTTAATGAATATATTAAATAAATTATGGAAAATTAGTATTAATGTTTTAAAAATTATATAAAAATGATTTAAGTGTTATAAAAATATTTTAAGTTATAAAATATAACTTTTGATATTTTGGCATGAAAATATTAATATTTTAATATTAATATTAATTATCGGATAAAGGATTAAAGTGTTGGAAAATCATATAAATATGATTTTAGGGTATTAAAAATACTTTGATATATTATAATTATATTATAATATTATGTAATGTTTTTTATTAATATTTTATATTAAATAAATATTAATGATTAAGGTATTATATTGTATTTAATTCATTTAAATACGGTTTTAAGATTTAAAAATGTTGATAAATGATAATAATTATCCGAAAATTATTACGAGCCTAGGAAAAATATTTTGTCTGATTAGAAATTATCTTTGTTAATGGTTAAGTGGTTAGACAGAGTTTAATTGAACTTAACCTCGATAAAAGTCCGACTAAACCGTCGAGATGTTAAAATTGTGTCGGGTTCAACTCAGAATGCAATAGTTTGACTTGATACCTAGTCTTATGTGTGTTATAGACTGATAGGATTATGTGGTAATGTATTTAGGTTATTTTATGGATGTAAATATAACAGTATTATACTTTGATGATATTATTCTAATTATTGGAGATCTATATTACTAATATTAGGTCTTCGGAGTAAAGCCTTATTAAATTGCGTTGTGGTAATCAACGATTCAGGCAAGTTTTCTTTGTATTTAACTCTAATAAGAGTGTTTTATTCAAGCTTATGGTTAATCATTGCTGATTGCCACGAAAATTGTATTCTGTACATCTTGCATGTATAAGTCAGGTATGAAAGGCTGATCACCTTCATTACCAGTTGGTTCAGAAATGTTTGTTCATGTATAATACTTGTTCAGTCAAAAATTTATTCGTGCTAGTTCTCAATTATATTGATGAATTATAGCAAGCGCATTATTCATACTCTTCAATCATGATATATCGTTATATTATTGTATAAAAACTTGATGGGGATGAATTATAGCAAGCGCATTATTCATACTCTTCAATCATGATATATCGTTATATTATTGTATAAAAACTTGATGGGCAACTTTCATGCTCACCCTTGCTATATCATGATAAAACATTGCAGAAAAGGCGAATGCGTTCGGATACAGGAAAAGGTTAAAGTCAAGTTCAGCTTGGGATATAAAGTGCGGCTAGTATGTAATAGTATAGTTTAATAAATGTGTTATATGTTAGAAAATTTATGAATTGTGTATAAGTTAAGGTTACTCGACCTTGGGGAATAGTGTGTAATGTATTGTATAAACAATCTATGTTTATATCTTTCGCAAATAGTGATAGAAATAGTATACCGGATCCGAGGTGATTTGGGATCTGGATTCGGGGCTACTACATCTAAAGCATCTCAGAAGGTGACCAAGGACATACAAGAAGATCTTGAAGTTCACTAAGACCTTGTTCATTTGAGGCTGACTCATTTGATCGATGCTGCCAACACCCTCCTCAGCAACCTAAGTACTGAGCTTACAAAGAAGCTTAGAGAGATCATAAATGAAATAATTCAGAGTATCAATGAAAGGGATCAAATTCACTTTCAGGCAACCAAGAAACATAGGGAAGCAGTTCTCGTTATGCAGAATACTCAGGAATCCCAAAATAATCTTATGATGGAAAGTCTCACGAGTCTATGAACTTCAATGAAAGAATTTCAAGCATTTTCCATGGGCCAAATGCAACAAACAAAAATTGTCTTGACCATTCTACAAAAGAGAGAATATCAAACTGATTCTCTGACCAAGAAAATTGTGAAGACATTGCTCACTCCAAGAATCAGCTCCACGAGCTCGTACAAGGCTTGACTCGACTATCTGAAGACATTTGAACCCTTGATGATGACATAAAGGGGAAGGAGAGAAAGGCAAAGGAAAAGGCCAAGGCTAAGGCAAATTCATCGCTCAATCTTCAAGGAGCCCTCCCGCAAGACAACCTCGCCATCAGACTCCACAACCTGGACAGTAGCAAATAATCATGGCACAACCGCTTAGGAGTCAAGAGCCATCTCCCAGCTCACAATGTGTAACCACTACAGGCCTAGACATGAAAATTAGAGATCCTGCGTTCATGAATAGACATGATCATTGGGAATGGCTAAGTCAAAGCGAGCTAGAAGATATCGCATGGAGAGACGAAGCCAACAGGAGAATGAAAGCTACAGAATATGCCAATCCTCCAAGGAATAAAAGGCAGAAGAAATAGAGATAAGTTGACTCATTTTGTATTGATGTAACTAAGCTTAAATGTAATATATGTCTTTACAAACATCAATAAATTCATGCTTATTCTCTAAAGATTTCAGTTGCTCACTGAAACACTGAGTCATATTTTCTTTCTAGAAACAGCATCTAGAATTGATAATCATGACACAAATCTCCTTGGTTATGTCAACATCAAATAGGGGGAGATTGTTGGGAGATTGCATATTTAAATTTGATGTTGAAAGTAAATATTCATGATTATATGTAAAGTCCTTCAAGGAATTAATACATGTACAAAGACTTAGTGGTAGATCAAACTTGTTAGGTTGATCTAAGCTTTTAATGTTTATCATTTTGTAAATGAATGTATAGATGAAAAGTTCAAAGTTGTTCGTTTGATCTATATCTTGAGATGTAATAGATAGGCTTCAACAGAATTGTAGTCTATCGAGTTGATCAAAAGATTGCAAAAGCCAAGGCAGAATCATAGAGCATCGAGGATAGTAGTTTGTCTGCTTTGGAGGGCCTCTCATGAAATCGTAGAGTGGTTCAAACGCATACCGAGTCAAACTCAAGAATGGTAGAGTGCTTTCAGAATCGTAGAGTCTGCAAGTTAAGCAAGTTAAGATCGTAGTGTGCCAGTGCTTAAGAGAAATCGTAGTGTTCTCTTCTATCAGTACCGGATCAAGCACCAAGTCTGCAAGACACCACGATCATGATCATAGAGCATCATCTGTGTGTATCAGAAGCATCAAGCCTTGCCCATTTGTTTAAGAATAAATCACAACAAATGTGGAATGTATTATAAATATTGAAGTCCTCGGGAGTCCCAATGACATAACAGTCATCCTTAGTATACAACAAAGAGACGTATTGAAGAAGCTAAGAACAGTACTATGGGTTAGCAGAAAACACCTTTTCAGGTGTTAGGTGAGATAGCAGTCTTCTGTGTCAGTGGGCTAGACTGCAAATAGAAAGTTATGCAGAAAGTCTCCATCTGAGCTCAAAAATGTTAAATGCATTTAATGCTTCAACGGATGTCTTCAAACGAATACATTTCAAAGACATCATATATAAAAAACATAAGCGGATGAAAAGATCAATCAAGCACTGAAAAAAAATGATAAAGAACACCCAACGCTCAACTCTATGATCTGAAAAGAAAGATTGCTCAGCTACTCAGTTCTTTCGAACACAAGCTTAACGGCAACTGAGTAGCACCATTCAAGAACTCAACTATTATCAAGTGAACTAAGAAGTTTCAAGTCAGAAGGACTTGAAGAGTTCTAAGTGAACTGAGAAGTACCAAGTCTATTGGACTTGAAGAGTTCTAAAGTGAACTAAAAAGTTCCATGACTGCTAGTCTTTAATTAATCTGTGAGATGATTGTAAAGTTATCCTTAGTGGATTTCCTACTTGAGGAGTAGAAGAATGCACTAAAAGCTTTGGGCGCTCTGAACCACTTAAAATCACCGTGTCTCTTATATTCTTACCACAACTGCTATAACTACCATAACTGTTTAACTCCTATTAACTCGTTATATCTTAAAGGGAAAACAAACAAATTTCAATTCCATTGTTGTTAAATCATTATCAAAACTAACAAGTCTTTTGTAAAAGAATTTTAAAATATCTATTCAACCCCCCCTCCTAGATAACTATTATGCCTCTGGGAACTAACAGTTAGGTTATTCATATAAGTGACCCTAACATGTGGTTTGATGTTTTTTTGAACATAGTAAGTTGTTTTAGCTTGTTTTAGTAGGTATTCAAAGAAAACTTCAAGATTTGGAAAACATGAATTTGTGAACATGGATTAATATACATTCTGACCTTGTGAGCATGTGTGAATGACCTAGATATATACGTAAATAAGTCTAACATAAGGCATAAGTTTTCTTCATGTATAATAAGTTTTGTTATCTTGGGTTTAAAGGATTTTCTAAGGGAAAACTTGAAGTTTTGAAAAACAAAGCATGATGAACATTGTGCCTTTAAGTTCTAATCTTTCTAGCCTATGTAAATTACTTGAGTATGTGCACAAATAAGTATGAAAGTGTGATTTAGACAATGTGGACTTAACTTGCATTTGTAAATAAGTTTTACTAATGGAAACTTAAAGTTTTAAAAACAAACTTGATAAACTATATACACTTTGAATTAAGATTTGTAAGCATGCTTATGTGGTCTAACATGTATATATGAGGGTATGATGTTTAGTAAGTGAAGTAGCTTTGCATGCTTGGTGACTTAACAAGAGATTTTCACAGGAAACCTTGAAAAATAGTCTTGTAAAAAACTACGTTACAAGTATTCTAGTATGTGACATCATGATTAGGTGTGTCATACATGTAAACATGATTAACATGAATGCTTAGTTAGTCATATGCATTGTGAAACTAGTTAAATGTGATTTAGAACATGCATGAATGAAGTATAACTTCATAACTTGAAATACATGATTTAAATAATGTAAACATGTATAGTTGAGATCTATTGACCATGTAGCATGTGTATAATGGCTAAACGTAAGAGAATTTGTGAATTGAACACTTAAAGTCTTAACTAAATGAGAATGAATAATGACCTATGTTAATGTTATGATATAGGGTTAAACTTATTTATCTACATATTAACATGTGTGGTTTGTATGATTATTCATATATATGAAAGTCGGGTGTAGACTGACCTTCTACAGGAGCTGCCATGTCTTGGTTTGCACCACGAGCCGCACGGCCGCGCCGCTCCTTAGTAGAAACCAAGCGTGGCCATGCCACCCTGCAGTAGGATCATTTTTTGCTAATAATTTGAGAGCGGATGCATGCCTATATTGTTACAATAACCTGTAATATATGTCCGGTGTAGTATTCAGGTGTCAATAAGCATGTTAATGAAAGAACCCTATGTTGGATAGGTGTTTATAACAGTAAAGTCAAAAGTGTGATTTCAAACTATGTTCTTTAAAGTTATAGTGCATTAGAAACTGATTTTTGTGTTATGTGACGACATACGAGAAGACTAGCAATATATGTTTAGTATCTATGAATTTCACTTGTGTATTATAGTAAATTAAGATAGTAGGTGTACATGTTGAATTTGTATAACTAATGTGATTATACATGAATATGATATTATAGTTCATTGGAGTGGTATTAAGCTTTACTTTGGTAAACTACGCTTGAGGCAAGTACTCGAACCCTACTCTTTATTGAGTATTACCTGAGCTTGTACTATTATTGGTTGTACAAGTAAATAATTGGAAGTATGATTCTTATCTTATGACATAATGCTTTATAATTAGAATAGAGTTGTTATATTCTTGAACTTTGATTCGAATATTGAACGTATACTTGTTCTTATATACATTTAAAGAGCGGTCTATGCCAATTGATTCGGCTCGACCTAAATCATAAATTGAAAGCTATCCAAACCAATTAATTGGTGCGGAATCTTGTATTAAATGAGTTGAACAACCTTCTTTGAAGAGGAACTATATTTGTCGGGAGACCGACGTGCGCACTTGAGTACGATTAAATGATATGCATATTGTAGGATACTTTAGGTTGATCACCTGTTGTACTCTTTTTTATTAGATTATCAGTATATTACTGTTAATTATAGTAGAAATTCATAGTCCTTAGTGACTGCTCAGTATTCATAAATTTGAAATCTCGAAATGATTAAGTGTAACAATCCAAGATTTTATTTGTAATTTAAAATATTTATTAAATTATTTGAATGTTTTAATAAATATTGTATTGATATAGTTGTTGCTTGTAGGTATTTGTGAATTAAATTTATTAGATAATACTCTAATTTAATGTAATAATTAGAGAGTTGTTAAAGATTACATGAATGGGTATATTGTTGTTTTAATTTAATAATAAAAGTGATATGTTAATTTATTAAATAAAATTATAATGATATTAATTTTGTGATAATTGGATTAAGTGGGAAATTTATTTAGTGTGATGTACTTAGTTTATGTAACTAAGATTTGTTATGAAAATCCAAATAAATAATATGTGACTATAAATTATAAACTAAATTATTTATTAAAATAAATTAAAGGAGTTTTAAATGGGTTTTATCAAACAAGGCTTAAAATATTAAGTCTTTATTTTAATTAGTTTTATCCAAACAAAGCCTTATGGCTTTTTGAATTTTAAATTTATATTGTAATAAATAAAATAAATAAAATCAATAAAAATAATAAATAAATATATTTTATAACTGATGTTTTTGTAACTGTTATATTAAGTTTACATATTATGGCTAGGCTATCAGTTTTATTGTTACGCATAGTGATAGTTGGCATATACTGATACTAGGAAGAAGATTAGAAAGAGAGAGTTTGAGAGAAAAGTCTAAGAATTCCAAAGAAATTCTTGGTTCTTAGCAAGGATTGTTCAAGTAAGAGAAGGTATTCTCCATAACCTTGATATTATATATATATATATATATATATATATATATACATATATATATATATATATATATATATGTTTTACGGCATAAATTTCCAAGTTCTGTGAATTCAATTTTTTTGAATTGTTGTTATACAACTGATTACTTGTGATTGTATGTGTTTGTGATGATTAGAACTAGTGTTTATACAAGAATTGTTATGCTAATTACGTTTAAAAGAAAGAAAAATTGTTTTCAATGTATGTTTATACACATGGCTAGTGAAAGTACCAAATTTGGTGGTTAATTTGTATACTACTCTGTAAATTGAGTCT
Organism: Panax japonicus; assembly: GCA_020205505.1. Lineage (NCBI taxonomy): Eukaryota > Viridiplantae > Streptophyta > Magnoliopsida > Apiales > Araliaceae > Panax > Panax japonicus. The sequence goes on along the minus strand of CM035101.1, from coordinate 11,616,640 downwards.
TGAATATGTTAATTCGGTAAGAAACGAAGAGAACGTAGTTTGAATGAATTAATTTGGTGTAGAATTGTGATCACAGTGTGAATATCTATGAAGGATGTCAAAAATATAGTTTTTGTACAAAAACATGAAATTTAAGGATTTAAATTAGTTGATGTTGTTGTTTAATTGTTCTAACTTAGTATATATGTGAGGAATCATGTATATATGAGTTCTATAATATTTAGGTGTGATTAATTTACTTTTTTATGGATGAAATTCGTGTTTGTTGGGCTAAAATGGAGTACTGTTACAGTATGCATAGTTTCTATCTGCGCACCAGCGCAGCTGCACTGGTGTCAAAGCCAGAAACGACGCAGGTACGTCGATCCCAAGCTTAAGTATGGTGTAGCTGCGCCATACCCTGATCAGAGACAGTGAGGTCTATTACTTCTGCAGACCTTGAAACCTATTGTAACTTAGTCTAATGATGTGTTAATGTGACAAGCATGTAATGAAGAGGTTAAAAACATATTTGTATCATGTAGTTGGTAATTCTAAAGTGTAAAATTAGTAAGTTATGAAAATGATATGTTATGATTTAAGAAACTTAATGAATAGTGAATAAGTGTTGTGAAATTAACAATTGTGATTCTGAAATGTATATGGTAAAGTAGGACTTGTACTAAAATAATAAGTTTAACTAGAAGTAAGTGTTATTTTGGGAAAATGGATGTTAGCATATCTAATAGATATTGTGATTCTAATATTATGTGTAGATGAACGTGAGTTGTAAATTTGTAGCTTACGCACGAGACAGGTTTCTAAACCTTACCTCTTTACATTGAGCAAGTTCCTTACCCTAAACTTTAAGTAAACAAATTCTTTTATCCTTAAACTTTATTTGTGCAAGCTCTAACCCAAACGTTATTCGAGCAAGTTTTGAATTCTAATCATTGTTGAGTTATTCTAACTTGTTTATAATTAAGCAAGTTTTTGTAAGTTCTATTATTTTATGAAAAATACAAATTCTTGAACTCAAATCTCTAACCGAGTTGTTCTATTTCATTTACTTAACACAAATCGAAATATTATTCTAACGGAGTTGTTCTATTTCATTTACTTAACGCAAATCGAAATATTATTGTTATTTTGAGCAAGTTTCATTCTAAACTTGTTATTCCTTAGTACATGTTCATAAATTAATTCTTTTATCTCATGATCATAGCCTTAGCTTAAAATTGTTCAAGAAAGGTTTATTGTTTTATTCAATACTTATGCTTTTTAGTTATTTCTAAGCATGAGTTTAATATATAGTTAGTTCACCTATGATTATTCATTGTTCCATATTATGTTATTATTGATCAATCGTAATGCTATCAAACTTTATTGATTCAACTAATCCTTTAGTTGATGATCTTTAAACTTTAAATTACCCTTGAAGCTTATCCAAACCAAACTTTCTATGGTGCGTACTTGTACTCTAAAACTAAGAAGAACAACCCTATTATAGGGGTACGCGATGCGTTTAGATATTTGTGCACAATACATGGTACGAAGGCCTGATCCCCCTAAGTACGTGAAGTCCCTACAGTATAACTATTTAGGTTAAAGTTGAAAGATTACTTGTAGCCTTGGACATAGTTCGTGGTCATATGACCCGCAGATATATTTCATATTTTGATTATAGTTTTTGGTTATCATTGATAGAGTACTATTCAGTTCTGATAAACTTATTCATTGGCAGTTATTATTCTCTTGTGGTTCATTATTATATCTAGTGAACATTTGTTTTACTCACTCTTGAATAAATATAATTATTGCAGCTAAGGTTGAGAAGGTCAATGAACCTACCCCAATAAAGGAAAAGGGAAAATGTATAAGTGATGAAAACTTGTAATTTATTGGCTTTTATGTTGATAGACTTTATTTAAATGATGTGATGTAATTATTTTATTTCAGCACTTGATTTATGTTAAATATAAGACCCCAACTTATTATAAATAAAATTGAATTTTCTCTATTTATTATTGTGAATAATAACGTGATAATTTGTATTAATACTTTGGTTATGGGTGAAATGTGCAAATTTTGCAAAATAAGCAAGTGGTTATAAAATATTCATTTTATCGGAGAATATTCGTTTGGTCGTGGAATATTCTTTCTGTCGAAAAATATTTGTACGATGGCGCAACCATTTGTGGGCCCCATAACGAATTACTGTCGGATGAAAAAAATGACAAAGTTTGAGTTTTATAAATAACGGCGTAATTGTTGCCATTAACACTGTTGGAATACCCGGTGGGTAAAATAAAGTAATACGCGTTGTTGCACAGTAGAACACGGTATTGCACGGTATTTTTTAATTATTGATTCTTACGTAATAAGACACTACTCAATAATTATTACAGTAATTACTGTTCAATATTTTATTTTATTGGTTCAATAATTGCTGCGTTGATATTTTAAATTATTGTTGTTCAATAATTGTCACTGCACAGTATCTCCATTATCAGATCAATAATTCATATTATTTGGAATAATATTATTAGATAGCATTATTGGCAATGTCTAGAAAGTTCTGTCAAGAAGAGGTTTGGTCACATAATTGCGCGCCAGTAAGGAGAAATCCTTATGGGTGGGACCCACTTTTGGTTGGTGTTGAATACACACGTGGGCTGCTATTATTTTTCAGATTTGGCATGCTAGAGTTTTTAACAAAGTGTTCGTATAATTGAAGAAATGAATCATTATTATTTTATTATTTAATTTCCTTTGGCGTTCTAACATTTTCCTATAAATAGGCGCTTATGTTAGAATTGAAAATCACATCAGGAACAAGTTTTCTTTCTCTCTATATTGTTGAGCGTATTTTGTGAGTATTTAGATACTTTGAGAGTTGTTGTTCAGTACAAGCTTTCTTCAGCTTTGTATTCCTATCAGAGGTACTGTTATTTTGAGGTATGAGATGTTATTTTCTTCTTAAATGATATTATTTTCTTCAATATCATTATGCCAAAATATTGGTTTGAAATTTTTATCAAATTTGGAACTTTTTGTGTTGGGGTTACTATTCACGTATACGATATTATTTACGTATACAAAACTATTCACGAATACGGCACTATTCACTAAAAATAAATTTTCTTCTTTTTGTCAAAGATGTCTATTATGGTTACTATCTTTGATTGTATCCATGTTTTGATCTTTATTTTTTAATTTTGCTGCAAAATTGGTTAAAACTGTAATACGAATCCATAATATTTGTTCTTTTATCTCACTGGATTCGTTTTCTTTAAGATATTTTTCATCATTCTCAGTCTTAAATGATGATATAACTGAATATCTTTCGCCTGTAGTACAAAGATGAATGATTACCTAATGAATATCTTTGGCCCGTAGTGCAAAGATGAACAGGTGTTGAGATGAACATAACCAACTGGTGATAAAAATAAATATCTTTGGCCTGTAGTGCAAAGATGAATATTTGATTCAAGATATATATTGATTGTTGTTACAGGGATAAAATATTTATGATGGACTTTTAAATCTTAGAAGATAGTAGAACTCATTCTCTACGTGACTCTTCTAATTGATTGTTGTTTCCGCTGCAGTTGTTGATCTAAAACTTGTTGTCTTTTATATTTTATCAGATTATTCCCTGTTGAAGACTAATGATAATTTGTTGTATATTATCGTAGTCATAATATTCTTTACTGGGCTAGTTGAGCTCACCCTTTTCCTCTTTGTTCCATTGTTCTTCTCATGAGGAGAGAATTTAGCAGAAACTAGCCGGGGTATGGAATGATGATTCAAGATAATTATTTTAGTAGTCCTCACTATTTTGTAAAATAGTGTATCAATAATTGTAACGAGGACTCCGTTTGAGTTTGTATACTCTCTATTAGACAATAGTTGTATTCAAACTCATAGTATATGTGTTATCGTATTTTGTACGATAATTGTATTACTGAAGTTGTATTTATTTCTATAACATGTATTTGGCGACTCAAAATGGGTGATGTATACCTATTTTGGGGGCGTCACAGTTGGTATCAAAGCTTAGGGATATGATCCTTGGCTGAGATGTGAGATAAGAACTTGGAGGGGAGAGTCGGGGAATTCCTTCGCTAGTATGACCTTATGTGATTGCAACTTATGTTGTGACGCCCCCAAAATAGGTATACATCACCCATCTTGATTCGCCAAATATATGGTACAAAATTTAAATACAACTTAATAATACAACTGTAGTGTAGAATACGACAAGACATAACTGAGAGTTTTAATAAGAATATTGTCATCTAGACAATTTCCACACTCAATGGAGTTCTCATTACATTTATTGTCAAACTATTTAACAGAATAGTGAGGACTACTAATGCTATCATCTGGACCATCACTCCGTTCCCTGACTAGTCCCAGCTACGTTCTCATTTCCTGAAGAGAACAGTGAAAGAAAGGGTGAGCTTAACTAGCCCAGTAAGAAATATTATGACTAAGATAATGCAGAACAATTTATCATTAGCCTTCAACAGTGTTAAACTGATAAAATATAACAAACATCAAGTTTAACTGTAGCGGAACAAGCAATCCATTATTTAAAGATTTAAATGTGACAACACATGTGAAGTGGTGCATGAGGCAATTATCATATATACTATAGTTATGGGTACATACATTTATAGATTTCATTAAAAATGAAAGATTCGTAACCTAATTATACATTAGGTAAGACTATTAAATAACCTAAGGGTTATGGTAATAATGAAAGGTTGGTATTTAATATGTATACTAACTTAAGTGGCTAATCTTGTTATTTCAAGTGACTAATAATTTTAAACCTAATTAAGTTATGAGTTAAAGTCACATGTATAAGTAATTAAATTTCATATGATTGGAAATGGAAACCCTAAATAATTAAGTTGGGTATCATATATTAAAATTGCTAGACTATGTTTATTACCTAGCCCAAAATAATTAAAGGAGAAGCCCAAAGGAAATAAAATACAATCCAATACTTAGCCCACTTGATTAGGGGTATTGTAGACATTTGATTAATCAAAAATGGGCATTTAAACTAAAAGATAAATGGAGGATATTATGGGCTAGAGATCAGCCATATAGGGCCACCCTTAATCATGTCTAGACTAATTGAAGTAATAATGCAAAAGCACCCTTAATAGTGTCTAGACTAATTGAAGTAATAATGCAAAATCACCCTTAATCATGTCTTGACTAATTAAAGTAATAATGCAAAGCTTTTACCCAATGGACAAAAGAATAGTTATGGGGGTAATAGCTAGATACACTAAGTGTATCTATACTTTTTGCAAGTATCCTTTTATTTCATTTTTAGTTCATTTCTTCTCTTCATTCCTTCTAAGCTTGTCAAAAAGAAAACCAAAGAGAAAGAAAAGAGAGAGAGGTTCAGCTATTGAGAGAGAGAGAGAGAGAGAAGAGTGCTAGTTTGTTCATGCCTCCTAAGTTTACTACGTACTTTGGTAGATCAAGAAAGGTAGCAACCAAAACAAGGTGAAGTTCTCATCCTTATCTTTACTTATTCTTCTTTTATTTTCAGTTTTTACCTCATCTTATGTGGGGCTTATGGTCTAATAATCAATGTACCTTAGTTCTACATATCATCATGTAGGGAATTAAGTATCTTGAGTGTTAGATCAAAGACTTAGAGGAAGAAAATGAGCATATGTTCTCCAAGGGTGAAAACTCTAGTTTTTCTTCCACTAAATCTTGTGTAACTCACGTTTTACAACTTGGAATTGTGATCCGTCGGAGGGGGGTGCTAGATACATGAGTTATGTCATAAACTCAAGTGGTAGAACACAAATCTAGCAAGTTTTGAAACCTTTGGGACATTTTTTCCCAAAATAGTCCACTTTGTTTGTTAAGGGTTCAAACCCTAAAATAGTTACTGATCCCATTTTTCTTGGGACTGTTTTGGTCAGTTAAATGTCTTTTAAAAATCTGGGAAAAATCATAGAGGTACCTTGAGAAGTTATGTACATGTACGAAAAAGAACGGACACGTTTCGAGTTATATACTGTGCGTAATGCCTATTTCCGTAAAGGACTCTGAAATATTAACCTTTGAATGTCTTACTGTGTATACACTGGAAAATCCCGAAAGTTTTACAGTAGCTTCATATATGTTAAGAGAACATACCCTAAAAATTTCAAATTTTTCTAAGCAAAACTCAATTTATGAAAAATGGGGCAAGATCCGAGTGTTTTAGACACTTTAAATATAGTAAATCATTTTCTAAAATTCCAGAAAGTTTTGGGGATCATTTTTGGTTCATATGCTGTCAAAATCCAAAAGATGGAAATTTTTGGAATCAGTTTGCTATTTTTCCTAAAAATGATTAAGTTATGAATAAAAGAAAATAAATAGTAAAATGATGTCTTTAATGAGAAAAATGTGATTTTTGTGCTTGAATACTCATAATATAGAATATCATGACTATCTTAGGGCATTTTGGTAATTTACAATGATAAATATTATTTATGACCTTTTATGGATATTAAATAAGAGGTTAATAAAGGATGAACAATTAAAATAAATTGTTTAATAATTTAATAAGTCATTGAAATATTATTATAATATTAATAATATTAGGAGATGATATTGTTATGTAAATAAAAATATTAAGATTAAAATTTCGTTAAAATATTATTAAATAATTAATAATATTAGATTAAGATATTAATCTTAGATTAAAATATTATTAAAAGATTAATAATATTAGATTAAAGTATTATTATTAAATTATTAAAATATTATTAAATAATAATATTCGAGATTAAATAAAATGTTATTAAATGTAATAACATTAGTAAAGGAATAAAATATTATTAAATGATTAATAATATTAGTGAGTGAATGAAAGTATTATTAGTGAACCAATAATACTATACGGTGAATTAAATATTATCTAGGTTAATAAAATTATGTGAATTAAAGGTAGTCGTTAATTAATTATAACACTATCTAGACAGGATAATGTTTATAAGAACTAAATGTAATGTATAATATCTATGTGATTACATAATCTAATGTTATACTATGGCTAATTGAAAGATTAACTATAGCTCTCTCAAAGGAAGATAATATAACTGCATAGTGGATATAAATTAATTGCGTAGCCGTAATCTACAGACGAGGCAAGTTTCCTAACTCAAACTCAAGTTATTATTTTCAAAGCATGTTAGTGAATAATTATTGATGATTATTCACGTCTATATTGATTATTGAAATTCGAACTTTGTGCAATTGAATTCCGTTCTATTGCTATTGAAATGTGAATTAAATTAAAGTTCTTTATTTATGAACTGTTTATGAAATAGATCTATGCTAATTGTATCAGCTAGATCAAGTATGTCTAAATTTGTTAACTCAAATGTGTTTTAAATAGCTGTTCTTATTAAATTGATATGATAAGAACTCTTGACTAAGAAAATGATGAATTTGATTAAGGCATGATATCAATGCCGGATTATTAAGTGTTTATGCATAAATCACGAGGTATGAAAGGTTGATCACCTTGAATACCAAAACTTATTAAGAGGTCCAGTTTAAATCACTGAGAACCTTGGCAAATTTTCATGGTTATTTAAAACCACTCAATTCATGTTATTCAATTATCGAATATTCAATTGTTGATTATTAATTCATGTTCCTTCACAATCTTATACTATTGTTGAACATTGAACACAATATTTCTTTCTAAGTCATGATATATCACCCTTGTATATAAACTTGCGAAGAAAATTAGTTGCTTACTCTTGCTATATCATGACAACTATTTCAGTTAAGCCCGAAGGATCCAACACGAGGAACAAGGGCAAGGGCAAGGGCAAGATCTAGGAGTAGTTTAGAATGAATGTTAATTTAACTATTATCTGATGGAATTTCTTAAGTAAAATGTTTGTATTATGAATGGTGTATTTAAAGTTAAGGTTATGGAGACCTTGGGACCAGTTATGAGACTTTATTATAATGAACAATGTATGTTTATTATTTCGTAGTAGTTATAGAATGCTTATGATGATGATAGATCGTGACCACTGAATCTGAGGTTAGAGAACCTGGATTTGGTGGTGTCACAATGACAATTCAATAAAATAAGTTCAAGAATAAATTTGAAAGATTTATAAGTTAATTTATCCTGAACTCAATAATGTCCAAATTGTCAACATGATACTGTTTTATGGAGTAAAATTCAAGAAATCACCATGCATTCGATAATCCACATAGACAGGTTATTCCAACAGAATAATAAAGAATAAAATAACATAAGAAATCACCATGCATTCGATAGACCGCACAGACAGGTTATTCCAACAAAATAATAAAGAATAGAATCAGGTCATGCGTAATTTGCACAGACAGGATGTTCCAACAGAATAATAAATAACGGAACCAGGACATGCATAAACCACACAGACAGGATGTTCCAATAGAATAATAAAGGACGGAACCAGGTCATGCGTAAACGCACAAATAGGATGTTCCAACAGAATAATAAAAAATAGAATAACAGAAGAATTTCACCATGTATGCGGTACTTCGCATAGACAGGTTATTCCAACATAATGATAAAGAATGGAATAACAGAAGTTCTCTTCATGAAGACGAAAGAAATAATACCCCTTACAAGTATAACAAATAATATCCCTTACAAGTACAACAAATAATATCCCTTACCGTAAAATAAAAGTATTCCGACTGGTAGGGCGAGGATATTCTTGAAGAAAACTTACACTACGCTCAAAGCTTCTTAAAACTCTAAAGAAATACGCTCAAGATTATAGAAGAATTCTCTGAACTTCTGGTGTGATTTTTAATTCTAACTAAGCATCATATTTATAGAAAAATAGAAAGGATACTATGCTGCACTATGCAATAAAATATAATATATTCTAAATATATATATATATATATATTATTTAAAATCTAATAAAACAAATAACTTTATAAAAGTATTCTATTTTATATAAAAAAGATGTTACTATACAAAACACTATGCTGGTACTATGCAACACTAGGCATAATAAAATATAATATATTCTAATTATTGTCTAATAAAATAAATAACTTTATAAAAGTATTCTGTTTTATATAAAAAGATTTTACTATACAAAACACTATGCATAATAGAATATTATATATTCTATTTATAGTCTAATAAAACGAATAACTTTATAAAAGTATTTTGTTTTATATAAAAAGATTTTCTATTTTATTACATTAATAATACTAATAAAACAAAACTCATCATCATTATTATAATTCACACTATTAATCGACCAGGTCGTTCCCAAGAAAGAGGGGGCTTTCCAATAAGGATTTCTCCCTATTAGCGTGCAATTAGGTGACCAAACCTGTCCTTGGCAGAACTTCTAGACATTGTTAATATTGCAAATAATAATATTAATAACTTTGTCGTCTTAATTATTGATTTAATAATATATAAAATATTGTCAATAATTGAATCAAATAACGTGAGATACTATACAGCAATTACTGTAACAATAATTGAACAAAACTTAGTGACTTCTCTGTCGACGTCGGGATTTTTGGGTGTCCCTTTCTGTTACTTGTTCTTTGGTGTTCTCATTTTAGGTGAGATTTATTTGAAAAAACAAGTGAAAAATGTCCGACATGTATGATGTCGACGATGGGACTGTTAAGAGTCGCCAGTTGGTTTTTTAAATGGTTGTACCAACACAACCGAGAAAAGGTTTGCACATTGACCCAGTGATGTGACACTGATATACAGGTCTGTGAAAACGAGATTCGTTTAGGGTCCGGGGACTTGGTTATGCGGGGGGAAGGTGTAAGGCACCCCCCGACATCCGTGTTACCATGGTGACCGCCTCTTTTTAAGAAACAATTATCTGAATGTGTATGTGTAGGTCAATGTGCTATTATATGGAAGTTGTGCGAGGCCTCGTTCGAACCTATATACAAAGGGTTTGAATTTATGTAAAAATTTAATTTTTACCAAGATATGGCAGTGATATTTTATAAAAGAGGTTTTTCAAACCCTGATGCTCAATAGGAATTGAGAACTTTTACACTCCCATTTTTATTAAGTGGTCGGCTTGATTGATTTTATTTGATGGATGCGAGGCATCCGTACGAAAATAATATATATAAAAATAATGTCGACTTCCTCGTGGGTATGTAAACCATCTGAGGAAATTCAGACACAGCAGAATAATTTACAAGCTGCTTACAGCTGAAAATGTCCATCACGGGAATCGAATCTAGATCCAATGGGATGAATATATGATCACATGATTCTTAGGCGCACAGAATGGTGCAATTTGTATAAAAGCAGTAAGCAAGTATATATATAAAAGCGGTAAATATATATATATATATATATATATATATATATATATATATATATATATACAGAAATGATCACCAACCACGAAACACCTCCATGAGGGATCAGAAATGTAAATAAAGCTGTTAAAAGTTATCAACCTCCACGGAGGAAACTCCAGGTGGGACAAAACATAAATAAAGTTGTAAAGCGATCAACTGCCACGAAGAAACTCCAGGCAAGACGAATATATATATATATATATATATATATATATATATATATATATATATATATATATATATATATATATATATATATATATAAGCGAGTAAACGCACCGGATATAAAATCCAGGCTCATCGAACAGAGTCTGACACACAGTTAATATATATAAATGTATATATATATATATATATATATATATTAAAGCAATAAATTCTCCAGACCAAAGTCTAGGCTTATCGAACAAAGTTCGACACACATTTCATATATATATATATATAGAAAAGCAAGTAAACGCTCTAGACCGAAGTCTAGGCTCAATCGAGGCATAACTCGATAATGTTAGTCAATATATATATATATATATATATATATATATATATACACAAATTGGAATGAAACCACGGACCGAAGTTCGGGCAAAAGCAAGCAACACGACTCTCAACGTGTAGAAGGGTGTGTGCAAAGATGAAGAGAAAGACTCTAAGTGTGTGAGAAGACTTACAGTTGACTGATAAAAAAAGGCTTCTATATTTTTAGAGTGGGTAAAAACTGGCTTTTGTGGGTACAAAGGAGGCTATATATGAGCTCACATGTGTTTGAAAGTGGGAAATACACTGTATGGGCTAGTGCGGAGTGAATTGAACAGGGTTTCCCCGTCTTTTTCTCTTAGAAAATCAGCACCCCAAGCCCTCTATTTATAGGCATATGACCTGCGGCTGAGCTGCGGGTGTACCAGAGGTAACCCGGGTTGGCACACGTTTATCGGGTCGGGTCGTCTCGAAGTACGTGTACTCAGGCACTGTAATGTCCACTCGGATTTTTAGAAGTGCAATCCAGGCATCCGTTTGAGGTATACAGGACCTATTTCGGACCGCTGTTGTCAAGTGTTGTATGATGGCATGTGATTAGAGTTTGTGCGAAGTCATTGAAGATGGGACGATGCCCTCTGGTCTTCAAGCTTCAACTTTCATCCGTTACCCTGCACAATAGTCACTCGAGATTGGTTAGCCTTGTGGGACATTGTTGCGTAGAGACGTGACGTGGCATCGTGTTGACGAGATGACGATGTTGCCCCTCACCAGTGTTATCGCTGGATTGAGCTGATAAAGCAGACTTTGCTCAGACTTCGCTGAGATTGGACTGCTGTAATTGTTGAAGGTCCTCATTGTCATCTTTGAGGTGTGCCTGTCTTCTCGATGTTATTACCGGGTTGGTGCAATGTATCTCGTTGTGAGTGCTGAGATTGAAGCTGGTTGCATTTGAAACAAACATTTCGGGGGTTATCGCCAAAACTGCATTCCTTGGGTTTATCGCTAAGGTTGGTGGCTATTTCCATGGTTGGGACTGAGACTGGATACCACGGGGTTGTTTTCGAGATTAATCGGTCTTCTCCGGTGTGTGTTCCGCTACTGGATATGCATGCCTCTGGGTTATCTCCGAGGTTGAAATCGTTACTCCCAGATTGCGATCCGGGATTGATGCTAAACTTCCGGTAGTATCCGGTATGGATTCGGATTATCTTTCAGGGTTCTATCTTAAAAGACGAATCTGTCCTCTTGCAATGTTAGTAACAGTAGTACAGAAAATTTTGAGTGTCTATAGATGCCCCTCTTTATAATACTCATGCATGACGATTGTAATGAATGTGTTGTTTGAGTTGTGATTCTGGGGATAGAATCCTTATAAGAGGGGAATGATGTAACATTCCAGATTTTTTAAATGTAAGTTATAAATATTTATTGATTTATATAAATATTTATTGGATGTGTTTATTATTGAATAAGTAATTGTTTAAATTGATTGAGTTGATTTAGTTAGTTATTTATTTGCTAAATAATTAATGTAATTAGTTAATTATTTATTTGTTAAATAGTTAATGTGTTATGTGGATTGAGTTATGTGATTAAGTAATTTATTTAAAAAACTGTTATTTCATAAAGAGTGACAAATAACTATGTTATAAAGAGTTATTAAAATAAATTAAAGTAATTTTAATTTAGTTTTACCCAAAAAAAGCTTAAGGATATAAACTATTTTATTTTAAAGGGATTTGTAAAACAAAGCCCTATGGCTTTTGGATTTTTGAAATTTAAATTGTTTATAAAATAAACTAAATAATATATATATATATATATATATATATATTTATAAATGGTACGTTATATATTTTTATAACTGATGTTATTATTGATTAGGCTTATTATGGCCATGTCCATTTTATGTTACGCGTATTGGATATCAGTTGAGTTACGTGGTTAGTAATCTAAATTATTACTGAGAAAAGAAAGAAGGGCTAGAGAGAGTTTTGAGAAAAAGATAGAAGTTCAGAGTTTGAGAGAGAACGTGATTTTCAAAGCAAGTCCGTTAACAAAGATTCGTAAACAAGCAAAAAGGTGGGTTTCTCTAACCTTAATTTATGTACATACATATATATATATATATATATATATATATATATATATATTTGTGGTTTCATGATGCCTAATGTCTCTGTGTTCTTCAACTTTACGGTGTATAATAGTTTTACAAAACTCTCTGTAAAACTATGTTTGTATAATTGGTTAGAGAAACATGTATGTGTACAGTTGCAATTGTTATCACTAGCATGTGTATCTGTATATATATATATATATATATATATATATATATATATATATATATATATATATATATATATATATATATATATATATATGACTGTATGCTAATTATAGGCTAAAGGAAGAAATTGATTTTTTTCAGTGAAGTATATATATACGAATATATGTTTTGTAGAAATATCAAAAGTTATGTATGCTAATTGAGGAATTGAACTATACATGTTAATTTGTTATATGTTGGTATACTTGTATTTCAAAGGAATCAAATTTAGTTGATAACAGTGAAAATTTTGTTCACTGTACTTTAGATATCAACAATGGAGTTTTGAGTTTTAACCAAATACTATTTTAGTGATTTAAGTCTTTTAAATTTGTTGTTCAATTGTTGGAAATAGGTATATGGATAATTGTTAGCAATTATGTGTAGTTTATATTAGTTATACATGTTGTTTGGGGTGAATTGTTGTTAAAAATTTAAGACAGTAGTTTGGCTCTGTTCTTTGTTTTCGTTCTATAAGTTTCGACGCCCCAGCGTCAAAATTCACGCCCAGCGCCAAATTTTGCATCCCAGTACCAAAAATAGCCAATAAGTTTGCGCCCCAGCACTGGAATTCGTGCCCCGGCGCCACTGTCTCGCGCCCCAGCGCTGGAAAAGTGTTATGGGACAGATAATTTTGACCTTCTGTATTAAAACGACCATAACTTTCTAATACGAACTCCGATTGTGTTGATTCAAGATGATCCGGAACGAGGACGGATAGACCTAAAACGTTCATGCTTTAAGTTATTTTATTTGAGGTCTGTAACAATAGTAAAAATGGCCATCTTTAGGACTATTGTGTATTTGGAGCCAATCAGAGGGCGTCGGGATGCACAAATGCAAGTGCAACCCTTTGTGTATTAGTATAACATAATGATAACATGTTGAACATGTAATAAGATGTTGTATCAAGTTGTTAATGTGCATGTGGTGCAATGACATGATCACTTAAGTAGTTGTAATAAAGCTAAAAAGTAATGTTCATGAAAAGATGTGATGTTGTTTAAACTTAAACTTAGTTAATAGCTATACTAAGAGTAATAAAGTAACTCATAAAGGTAATGTTAGTGTAACTAATGTGTATTTTCAATACATATGGTTTGTGTAGGACTCGGGGTGAATGTGAATAGTAATTGTTTAACCTACGCACGAGGCAAGTTCTCTAACTCTACTTTTATAATTATGCAAGTTTCTAAACCTATCTTTTTACATTAAGCAAGTTCTCTAACTCCATACTCTTGTTAAGTTAGTTTGTTGTGTTTAAGCAAGTTTTCTAATTCTAAAGCTTCGTTATGCAAATTTCATATGCTATACTTTATTGAGTAAAGTATTTCCATTAAGCAACTTCATTGTATCCAGTTATTCATGATGATACAAGTTTCCCATCTCCACACTTTCGTTGAGATAGTTATTATGATTATGAAAGTTTTCTTAACTCTAAATTTGTTATATTAGCATGCAAGTACCTTTAGTTTATCGTTTAAGTTATTATTTGTTGTGCATGCTTGATATTAAATTCTAAGATGTAACCTTAGCTTAATGTTATTCAAAGTAAGGTATGATGTATTATTCAATAGTTATGCTAGCTATTAGATTATCCCTAAAGCATGAACTTAGAACGAAATATTTATTCAGTTATGATTATTCAATAACGTAGTGTTATTATCTTTCATTCGACTAATCCTTAGTTGATGTCCTTTGAATTCCAAATTACCTTGAAGTGTATCCAAACCAAACTATCTTTGGGGCGGACTTGTACTCAAAATACTGAGATGAACAACCTTATTTATAGAGGTTACGCTTAGTTTTGTACTTTGAGCTGAAATGTTTGTATACAATACATGTACGAAGGGTTGATCCCCCTAAGTACCTTAAAGTCATTATGGTCGTATGACTGTAAAAGTTTAAGTTGAAAGATTACTTATAACTATGGACAAGGTTCGTGGTCATTAGACCCTCAGTGAATGTTAAGATGTTAATAGGACTTATTATTTAGTCTATTGAGCCCCTGAATGGGCAAGGAATGTTTAAGATGTTAATAGAACCTATTATTCAGTTCTATTGAGCCCCTGAATGGGTAGAGAATGTAAAAGTCATTCATTGTTATTTCAAGTGAGCCTTGTTTGCTCACTCTTGCCTATAAAATCCTTACAGCTAAAGATGGAAAGGGTGACATACCTAGCACCAGTAAAGGAAAGGGAAAGATGAGCAAGAGCTGAAGACTTGTAATAGTTTTGATAGTTTTATTATCAGACTTTGGTTTAAAGAATGTAATGAAGTTTATTTAAATTTTCTGCATGAATGATTGTTTGTAATGGTTAGATAACCTGGGAGATTTTATTTTATGTAATTCCTGTATGGTAGGTTTATTATTCAATTTTATTTATGATTGGGTAGTTATAAATGAATGTTTTGATTACGTGAACACCAAATCTTGAGGTAATGAAGTACCGAGACTTGGGGGTGTCACAAGTTGGTATCAAAGCTTTAGGTTATGAACCTTAGGTGGGGGAAAAGCCTTAGGAAGTAACCTTTGAAAATATAGTGGAGATAACTCTTATCGAGTTTTAAGGAAGAAGTAATAAAACACTTATGTGCTTATGTGTTTATAACTTATGTGATCACGAGTGTCGAGTAGAATGATTAATAACTAAAACTTTAAAATTTTGTTGTCAGGATGACTAATGTCGGAGAATCCAGTCAGGCTAGGGAGGAGGGACCTCAAATGCCTATAGAGGAGGAGCCTCGCGACATTCACGTTGTTTGGGAACAACTACTGCCACGGGAGTCAGCCCCGTTGGTCACAGTGGTTGAAGATGAGGATGATGATGTGGAGACGGATGAGGAGGATCTCGTGGAGTTTCCACAGGAGGATGAAGATAACGAGGATGAGGAGGAAGAGACTCCACTAACCTCGGTGGCTGCTCGTATGTATGATGAAGTCTACGACCGTAACATGGAACTTCAGGACACAGTTGAGGAGTTGCCAGAGATAGTAGCTGAACAACAGACTGCAATGACACAGAAGGACGACGACATCCAGGATCGAGATGAACGTCTAACTAATGCTGAAGAGAAGCTGATGCAGACTGAAGGAGAGAAGGAACAACTGATCGAGATGGTCGTGGAACTGAAGAACAAGCTGAAGGAAGAATCTACCAAGAGGACGAGAGCTGAAGACGCATACGAGGAAGCTTATCAACGAACTGGAAGAGCAGTAAGGGACGCACAAGCAAAGAGGATGAAGATGGAAGAGATGGATAAAGTATTCAATACCGTGATCAATCGAGCTCAATATCGGGTCATGGGTTATCCAATTCAGTTCGAGACTCTGCCATCATACGTGTTAGATTGTCGAACCATGTTCCGTGTTATGGAAGAAGAGCGTCAAAAGGCTACTGAGTATCTTAATAGATCATCGTAGGAAATGTGTCTATTTTGCAAGTAATAAGTGTTAAATAATGTGTAAATCCCTAGTCTTAAGTAACCATGGGATATGAGAATGATGATGCTATCTTGTAACTTTTGTAGTTAAGGAAAGGAATGTAAATAGCAGTGATGCTATTATTGTTATGTTTTTCAAAGTTATGATGAATAAATAAAAAGCTATTATTTTATTCAAAAGTGTTATGTGGTTAATTCTTTTATGGAGGCAAGATATTTAGAAAATACTTAAAGAAGTTGGGTAATAGTCTAATAGATGTTTTTTTAACAGAAAATGCCTCCCAGACGTGAACCACCCCGTCAGAGAACCAATGCGAGAACTAACAATAACGATGTTGAGGATAATTCCGTCCAAAAACTAGTGACATTACTAACAGGAGCGTTGTAGAATCAACCTCAAAACCAAGGCACAACATTTAAGGAGTTTAAGGCGGTCGGACCACCTGAATTCCGTGGGTCAACGAATCCGGTCGAGGCACAGGCCTGGATTATGGAGATTGAGAAGATATTTGAAGTTACTAGGGTAGTGGATGAACAGAAGACTGCTTTTGCAACATTTATGTTCAAAGCAGAAGCTAGTTATTGGTGGCAAGCTAATAAAACCCGGGAAGGACCAGGAGTGATGACTTGGGATAGGTTTAAGGAGTTATTCTTCGAGACCTACTTCCCAGAGAGTTTGAAGAGTCAGTTAGAGGTTCAGTTTTTGGAACTAAAGCAAGGAGCGATGACGGTGTCTGAGTATGCCGTGAAATTCAACAAATTGGCGAGGTTTGCGCCATATCAAGTCAGCACAGACGAGCGCAAGACAAAGAGGTTCAATCATGGTCTGAAGACCTGGCTGTACAGTAGGGTTTCCTTGTTCCAGTTGAAGACGTTTGCAGCAGTGATGGAGAAGGCTATATTCGCTAAAGGCGGAGGTGAGGCATTGATAAAATTCAATCAAGAGCAGAAGAAGAAGAGGAATGAGGTGGAAGTGAAGAATGGTAGCGGAGGCAATGGAAATGGCAGCAACAACAACAACTTGAAGAGGAAGTGGAACGGAAATGGGGGTACTGGAAACCAGCAGAGTAACCAATAGTTTAGGAAGTTTGAAGCATGTGCTATATGCGGGAGGTTTCATAAGGGTGTATGCTTAATGGGGAAACGTGCATGTTTTAACTATGGCCAGGAGGGTCATGTCGCCTCAAATTGCACCCAACCCAAGAAGAATGTCTATTTCATATGTGGATCCAAGGATCATTTTGCTCGTGAATGCCCTCAGAAGAAGGTCGGAGAAACAGTGAAGTAAGGGAGGCAGCAGTGGAAGTACTTGGGCCATTGCTGGACCTACAACGTCAAACAAACCCACAGCTAAAACTTTCAACATGACTGTACAAGATACTGTGCAATCAAAAGATGTGGTGTCAGGTATTATCCCAATCAACGATATTAATGCTTATGTATTATTTGATTCGGGTGGTACTTGTTCGTTTATATCTGATGAATTTGCTAGGAGGTTAGAATTGCCTAGAGAAGAACTGAATTTCCCTTTGAACATAGAAATTGCGAATAGGGAGGTGATTCCTATTAGGTTTGTATACAAGAACTATAGAGTGAACATTAAAGGGAATATCCTGATGGTAGATTTAATTCAGATTAGACTCGGTGAATTTGATGTAATTTTTGGAATGGATTAGCTGTTCAAATATGGAGCAGTAATTGATTGTTACAAGAAGTGTGTAAACCTTATGACTCCGTCAAAGGTAGTTTTCCATGGTAGCAAATCGCCTAGACAAATGAAATGTCTGACGATTATGCAGGCCAAGAAGTTGTTGAGTCTAGGCTGTGTGGGTTATTTAGCTTACATAGTCGATACTTAGAAGAAGGTATAAAACTGGAGGAGATACCAGTGGTTAGAGAATTCGTAGATGTATTTCCGAAAGATTTGCCAAGACTTCCGCCTGACAGAGACATTGAGTTCGTAATCGACTTAGCGCCAGGAACTGCACCAATATCGAAGGCCCCGTACAGAATGGCTCCGGTAGAAATGAAGGAACTGATGGTGCAACTGCAAGAACTGCTGGACAAGAAGTATATTAAACCAAGCGTATCACTATGGGGAGCGCCGGTATTATTTGTGAAAAAGAAGGACGGATCATGTAAGATCCCGAAAATTTTTAAATAAAAAGGAATTTCCTTTATTTATTTATTTTGAAATAGTAAGGGTGAATTTGATTAATGTGGTTAGTTATGGGTAAAATGCGCAAATATTTTAAATAAGCAGGTGGTTATAAAATATTCATTGTTGTCGGGAAATATTCGTTTGGTCGTGGAATATTCTTGCTGTCGGGGAATATTCGTACGACGGTGCAGTCTTTTGTGGGCCCCATAACGGAAAGCGATTGGATGAAGAAAATGACAAGTATAAGTTGTTTATAAAAAATGGCGTAGTTGTTACCGTTAACACTGTTGGAATACCCGGTGGTTAAAACACAGTAATACGCGTTGTTGCACAGTAGCACACCGGTATTGCACCAATTATTGTCTCTTACGTAATAAGGCACTACTCAATAATGGTTACAGTAATTACTGTTCAATTTTTTATTTTATTGATTCAATAATTGCTGCATTGATATTTTATATTGTTGTTGTTTCAATAATTGTCATTACACATTATTTTTCATTATCGAAGCAAAAATTCATATTATCTGAATAATATTATTAGATAACATTATTGGCAATGTCTAGAAAGTTCTGTCTAAGGAGAGGTTTGGTCACCTAATTGCGCGTCAGTAAGGAAAAATTCTTATTGGAAAACCCCCTCTTTCCTGGGAACGGCCTGGTTGCCAATATTGTGATTCTGTAATATTAGTTGTGAATAATTAATTATTGATTCATATGATGAGGAAAATATTGATTTTATGTGGATATAGATGGAGAAAATTTTTAATGTGACAATTGTTGAAAATTAATATTTTATTTTTTTTTCTGATAAAATAATTCATTTAAATATATTATTTTAATAATATATTAACGGTGATATTTTTATAACGAATGTGGGATATATGAGTATATGAGGAGGAAGAGTATTTTTGTTGCAATAAATGTTTAAAACATGTTAAACATGTCAGTGGACCCCATTTCTTGACTGAAAATTTGATTATAGCCTGTAAAATCGCCCGTTTGTGGATTTCGGTCAATTTCTATTTGGAATTTGGAAAAACTTTCTTCTGTAAAGTTGTAGAGAATTGAATTTCCTATAAAAACTCGCAAGATTCGAATTTTCTGATAAAAGGGCTATTTATTATGAATTATTGAAGTTTCGAAACTCTGAAATAATTGATTTTTGGAAGTTTATAATATTTTTATTTACAAAAAACATTTTTTTCATTTGGTTCCCTCATTTAGCATGTGTTCAATGGCTGAAAATTAGATTCAAGGGTTGGCGTAGAAAACTTAATATATATATTAATATTATATATAATTTTCTGCTTTGGTGTTCTAAGCAATTTCCTATAAATAGGGTGCTTAGGTTAGAATTTAAATCACACCAGAAACTGAAGTTTTCTCTCTCTATATTATCGAGCGTATTCTTGTAAGTATTTTGAGTATACTTTGAGTATTGCTATACGGTGCAAGTTCAAGTCATAGCCTATATCCGGTGTTTCAACTAGAAGTACTGTCTTTCGAGGTAAAGGATGTTATTTTCTTCTCAAATGATATTATTTCTTCAATATCATTATGCTGAAATATTGGTTGGAATTTTTTATCAAATTTGGAACTTTTTCATGTCGGGGTTACTATTCATGAGTTACTATTCACGAGTTACTATTCACGAGTTACTATTCATGAGTTACTATTCACGAGTTACTATTCACGAGTACTATTCACGAAGCATGATGATGTTTTTTTGTGAAATTTCTATCTTTTGGTGTCGGAGTTACTATTCACGTATACGACACTATTCACGAATACGGTACTATTCACCGAAAAATGAAATTTCTTCTTTTTATCCAAAATATCTATTCTAGATACTAGCTTTGATTGTATCCATGTTTTGATCATTCTTGAATTTTACTTCAGTATGATTATTTATGAAGTATTTTTGAACTCAGATTGTTTAAAGTACGAATCCTTAATACTTGTAATTTTGTTTCACTTGATTCGTTTCCTTTAAAATATTTTTCATCATCCTCAATCCTAAATGATGGTGTTACTGAATATCTTTGGCTTGTAGTGCAAAGATGGTTGATTTTATTATGAATATCTTTGGCCCGTAGTGCAAAGATGTACAGTTGATGAGATGAACATGAACAATTGATGAATATCTTTGGCCCGTAGTGCAAAGATGAACAGGTGTTGAGATGAACATGACCGACTGATGAATATCTTTGGCATGTAATGCAAAGATGAATATTTGATTTGATTGATGTTACAGGGATAAAATATTGATGATGGACTTTTAAATTCATAGATGTTAGTAGATTTCATTCTCTACTTAACTCCTCTAATAAATTGTTGTTTCCGCTGCAGTTGTTGATCTAAAACTTGTTGTCTATTGTATTCTATCAGATTTTTCCCTGTTGAAGACTAAGGATAATTTATTGTACATTATCTTAGTCATAATATTCTTTACTGGGCTAGTTGAGCTCACCCTTTTTCTTGTTGTTCTATTTTTCTTCTCAGGAGACGAGAATGTAGCGAGTACGAGTCGGGGGATGTAATGATGGTTCTAGAGAGAGTTGTTTAGTAGTCCTCACCATTTTTGTAAAATAATGTATCAATAATTATGATGGGAATTTATTTGTATGTGGATATTGTCTAGACGGCAATAGTTTATATGTTGTAATAATAAAGTTATAGTTATTTCTGTACCATGTATTTGGCGATTCAGAATGGGTTGGATGGAATGGACCTATTTTGGGGGCGTCACAGATCAATGCGTCTTTACATTGATTATAGGGAGTTAAACAAGGTCACTATTAAGAATAGGTATCCGTTACCTAGAATAGATGACTTGTTTGATCAGTTGAAGGGTGCTAAATATTTCTCGAAAATAGATTTGAGAAGTGGGTATCACCAATTGATGGTAAGAAAGGAGGATATACCTAGAACAACATTCAAAATTCGGTACAGACATTACGAGTTTCTGGTGATGTCTTTTGGTTTAACAAATGCCCCTGCCGCGTTCATGGATTTGATGAACATGGTATTTAAACCATTCTTAGACAAGTTCGTAGTAGTGTTTATCGACGACATTCTGGTGTATTCCAAAACTCAAGAAGAACATGTGGAACATTTACGTCTGACATTGGAGACAGTAAGAAAGGAAAAGTTGTACGCAAAATTCTCTAAGTGTGAATTTTGGCTCGATCGTGTATAATTTTTGGGGGATTTCAGTAGATCCATTGAAAGTGGAAGCTGTAATCAATTAGGAACAACCAAGGACACCTTCGGAGGTGAGGAGTTTCTTGGGACTGGCCAGTTATTATAGAAGATTTATACAAGATTTTTCCAAGATAGCCACTCCGTTAACAAATTTGACACGAAAAGCTGTGAAATTTGTTTGGACGGAGAAGTGTGAAGAGAGCTTCCAAGATTTGAAGAAGAAGCTAAGTATGGCACATGTGTTAACCCTGCCAAATAATACGGGAAATTTTATGGTGTATAGTGTTGCCTCACACAAAGGATTGGGTTGTGTTCTTATGCAAAATGGCAAATTTATTGCCTATGCATTAAGACAACTGAAGGATTATGAGAAAGGTTATCCGACTCATGATTTAGAATTGGCTGCAGTGGTATTTGCTCTTAAGATATGGAGACACTATCTGTATAGAGAGAAATATGAGATCTACACAGACCACAAAAGTCTGAAGTATATTTTCACTCAGAAAGATCTGAACATGCGTCAGAGAAGGTGGATGGAATTTATAAAAGATTATGATTGTAAGATCTTTTATCATCAAGGCAAAGCGAATGTGGTTGCAGATGCTTTAAGCAGGAAAGGTCAGGAGAAATTGATGCTGATAACAACTCAGGAGGAGCTCATTTCAGCAATGACAAAGTTAGAACTGGAAATCAAATTTCCACAGGAATCCGATGACCGACTATTTCAGTTAGAAGCAGGTCCAACTTTGCTGGACAAGGTGAAGAACGCTCAGTTACAAGATGAAGAATGTGGAAAGATAAAAGAGAATATGGGTGATGGTAGCGATACGAAATACAAGGTCGATACCAAAGGATTACTACGGTACGAGGGAAGAATCTGGGTTCCAGTAACACTAGAACTGAAAGACGAAATCTTGATCGAAGCTCATAGCTCAAGATATTCTATTCATCCAGGAAGCACGAAGATGTATCAAGATTTACGCCGAAATTTTTGGTGGCCAAATATGAAAAGGGATATTGCAGAATGCGTGGCTAAATGTTTGACATATCAAAGAGTAAAAGCCGAACATCAAAGACCCAGCGGATTACTTCAACCGTTGGAAATACCGGAATGGAAGTGGGAACACATCGGTGGGTCTTCCAACTACTCAGAAAGGATGCGATGCAATTTGGGTAATAGTTGACAAACTGACAAAATCAGCGCACTTTTTACCAATAAAGATTAGGTTCAATCTTGATCAGTTGGCAAGATTGTACATCAAAGAGATCAATTGTGTCCGATAGGGACCCGCGATTCACTTCAAATTTTTGGAAGAGACTACAAGTATGCATGGGAACTCAATTACGAATGAGTACGGCTTATCATCCACAAACAGATGGCCAAAGAGAACGAAAGATCCAGACATTGGAAGATATGCTGAGAGCATGTGTCATGGATTTTAAAGGAAGCTGGGAAGAACAATTACCGTTGGTGGAATTCGCCTATAATAATAGTTATTACGCAAGCATCGACATGCCGCCTTACAAAGCGTTATACGGCAGAAAGTGCCAAACTCCACTGTGCTGGGATGAAGTTGGTGAACGTCAACTACTAGGACCAGAATTAGTGCAACAAACTGCTAAGGTTATCAAACTCATCAGGACAAGATTGGTAGCAGTTCAAGACCAACAGAAGAAGTTTCCTGATCAACACAAGCAAGATCGTGCATTTAACGTAGGAAGCTATGTATTCCTAAAAGTTTCTCCTTGGAAGGGGAAAATTCATTTCGGTAAGAAGGGAAAACTAAGCCTGAGGTTTATTGGACCCTTTGAAGTACTACAAAAAGTTGGAGAGGTAGCTTACGAGGTAGCTTTACCTCCAGAGTTGGAAAACATTCATAATGTTTTTCATATTTCGGTGTTACGACCATATAAACCCGATTACAATCACGTGATCGAGTACGAACCATTGCAGTTTGAGAAAGATTTGTCTTATGAAGAGGTTCCTATCCAGATAGTTGACAAGAAAGAACAAGTGCTCAGGAATAAAGTGATACCTTCTGTGAAGGTGATATGGAGAAACCACAATTCTGAAGAAGCAACGTGGGAACTCGAAGAGAAAATGATGAGAGAGTACCTTGAGTTATTTGTTTAATCTGTGTCTTCGATTCTGGGGACAGAATCTTTATAAGTAGGGAATAATGTAATGAATGTGTTGTTTGAGTTGTGATTCTGGGGACAGATTCCTTATAAGAGGGGAATGATGTAACATTCCATATTTTTTAATTGTAAGTTATAAATATTTATTGATTTATATAAATATTTATTTGATGTGTTTATTATTGAATAAGTAATTGTTTAAATTGATTGAGTTGATTTAGTTAATTATTTATTTGCTAAATAATTATTGTGATTAGTTAATTATTTATTTGTTAAATAGTTAATGTGTTATATGGATTGAGTTATGTGATTAAGTAATTTATTTAATAAATTGTTATTTCATAAAGAGTGACAAATAACTATGTTATAAAGAGTTATTAAAATATATTAAAGTAATTTTAATTTAGTTTTACCCAAACAAAGCTTAAGGATATAAACTATTTTATTTTAAAGGGATTTGCCAAACAAAGCCCTATTGCTTTTTGATTTTTGAAATTTAAATTGTTTATAAAATAAACTAAATAATATATATATATATATATATATATATATATTTATAAATGGTACGCTATATATTTTTTTAACTGATGTTATTATTGATTAGGCTTATTATGGCCATGTCCGTTTTATGTTACGTGTATTGGATATCAGTTGAGTTACGTGGTTAGTAGTCTAAATTATTACTGAGAAAAGAAAGAAGGGCTAGAGAGAGTTTTGAGAAAAAGATAGAAGTTCAGAGTTTGAGAGAGAACGTGATTTTCAAAGCAAGTCCGTTAACAAAGATTTGTAATCAAGCAAAAAGGTGGGTTTCTCTAACCTTAATTTATGTACATATATATATATATTGTGGTTTCATGATGTCTAATGTCTCTGTGTTCTTCAACTTTACGGTGTATAAGAGTTTTACAAAACTCTCTGTAAAACTATGTTTGTATAATTGGTTAGAGAAGCATGTATGTGTACAGTTGCAATTGTTATCACTAGCATGTGTATCAGTATATATATATATATATATATATATATATATATATATATATATATATATATATGACTGTATGCTAATTATAGGCTAAAGGAAGAAATTAATTTTTTTTAGTGAAGTATATATATACGAATATATGTTTTGTAGAAATATCAAAAGTTATGTATGCTAACTGAGGAATTGAACTATACATGTTAATTTGTTATATGTTGGTATACTTGCATTTCAAAGGAATCAAATTTGGTTGATAACAGTGAAAGTTTCGTTCACTGTACTTTAGATATCAACAATGGAGTTTTGAGTTTTAACCAAATATTATTTTAGTGATTTAAGTCTTTTAAATTTGTTGTTCAATTGTTGGAAATTGGTATATGGAAAATTGTTAGTAATTATGTGTAGTTTATATTAGTTATACATGTTGTTTGGGGCGAATTGTTGCTAAAAAATTAAGACAGTAGCTTTGGCTCTGTTCTTCGTTTTGGTTCTGTGAGTTGCGACGCCCCGCCGTCAAAATTCACGCCCCAGCGCCAAATTTTGCTCCCCAACGCCAAAAATAGGCCAGAAGTTCGTGCCCCAGCACAGGAATTCGTGCCCCGAGGCCACTGTCTCGCGCCCCAACGCTGGAAAAGTGGTCTGGGACGGATAGTTTTGACCTCCTGTAGTAAAACATCCATAACTTTCTCATACAAACTCTGATTGAGTTGATTCAAGATGATCCGGAACGAGGACGAATAGACCTACAAATTTCATGCTTTAAGTTATTTTATTTGAGGTATGTAACAATAGTCAAAATGGCCATCTTTAGGACTGTTGTGTATTTGGAGCCAATCAGAGGGCGTCGGGATGCACGAATTCAAGTGCAACCCTTTGTGTATTAGTATAACTTAATGATAACATATTGAACATGTATTAGGATGTTGTATCAAGTTGTTAATGTGCATGTGGTGCAATGACATGATCACTTAAGTAGTTGTAATAAAGCTAAAAAGTAATATTCATGAAAAGATGTGATGTTGTTTAAACTTAAACTTAGTTAGTAGCTATACTAAGAGTAATAAAGTAACTCATAAAGGTAATGTTAATGTAACTAATGTGTATTGTCAATACATATGCTTTGTGTAGGACTTGGGGTGAACGTGAATAATAATTGTTTAACCTACGCACGAGGCAAGTTCTCCAACTCTACTTTTATAATCGTGCAAGTTTCTAAACCTATCTTTTTTACATTAAGCAAGTTCTCTAACTCCATACTCTCATTGAGTTAGTTTGTTGTGTTTAAGCAAGTTTTCTAATTCTAAAGCTTCGTTATGCAAATTTCATATGCTATACTTTATTGAGTAAAGTATTTCCATTAAGCAACTTCATTGTATCCAATTATTAATGATGATACAAGTTTCTCATCTCCACACTTTTGTTGAGATAGTTATTATGATTATGCAAGTTTTCTTAACTCTAAACTTGTTATATTAGCATTCAAGTACCTTTAGTTTATCGTTCAAGTTATTATTTGTTGTGCATGCTTGATATTAAATTCTAAGATGTAACCTTAGCTTAATGTTATTCAAAGCAAGGTATGATGTGTTATTCAATAGTTATTCTATTAGATTATCCCTAAAGCATGAAGTTAGAACGAATTATTTATTCAGTTATGATTATTCAATAACATAGTGTTATTATCTTTCATTCAACTAATCCTTAGTTGATGTTCGTTGAATTCCAAATTACCTTGAAGTGTATCCAAACCAAACTATCTTTGGCGTGGACTTATACTCAAAATACTGAGATGAACAACCCTATTTATAGGGGTTACGCTTAGTTTTATACTTTGCGCTGAAATGTTTATATACAATACTTGTACGAAGATTTGATCCCCCTAAGTACCTTAAAGTCATTATGGTCGTATGACGGTAAAAGTTTAAGTTGAAAGATTACTTATAACCGTGAACAAGGTTCGTGGTCATTAGACCCTCAGTGAATGTTAAGATGTTAATACGACTTATTATTTAGTTCTATTGAGCCCCTGAATGGGAAAGGAATGTTTAAGATGTTAATAGAACCTATTGTTCAGTTCTATTGAGCCCTTGAATGGGCAGAGAATGTAAAAGTTATTCATTGTTATTTCAACTGAGCCTTGTTTGCTCACTCTTGCCTGTAAAATCCTTACAGCTAAAGATGGAAAGGGTTACGTACCTAGCACCAGTAAAGGAAAGGGAAAGATGAACAAGTACTGAAGACTTGTAATAGTTTTGATAGTTTTATTATCAGACTTTGGTTTAAAGAATGTAATGAAGTTTATTTAAATTTTCCGCATGAATGATTGTTTGTAAAGGTTAGATAACCTGGGAGATTTTATTTCATGTAATTCCTATATGGGCAAGTTTATTATTCAATTTTATTTATGATTGGGTAGTTATAAATGAATGTTTTGATTACGTGAACACAAAATCTTGAAGTAATGAAGTACCGAGATTTGGGGGTGTCACAACGATGCATGGGTAGGATAAAGAATCCTAGACACTTGAAACGCAATAAGATAAACATGGTACTATGGGTAATAAAATGATGCAAATGTATGATGTATGTGTACGGGGTTGTAGCCCAACATGCTGGGGATGATTACTGGATCCCTGTTGCCTCAATTGGGGATTGGCAATACTGATCAGATTTGATGTATAAGCCGAATCTGTTAGGATGTTGATGATGGAGTTATCACCAAATTCTTGTGTCTTTGATAACGATTTGATCCTGAAGATGTACCTCTTATGTGTAAGAGATCTGTGGGGATAAAGCTTGATCTGTTTGAGGATGTGTATAACATATTCCATCATCTATCCTCTTTAATAACATGGACCTTTCCTGGTTAGTATCGCCAGCATATGTCACGATTCTGTTGGATTTACTACCAATAGCAAATGATGTCAGGGATGCCTGACCTTCGTTGACGTGTACTTCACCGACATGTGAATCAATGGCTAAAAAATCATGTGGGATATCTTGTCAAGGTTGCTTGACCTTCGCTAACGTGTGAATCAACGGCTGATACATTGTGGGTAAATGGTCAAGGTTGCTTGACCTTCGCTCGCGTGTAGATCAATGGAGCATTGCGTGGTGACCCCCGCCGGGGATCCGCTGGAGAATATGAGCAGTTGGGTATGAGAACCTCGAACAGCTCTACAGCTCTGATAGGCTTAAACGCTGTCGGCTGAAATAACGTCAAGGTTACTTGACCTTCATTGATATATGTGTCAACGGCTGAGCATGCATTGCTACTCCCGCTGGAGATATACGTGGTAACCCCCATCGGGGATCTACTGGGGATGCATGAGTACGTACGCAACTATCGAACGGTTCTCAATGCTTCGATGGGTTTACTTGTCATCGGCTGAAATAATTGTCAAGGCTGCTTAACCTTGGTTAATAGAAATGTCAACGGATGAACGTGTTGCAACCCCCACCGGGGATCTACGTTGTAACCCCTGTCAGGGACCTACGTTGTAACCCCCATCAGGGACCCACGTTGTAACCCCCGTCGGGGACCCATTTAGGGTAACGACTCGGACTTGGCGGCATCAGACCTGTACGAGGTATTGCCGGATGTGATATGTGATAACTGAGATCATTGGCAGGGTATACCTCGTGTTCAGGTGACTACCAATGGGTGACGTACAGATTCAAAGTCTCATCTGAGAAAACCAGGATTGTATGTTGTTTTGCTCAATCATGTGGCATTTTTATTTCCTATTTGACTTTTTAGATCCGCGAGAACTCCGTTTCAACTCGAACTGGACCGAGCCGGAGGGGTGGGACCCACATAGAGGAGCCACAGATGCACCTACTGCAGCCGCAGGTGAGCCTACGACCAGGCGTGGATGATAAATCCTGCAGCCAGCCTTAGCAGGTTCATTTCCAACTCATTTCTCATAGAGAAAACCGTGATCCATCTTCAGATCTGCTGATTCGAGCTGCTTTCTGCAAATTCTATCACCGTACAAGTGTTCTACACTATCCTAGTAACGTATGAATGTATTTTTTCCAATTTTTATCTGTTGGATTGTGTGTTATCGCATGAAATGCATCTAAACACATAGTATTGATTATTTATGCACAAATGACTTGATAAAAAATATTCAACATAGTAAATGTTAGTATTAAACCATGCTGAACATAATGATGTGAAAAAATTTAACTTTTGAGACAATCAAATTGGCACCTTTTTCTGCTATTTTTTGTCCTATTTGAGGTCCAATGAGCAAAAGGTAGAAAGGCAAAGTACTCCTAGCATTGAGGTTGGCCTTGTACATGATATTTTTAATTTTTAATGCATATATTACGTATATGACTTTGGGGCAGGTGTGCTACTGAATGGCCACCTAGACATGACTGAGTACATCTGGATAATCCTATTTCCAAATGTAGGCATTGGGTAGTCATGCATTTTTAACTCTATTATATGTTAAAGTAAATGCATGCATGCATATAGTCATAAATGCATTTTAAAAGCTCCAGGTAAGAAAACACCACACCCTTTTTGAGGTGTTTTGGAGACTTGTTGTTCAGATATTATGGATCCGAATCAGCCGAGCAGTTCTTACAGGACCATTTCTGGCGTACGGCAGAGGGCTTCTGAAGTGCCTTGACCCCATTCTGTCAGACAGCCTCGTCGGTTGGTGGAGGCCGTGATACGTCCTGTCCAGGTAGATGTTCCAGTCGTTGAGGACGAGAAGGTGGATATTCTGATTGAGGATCCCACTCCTGCTACACATGTTCCTTGCATGGATCTTCCGAGTATTCAGGTGGCAAACGCAGAGTTGATGGGTGATTTGGGCAGACATCCATCGATGTACTGGCATGCTAACGAGGTATGGCGTTATACTTTAATCTTTCTTTCTTCCTATTGATGAGGATTTAAAGGGTTCTGATGTTGATCTGCATTTCATACAAGTTCTAAGTTTTACACAGCCATAAGGGAACTGGTTCAGTATTCACTCCATGTACCAGGCGCTTCATCCTAACTATAGAGAAGTAGTGCATGAGTGGGGATTCGGGGCATTCTTCTCCATCCTTCCCCGTCGTTGTCCCTAGGGTTACCTCAGGGCTTTGTCTGAGCGATGGTTTCATCAGACTCAGTCACTCCACCTAATAGACTGCGAGGTGATGATGACGCCTATAGATTAGTGATTTATCACAGGTATGGAGTTTGGAGGGGAGCCAGGGCCTTGAATGGTGAATATCACCCCTTCTACCGTCCGATCCTTACTAGGAGTGCCGACGGAGGCGCTCAAAGGCAGGACTGTCCGTTCAGGTCCTCTGAGCATAGATGTTATGAACGGGCTATTGAGTGAGCCCATGCCTGATGATGTCAGGATCAAAGATCGCGTTCTGCGGAGATTGTTCTTGATTATCATTCGAGGCTGCTTCATAGCAGATAATTCTTCCACGGTATCTTTCGCTTTGGTCAGCGCCACACGCGATGTGGACCGTATTAGAGAGTACAATTGGGGCTCTTACACCTTTGCCTCTTTCCTCCGGGGCATGCGCATGTACTCGCAGGGATTGACTGAGACTTGGATAGGATTTTACCCATTTCTACTGGTGAGTATTTCTCTTGTCTTTTCCCATTCATAGGTTAAGAGTGTTTACTGATAGCAGATGTTTTGCCATTGTGTTGGCAGTTTTGGGCCTATGAGAGGCTCCAATGTTTGCGTCCTGTGAGTGTGTTAGGTTTAGATACCTATCCACGAGGACGATGATGGCGCCATTCTATCTTGCCTGAGGTCCCTGTAGCTGAGGGATTCGCTCACTGCCGTATGCAGCTGGAGTTGTTGACGCCATCACATGGATTCCCTACTCAGGGGAACATTTGACCATTGGTTTTGAGGATGGACACCCCATTGGAGTAGAGTATTTGATTTCCACCCGGAGATTTCCTCTCTTCACATATGGAGGCTAGGAGCTCTATTTAGGAGAGCGTGCTATTAGGAGCACCACAGGGGAGATCCGTATACCGATCTTGCCTCCTGTCAGGCGTCATTGGCCTGTATCACAGTCACCTGTCACTAATATCCCATTTTTGGGGGTTGACGGCTTTGCATTATCAGAGGGCACGTGTACTCAAGAGACGTTCGAGCATTGGTGGCTCCCTCGCACTATTGGGGCCCAGTCCCGTGCCACATAGTTTATGGGGGACATGGTTCCAGGATCTTTGATGATAACGGATTGGGTAGCTTGTGTCCGAGCTCCGACTCATATGACCCAGATTGATAGCTTGACCCGGCAGTTGGATCAGGCACATGTATTTATTCGGCATTTGGGCAGAGATCCAGCAGAGGCGGAGTCATTTGTTCCTTCCAGCTCAGGTACTGGCCCCTCAAACGACCCATTTGGTTTTGTCGGCGTAGATCCTCCTCTTTATAGGCCTAACATCCCTATTGATAGAGATTCAGTGACTCAAGAGGAGTTACATCAGGTGGACATGATTGAGGACGTGGACATCGAAACCCTGGTCTTCTTCTGATGTATATTCCCGTTATATCTTTTGATAGGCCTTTGTTAGATATTGGGTGGCTGTTCCCAATTCTCGCTATATCTTTTGATAGGCTTCTGTTAGTAGTAGGACGTCTGTACCCCATTTTTATGTATTTGTAGTTGTACAGAGCTGATGTATTAGATGATGATATATTTAGGAATGTATGCACCATTTTTTCATTCCCTATATCATATTGCCATCCATTATTTGTTATGCATGTATCATGTTATACATATGTATGTATGTCCAAAGATATTCTGCATTGACCCCTGGAAGGTCTTATGACACGGCCTGCACAGATGTCTTCTTCGACAGTTAGCCGTATAGATCATACCCCACCGTCAGTGGTGGCATTAGGTATGCGATCGTGGTACGATAGCATGTCACCACCAGATATGGTGACTATAGATCTATTGCTGCAGCATACCATGACCCTTTTCGCATTTTAGGTTCCTACATGATTTTTAGACGGGATGCTAGAGTATTGGCTACCTGATAAGCAGGTATTCCGTTTTGGCATCCATGAGTTGACTCCAACTCTGGAGGAGTATGCACGTTTGATGATGCTGCCTTTAGACAGACCTTGCGTGCACATGGCTTTAGGAGACATGAGTAGATGATTCATGACTCTCACAGGATTGAGGTGCAGAGTAGTGCAGAATGAGCTGACATCTGGCCATGTGATCTCTCAGCGTTTTCTATATGACAGATTTGGCGCGGAGGATAGCTACTCATGACATTCCAGGGATTTCACCATGTCAGAGGATCATTGGCGTTTGGCCAAAATTGATGTACTGATGCTATGTGTACTGTCATACATGTACATGCGTCTGTATATGGATGAGATAGATATAGGAGTTGTCATGGCCATGAGAGCTCTCAGGGAGGGTAGTACCATTGTGCCTATGATTGTAGTAGAGACTCTTCGGTCAGCATCCTACTGCTATACTTACCCGTCAGGCGTGTTTACTGGGAGTTCGGTCATGTTGTATGTGTGGTTTATGTCACACTTGCGACTGGTGGGTACCCTTAGACGACATGGGTATTGCTTCTCCCATGATGTGGCCATGTCATACTCCTTTCAGCCTTTAGAGTGTATAGATGCTCAGTCCTTGTCTGCATTTTTAGCAGATATCAGAGATCCATTTAGTATATTGATGTGCTCGAGGCTTTTATCACCATACAGCTTCATTACTCACGCTCCGGGCATGGATTTCCTTCCTTTGGCTGGTTTGAGGGGCGTGACTACTTATCACCCACTGGCCGTGATGTCGCAGTTCGACCAGTTCCAGGATTTTTACCCTTTCGAGGGGGTGACATTCCAGCGTTCAGCTTCTCGATACCTCTCAGCAGAGGACCGATCTCGTGTATACGCTTGCTGTAATCAGCGTGAGATAGTTTCTTTTTCTGTCAGTCATCCCAGTTATTCTGCAGAGTACTTCGCATGGATGGAGATATAGATTTTATCGGCTGCAGTAGTATTTGTAGTACCGGAGAGCAAGTTAGACGATGTAGAGCCTACGGAGTACATTGATACCTACATCGAGGAGGAGCCCACTGCTGGGTTGCCAGCATTTCTTCCAGATTCTCCTAGTACCAGTACTTTTGTTATTCAGCACTCGACACAGTACTTAGAGCAGAGTCTTTATCTGATAACCTTTGAGAGAGATCAGATTTGATTTATAATTTTGACTGCTCTTGTTGTGAGGGATGTTGCTCTATTGGAGAGAGACGAGGCATTGGCTCATAGAGATGCCACTGTTGTTGAGAGGGATGAGGCTAGGTCAGCCATAGATGCAGTGATAATTGAGCGGGATGAGGCTATATCTTCCCGGGATGCAGCCGTCACAAATATCACTGCAGTGAGGTCCCTTACCACTGGCATGATTGCAAAGATGAGCGTATATATCGATGATCATAGGATCACCATGCAGATGTCTACAGATCTTTTGGGTCGTGTGGATATTCTCATACAGGAGACCACAGCTTCACCTCTGTCTTCTGAGAGGGACGCTATGTTGGGCTTGTTAGCTCGCATATACCCTCACTTGTAGATAGCTTGTATTTACCTGCACAGACTAGCTTAGCCATTTTGTCATGTATAGTTTACATTGTATATATATCAAATAGCATTATATATGGCAGGGAAATATATTTTTGGATCATTTCCCTTTTAGATATGTCCTGCAATTTGCTTGATATTTTGCCTGCTGCTTCAGGGCTTGTGATCTTGATGTATTCTGAATTCCTCCTGGGTGGATGGACATTGAGTTGTCTCTGGATAGTTCAGAATGGATCATCGATCTATGTATCCCTACCATCTTTGGTGTCTTGGGACTTGTTTCCGGATGGAAATGTGGAAAGGAGTGTGGCTTTCCTTTCTGAGATTAACCGACCCACAGATGGCCTCCAGTACTTCTATTTAGGAGAAGCCTAGTTAATTCCACCTCGTATGGTTTGGTATTGCTCTTTGAGGTATGACCGCAACTTAGATGGTCGTCAAATTTCCTATTTGACAGGAGTTCAGGTAATTCCATCCCTTTGGTCTGAAGCCAAATAAAATGTAGTGGATTGAAAGAGATTCCAAATACCAGTTGACAATGGTTTATGTTTTGGTAGGGGGTGAGACCGTGCCATGAATGACTGTCTATGTACTCTTATTGAAGAGGAGATCAGGTCTGCGTAGTTAGAACCTGGTGTAAGAGGTTCAACGCTGTATATGGCTGACATGGTGTAGGAATGTTTTTGGTTGTTTTTTGCGAGGAGAAGAGGGCAGAAATTTTTTTGTTGTTTTTATTTTATTGCGACCGGGCCATATGAAATGGTTGCCTACATATTCCTATTGAAGAGAAGTTCAGGTCGACGTAGTTCGCCTCTCAGGGCGAGATGAAAAGTGTAATCCCATGTGCAGGTTAGAGTGTGGGGAGGAGAAAGTTTAATCCTAGGTTGAGGATAAACTGTAGGTTTGAGAAGTTTGATCCCAGGTACCGGTAGCCAAACTGCAAACGGAAGAGGTTTAATCCGTGGTGGGATGAACAGAATTGTATGAGTGCAAAGGAGAAAGCCAGGCTGCTGGCTCGAAAAGTATGTTTCCCTGAGGGGAAAAGTGTAGATAAGTTGTATGTAGTAAAGGGTTAAAGAACCAGAATGACTGGTGACCTGATGATTATGCACCAGGGTGTTTGCTGGTTACTTCAGACATAATATCGTTTCACGGTGTCTGAGTTAATGAGTTGTGGAAATTCACCGTCATCCATTTTTTGCAATCTGAGAGCGCCTCCTGTCAATACTTCCTTGACAACAAACGGGCCTTCCCAGTTAGGACTGAATTTTCCTTTAGCCTGATCTTGGTTGTCAAGTATCTTTTTCAAAAACATGTCATATTATTTAAATTGCCGTAGCCGAACTTTTTTATTGTAGGATCTGGCGATCCTTTGTTGATATAACTGACCATAGAAGATAGTCGCGGTTCGCCTTTCGTCTATTAGAGACAATTGGTGATATCTGTTATGTACCCATTGGTCTTCATCTAGCTGGGCATCGATCAATACTCTGAGAGATTCCATCTCAACTTCTATAGGGAGCACTGCTTCCATCCCATAGGTTAAAGCGTATGGGGTTGCCCCAGTTGAAGTACGCATTGAAGTTCTGTAGGCTAACAGAGTAAGAGGCAATAGGTCAGGCCAATCTTTGTGGTTGGCGGACATCTTTTGCATAATCTTCTTGATGTTTTTATTAGCCGCTTCAACAGCACCGTTCATCTTCAGACGATAGATGACAGAGTTAAGATATTTGATATGGAATTTACTGCATAATCCCTCCACCATTTTGTTGTTGAGGTTCCTGGCATTGTCTGACACAATCACCTCTGGTTGTCCATATCGACAAACGACATTGTTTCTGATGAAAGCAATGATGACTTCTTTAGTGACCCTGGGGAAGGAGGCTGTTTCTACCCACTTGGTGAAGTAGTCGATCATGGTGAAGATAAATCGATGACCATTACTGGCTTTAGGCTCGATGGGCCCGATAACGTCCATTTCCTACATTGAGAAGGGCCAAGGCGAACTCATATTGTGGAGTTCCCATGGAGGTGCGTGTATAGCATACCCATGAATCTGGTACTGATAGCATCTTTTGAAGTGGTCATTGCAATCAGCCTTGAGAGATAGCCAATAATGTCCCGTCCTGAGGATTTTCTTGACAAGGAGGGGGCCACTCATGTGGGGGCCACAGACTTCACCATGGATTTCATCCATAAGCCTTTGGGCTTGGTCTTTGTCTAGACACCTGAGGAGACCTAGTCCTCCATCTCTTTTGTAGAGCGCATCTCCACTCAGGTAGAACTTCATAGCAAGTCGATGGATCCGCCTTTTCTTAGTCAGGCTCGCCTCAGCGGATGTAGATCCATCTCGCAGATATTCCTTGATATACTGATACCAAGGAGGTTGGATGGGAGGTAGTTCATTCGATACTTCTCCAATGTAATTCCCATAGGCTAGGGCCTTGTTTAGGGAAATTATGATGCTTGGTAAGTGTTCCTTGTCTGATATGCGAATCAAGGAGGCCAAAGTTGCTAATCCATCCGCAAAATCATTCCTATTACGAGGAACATGTAGAAAGGAGATTTCTTCGAACTCCGAAGCCATCCTCAAAACCTGTCGATGGTAAGGCAGCAAATGTAGTTCCTTGGTTTAATAGATTCTGGTGGATTGTCTGATTACCAATTCTGAATCTCCAAGGACAGTTAATTGTCTGATGCCCATCGAACGGGCAAGTTTTAGCCCCACGAGACAGCTTTCATACTCAGCCGTATTATTGGTGCTGACAAACTATAATTTGATAGCAACGAGTTACTGCTCCCTCGTATCAGATATTAGAACTGCTCCAGCTCCAGAACCTTTCATATTAATAGCTCCATTAAAATACATCTTCCATGACTGGCGCGTATCGTACTGATGGTGTTGCTGAACTGTCATTACTCCTTCATCGGGGAAATATGTTTCCAAGGGTTTGAAATCTCCTTAAGGTGAGGCGGCCAGTTGATTCACGATTCCTTGACCTTTGATGGACTTTTGAGTCACATATACGATGTCAAACTATTGTAGGATCAACTGCCATCTGGACAGCCGACAATTTAACATGGATTTATTGAACACGTACTTGAGAGGATCCACGCCGGATATGAGATGGGTTGTGTGACCATGGAGGTAATGTTGTAACCTCATGGAAGCCCATGCTAAAGCACAACGTCTTTTCAATCAGAGTGTACTTGTGTTCACTGTTGCTGAACCTTTTGCTGAGGTAATAGATAACTCGTTCTTGGCCTATATCGTCTATCTATCCCAGCATGCAGCCCATGACATTGTCACTTACGGATAGATACATGAACAAAGGAATATCGTCCTTGGGTGGCACCAAGATGGGAGCTTTGACTAGCTGTTTAAATTCTTGATTGTAAGGAAGGCATTCTGGCACTCATCATTCCATTTTATGGAGGAGTTCTTCCTTAATAGCTTGAAGATTGGCTCACAGGTTACTGTGAGTTGGGAGATAAATCTGCTGATGAAGTTGATCCTTCCCAAAAATCCCCATATTTCCTTTTCTGTCTGAGGAATGGGCATTTCAGTGATGGCTTAGATTTTGGCAGGATCCAGCTCTATCCTTTTGTAGCTGACTAGAAATCCTAGTAAGTTACCTGATTTGACGCCAAAGGCGCACATAGCTGGATTCAACTTCAAGTTGTACTTACGCAACCTGTTGAACAACTTTCTGAGATGGTCTATATGGTCATCCTCCTTCCGGGACTTGACAATGATGTCATCCACTTAGATCTCAATCTCTTTATGCATTAAGTCGTGGAAAAGAGCCATCATAGCTCGTTGATAGGTAGCTCCGGCATTGATAGGCCGAATGACAACTGTCTATAGCAAAAATTTTCCCAAGGAGTGATGAAAGTAGTCTTCTCACGATCTTCCTCGGCAACCATAATCTGATGGTACCCGGTAAAGCAATTAGCAAAGGAGTACATGTGGTATTGCACAGTATTGTCAATGAGGATGTGGATAAATGGCACGGGAAAGCTATCTTTTAAGCAAGCTTTGTTCAAGTCCAGGTAATCCACGCAAACTTGCACCTTCCCTCCAGGTTTTGGCATGGGCACAATATTGGATATCCACTCAGGATATGTAGACACCATGATGATGCCAACTTTAAATTGTTTCACAATTTCTTATTTCACCTTTAAACTCCACTCAGGTTTCAATCGCCTGAGTTTCTGGTTGACTGGCTTAAATCCCTATTTGATGGGAAGGCGATGAACGACAATGTCAGTGGACAAAACCACCATGTCTTCATGAGACCATGCAAACACATCATGGAATTGGGTCAATAGCGTAACTATGTCATTCCGTTGGTTTGGCGTAAGGTCTGAACCAATTTGGATTAACTTAGGGCTTTCTAAGGTTCCAAGATTGAAAGAAGTGGTTTGATCAAGGTTGGGTTTGGGTTTATCTTTGACCCATTCCTGAATTTCTGGAGGCACCTCAATGTCATCCTGTATATCCATCAAGGCTGAATTAATCTCTACATCCAAGGTACAATCCCTCTGTAGAAGAGGCACCGTATCAGCAAGTACGGGCACATTTAAATTTAGAGTCCTGAAACAAAATATGCTTTCACTTGGTATATATGAAATGCGTTGATCATACACAGTGTTAGCATATACTAGCATAATAAACTGCTAATACTATACAAAAAAGTAAGCAGTTATTATATCTACAGAGTAGAATGAGTTCTGCCCGTTTTATCCTCGTCGACCAAAGCAAGGAATGATGTTCCAATTGGCAAGGGTAAAGTCCGGGTGGACCGCAATGATGGAGGGATTGTCATTATCCTCCCTGTCCAGAATGATGGCCATTACGTCTGGGCAATCATCGTCCGGGGTGTATCTGTTGGTATGTTCATCATGAACGATGATGCGTATACCGAACATCATCCGTATGACGTCTTGCTTGATTCTTTGTTCTTCGTCTTCCACTACAAGATTTGGAACAAAGATTTCTTTTCCTTTCACCAATACCGGCTTGGGACATAGCATAACCATTACATTGGCTGGCACCTTTACTGGAGGTTGTGCGGACTCAGAGTTTGAAGGCGAAGCCAAACGCCACATGGTTGAAGTTGAGGGGATCTGCTGATGCTTATGAGGATTTCTGTGATTAGAGCTGGCAGAATAGCCTAGTCCAGCGGTTCCAGCTTGCCTGGTTAAATGAATTGGGTACTTGATACCCTGGCAATCTTTACCCAACCATTATCCCAGCTTATGACCCAACGACATCATTTCTTGAGTGGCCGACATTACCTCGGCAGAAATCTTGGGTTCGGGCAATGGTGCTCTAATAGCATGGTATTGGGTGTTTCTTATTTCCAAAGCATGAAAACTGACTGGTTCTACATCGGCATTGACATTGATGAATGGCATGTCTCCGTGCTGAGGAATCTCTAGTTCAGTGTTGACTGTGACCAAGCTATTGTTGATAATGTATTTCAACTATTGGTGAAGAGTGGAGGGGACTGCCCCAGCCATATGAATCAATGGTCGTCCCAAGAGCAGGTTGTATCCCGAATCTATCTTGAGCACATAGAAAGATACGCAGAATGTGTGAGGACCAATTTCGATTGGCAGCTTAATTACTCCGGCCGAATTCTGGTGGGCTCCATCAAAAGATTTAATGATAGTATGGCTACTCCGAATTCGGTTGAGATTGATGTTCATCTTCACCAAGGTAGCATATGGGCAGATATTCTGAGAGGAACCTCCATCTATTAAGACTCCAGCTACTATATATCCAGAGGACAAGACCGTAATGTGCAACGGTTTGCAATGACTGGTCCCTTCGGGCGGTATGTCATCATCAGTGAAGGATATCACATTGTTGTTGAAAATGTGATCAACCATATGTTGAAACTTTTCTGTATTCACTGATGTCGAGAGATAGGCTTCTTCCAAAACCTTTAACAAGACCTTCCGATGATTCTCGGAAGTTAGGACCAAGTCCAAAATTGATATTTATTGTGGAGCTTCTTTCAAGCTTAAAACCACCGTAGCTTTGTTATGACCCATAGTGCAGAGGAATTTTTCTATCTTCTCCATGGGTATTTTCCCCTTTGATTTAGTGGTAGATTTCATCATCCAATGGGGGAGATACAGTGGATTTTCCTTTAATACTGCAGCAGTTGTATGTGAGGTGAATCCTTCACCTTCTCCATAATTCCAAGGAACCTTGTGCAAGCTAACAATAGGATATTGTGCTCTGCACGACAAATTTATTGGCTCGGGAGCGGCCACTTGCAAAGGATCGTTGCCTCCCTTGAGTTGGATCATTGGCATTGTGAGTAATGTATTAATCCCCTCAATTTCAGTGGATATGACTGCTAACACACTTTTCCACTTAGTAGGGCCTGTATTCTCACTTGCACGTAACACAGTATCGTCGTCCGCTAGGCGCAGGACACCACTGTCGATTAGATTTTGAATAAGCTGGCGGAGTGCCCAATATTCTTCTGTGCTATGACTGCAAGACTGGGAGTGATATTAACATACTTCATCATAGTTGTATCGTCCCGAACGAGGGTTGATTGGAGGTAGAAGGGAA
The DNA here is from genome assembly GCA_020205505.1 of Panax japonicus. NCBI lineage: Eukaryota > Viridiplantae > Streptophyta > Magnoliopsida > Apiales > Araliaceae > Panax > Panax japonicus. Next base: position 11,576,327 of record CM035101.1, on the reverse strand, counting down.
CTGATCCTTCCTTCATTGATTAGTATATGAAAGATTTCCTCCATAGGTTGGCTCAGAAAGGTGAATTCCCTTTTATTGGCAAAATCTCGACGGTCTTTGGCATTTGCTCTCTTCGTCACTTTGTCTTCCAGCATTTCATTTTTTGAAAATGATAAGGGAATATTCATGACGATAGGTATGAGACTGGCATGCTCTTGGCTGATTTACTGGCGAGTTACTTGATGCTGATAAGTCACTAGTTCCGCCAATTGTTCAATTTATTTGTAGAGAGCTTTCATCTTTTGTTCCATTATGAACTGGAACTTGGCATAATCTTATTTGTCATCACCGTCTTTGATGGTCTGGGAGGAATCACAGCTGAAATTGGAACTCTGTCCAATGCTCCAATTAATCATGTTGACCTCTTCTTCTTTGTGTTGAGGAAGAGGGTTGTCTTGAACATGAGATTGATCAGGTTTGGTGACTACGATCTCCCCGTTGTCTACTAGGTCCTGGATCTTATGTTTCAAGGCCCAACAATCCTGAGTATCATGTCCAGGTGCCCCGGCATGATAAGCACATTTCCTAGCAGCATTGAAACCCCGTCCATTAGGGCTAGCTAGTGGAAGAAGATGCGTAATTTTCTTCTGTGTTGTCAGAAGATTAAGAATGTTCTCGAGGGTATCCCCTAAGGGTGTAAACACTCGAGGGCATTTGACTTCTCCACCTTTTGGTATTGGAGGGCTTGTAGACTATGCTGGAAAGGGAGTGTAGTTTCTCCTTTGAATAGGCATGTTTTGATTACTTTTTGCCCCTGCAGTATCAGGGAAACATCTTCCTCTTTCTTTTTATGGACCCTTCAGGGGTTGTTCCCATAATTTCCAGATTGGATGTGATCCGCAACAGCTTTAAGTGCATCTAGGTCTTGAATCTTTCTTGACTTCAATTCCATCTCAGCCATCTCCCCATGCTTGACCATTTCAGAAAATGGTTTGCCGATGTCGGCTACGACTCTCTCATAGAAGGGAGCTTCTTGTATGTCTATGAAAGTCATGACCATTTCTAATTATGTCATGAAAGGACTAACTTGGGCAGTCAGGCGTCTTCACCTTTGGGTATACTCTCTGAAAAACTCGTTAGACTGTTTCTTGATCTTGGTAATTTGATACTGATCAGGAGCCATCTGAGTTTGAAAACTGTATTGGGTGAGGAAGGCATGTGCTAGCTCTTCCCAGCTATGGATTTTGGAGTTGTCTAATCTTATGTACCACGAACGGGCTTCTCCAGTTAGACTCTTTTGGAACAGTTGCATTCTGAGTTTTTCATCCTCTGCATAGGATCCAAGTTCTCCAATAAAGACTTTTAAATGTGTATAAGGATCTCCTAACCCGTCATATTTTTCAAAGTCAGAAGTTTTAAATTTTTTTCGGATAGTGAACACCAGGAAAAATACATAGATCAGCATATGAAACACTCTCGTGTGTTCCAATTCCTTTGATAGTGCGAAGGGTCTCTTCCATTTGGAGGACTTTCTTTTTGATGTCACCACTGTCTGGATCTCCAGTGGGATGGGTAGCATCATGAGTTTTATTGGTCGCATCCAACTGTGGTTCAGGTAGGGTAATGACCGAGATTCCTCCTTGTGTGGAGGATTCAGTATGTACGGGTATTTTTTGACCCTGTGTAGACTGGTGTAATTCTTTTAGTAGAACAGCCAAATCTATAATTTGTTTTCTTAATCCGTCGAATTCTTTGCGAGAAACTGGATTAAGTTCAGTCTGGTCGGATGAAGACATGTTTGACTGTAGGCCTGTTGCCTTTTTAGATTTTGACCGAGTAGTAGGTCTGATTGATTCCCTGCGAAAGACTGGCATAATTTAGTCTTTAGGGAATGTATGCAATAACATGCTATTTGATGTGTCCATTTTAGGAATTTTTATCCTACACAACGGGTGTCAGCTGTTTATAGCATGTTAATATGTATGTGAACACATTTCTTCATATTTCTCATTACATTGAGATAGATATGGAATGAAATTACAAGTAATTGTGTTTACAAGTAATTTAAAATGAGAGTATGAAGAGACTTTCCTCCGCTTTAGGTTTATCAGAGGCTGACCTATCTTAGGTTAATCTCGCGGCTTTTTGTCATGAAGGTTCCCAAATCATCGCAATCTATTTGACATGAAGTTAATCCGGTCTTTCAACTAGAGCGAATTTGGGTGGTGCCTTTCCTGAGCCTAGGAGAATTAGTTTTCTCACGAGTCCAATAATCAAACACCGACGGGATAGCCTCCTGGTGGAGGGACCACACAACATACATTCACATACATTGCGTCTCACTGTATGAAAATGATGACATGTGCGAAGCACTAATATCGTAAGCAGATATGGTGCGAAGCACTAATATCACAAAGCAGTTATAGTGTGAAGCACTAAGTAAGGAAATACTTTCATACACATTCATCCAATGTAAATGCAACATCCACACACAAGTAGATAACAGTTTTGAAAAGATTGTAATAGTGGCTTAAGTCTTCTTACTGGAGTCCCTAGCAGAGTCGCCACCTTTTGACGTCGGGAATTTTGGGTGTCCCTTTCATTTACTTGTTCTTTGGTGTTCTCATTTTAGGTGAGATTTGTTTGAAAAAACAAGTGAAAAAGGTCCGACATGTATGATGTCGACGATGGGACTGTTAAGAGTCGCCAGTTGGTTTTTTAAATGGTTGTACCAACACAACCAAGAAAAAGGTTTGCACATTGATCCAGTGATGTGACACTGATATACGGGTCTGTGAAACAGAGATTCGTTTAGGGTCTGGGAACTTGGTTATGCGGGGGAAAGGTGTTAAGCACCCCCTGATGTAAAACCTCAAATTATTAATAAATGAAATTTATTTTCTTCTATTTATTATTTTGAAATAGTAAGGGTTGATTTGATTAATGTGGTTAGTTATGGGTAAAATGCGCAAATATTTTAAATAAGCAGGTGGTTATAAAATATTCATTGTTGTCGGCGAATATTCATTTGGTCGTTAAATATTCTTGCGGTCGGAGAATATTCATACGATGGCGCAGCCTTGTGTGGGCCACATAACGAAAAGCGATTGGATGAAGAAAACGATAAGTATAAGTTATTTATAAATAACGGCGCAGTTATTACCGTTAATACTGTTGGAATACCCGGTGGTTAAAACACAGTAATACGCGTTGTTGCTTAGTAGCACACGGTATTGCTCCAATTATTAATTCTTAGGTAAGAAGGCACTACTCAATAATTGTTACAGTAATTACTGTACAGTATTTTATTTTATTGATTCAATAATTGCTGCGTTGATTTTTTTATATTACTGTTGTTTCAATAATTGTCACTATACAGTATTTTCCATTATTGAAGTAATAATTCATATTATCTGAATAATATTATTAGAAAACATTATTGGCAATGTCTAGAAAGTTCTGTCTAAGGAGAGGTTTGGTCACGTAATTGCGCGACAGTAAGGAGAAATTCTTATAGGAAAGCCCCCTCTTTCCTGTGAACGGCCTGGTTGCCAGTACTGTGATTCTGTAATATTATTTGTGAATAATTAATTATTGATTTATATGATGAGAGAAATATTGATTTTATGTGGATATAGATGGAGAAAATTTTTAAAGTGACAATTGTTAAAAATAGATATTTTATCTTTTCTGATAAAATAATATTTTATTATACTATTATAATATAATAATGGTGATATTTTTACAATGAATGTGGGATATATGAGTATATAAGGAGGAAGAGTATTTTTGTTGCAAAAGTTGTTTAACACATGTTTTGTGTGTCGGTGGACCCCATTTCTTGACTGAAATTTGATTATAGCCTATAAAATCGTCCGTTTATGGATTTCGGTCAATTTCTATTTGGAATCTGGAAAAAATTTCTTCTGCAAAGTTGTAGAGAATTGAATTTCCTATAAAAAGTCGCGAGATTTGAATTTTTGGATAAAAGAGATATTTATTATGAATTATTAAAGTTTCAAAGATCCGAAATAATTGATTTTTTGGAAGTTTTAATTATTTTTTATATGAAAAACGTTTTTTTTGTCCTTGGAACATGTGTGGCTGATTTGTTGACCAAAGAAGAGGGTGCATAGGAAATTTGTTTATATATAATATTATTATATTAAATTTTCTGCTTTGGTGTTCTAAGCAATTTCCTATAAATAGGGTGCTTAGGTTAGAATTGAAAATCACACCAGAATCTACAAATTTCTCTCTCTTTCTCTCTCTATAATATCGAGCATATTTGTTAGTATTTTAGTACTTTGAGTATTGCTATACGGTGCAAGTTGTTTCAGCACTATATTCAGTATTCCAGTCAGAAGTACTATTCTTTCTGAGGTAAGGGATGTTATTTTATTTGAAAATGATATTATTTCTTTAATATCATTATGCCGAAATATTGGTTGGAACTTTTTATAAAATTTAGAACTTTTTTATGTCGGGGTTACTATTCATGAGTTACTATTCACGAGTTACTATTCATGAGTTACTATTCACAAGTTACTACTTATGAGTACTATTCACGAAGCATGATGATGTTTTTTTGTGAAATTTCTATCTTTTGGTGTCAGAGTTACTATTCACGTATACGACACTATTCATATATACGGTACTATTCACGAATACAGCACTATTCACCGAAAAATGAAATTTCTTCTTTTTATCCAAAACATGTATTCTGGATACTAGCTTTGATTGTATCCATATTTTGATCATTCTTGAATTTTACCCCACTCTGGTTATTTATGAAATATTTTTGAATGGGAATTGTTTAAAGTACGAATCCTTAATATTTGTTCTTTTGCTTCACTGGATTCGTTTTCTTTAAAATATTTTTCATCATCCTCAGTCCTAAATGATGATATTACTGAATATCTTTGGCCTGTAGTGCAAAGATGAATGATTTCTTGATGAATATATTTGGCCTGTAGTGCAAAGATGAACAGGTGTTGAGATGAACATAACCGACTGATTAATATCTTTGGCCCGTAGTGCAAAGATGAACAAGTGTTTAAATGAACATGACCAATTGATGAATATCTTTGGCCTGTAGTGCAAAGATGAATATTTGATTCCAGATATATATTGATTGATGTTACAGGGATAAAAGATAGACGATGAACTTTTAAATTCATATATAGAAGATAGTAGTTTGCATTCTCTACTTAACTCTTCTAATGAAATATTATTTTCGCTGCGAATATTGATTTAAAACTTGTTGTCTATTGTATTCTATTAGATTTTTCCCTGTTGAAGACTAACGATAATTTGTTTTATATTATCTTAGTCATAATGTTCTTTACTGGGCTAGTTGAGCTCACCCTTTTTCTTGTTGTTCCATTTTTCTTCTCAGAAGGCGAGAATGTAGCGAGTACTAGTCGGGGTGTAGAATGATGGTTCTAGAAGTGGTTCTAGTAGTCCTCATTATTCTATAAAATAGTGTATTAATAATTGTAATGAGGACTTATTTGAGTGTGGATATTGTCTAGATGACAATATTTGTATTTAAACTCACAGTTTTTATGTTGTATTAATAAAGTTGTAGTTGTTTCTGTACCATGTATTTGGCGACTCAGAATGGGTGATGTATACCTATTTTGGGGGTATCACAGTTCGTATCTGAGCTTAGGGATATGGTCTCTGGCGGAGATCGGGGAATAATACTAGGAGGGGAGAGATGAGTAATCTTTCGCTAGTATGTCATACCTAAGCTTATTTGTTGGTCAGTCGAACTATATGGTTAATATGTGATATGTAAATTTGTTTAATTAACCCTTATTTTATGGCAGTATTTAAGAATGGCAGCTGAGAATATTAACGGTGGAGTTAATGAGACCGTGGAAACACCTTTAATCACCACCCAGGGGAACGTGCAACAGGAAGACAATATTCCTCCTGTAAATAACACCACTGAGTAGACGATGAACGACGGGATTTTTAGGAGCTTTTTACAGTTCATGCAAAACCAGACGAGGGAGACTCGTGTACAGAATACAGGTGGAAATGATAGCAACGCGCGGCTTGTCACGGCCAAGCAGTTCAAAGAGTTGGGACCACCAGAATTTAAGGGAAATCTGGATCCGATCATGGCGGAAACATGGGTCAAGCAAATTACCAAGATATTTGATGTCTTGGGATGCACGGAGGAACAGAAGGTTCCATTCGCCACCTTTATGTTCCGTGGCGAGACAGATTACTGGTGGGAGTCTGTGAAACGTACCCAGCCTGCCGCACTCCGCATGTCTTGGGAAACATTTCAGAAACTTTTCAACGAAAAATACTTTCCTGAAAGTATTCGCCATATGAAAGAGGTAGAGTTTATTAGACTAGAACAAAACAACATGACGGTGTCCCAATACGAGGTGAATTCGCAGAGTTATCAAGGTTTGCACCTCATTTGGTAGAGAATGAGGAACGAATGACGAGGATGTTTCTGAGAGGTTTAAAACCCGAGATTCGGCAATATCTTATCTCTCATAAATTTTCTTTATATTCAGATGTTGTCAACAGGGCTCAATTATTAGAGCGAGATAGGGAGTACGTTCAACCAAGAGACCGCAACTAGGATCATACCGGTGACAACAGTCATCAGAACAACGATAACCAGCAGAGAAATAAAAATACGGACAAAAGTGACAACCACTCTGGTGGTAATCGTGGCCATGAAAATAGAAGAAGCGAGTCGGGGGGGAGATTTTAAAAAGAGGAGATTCAACAATGACACTGTGAAGACGTCAGCACTAGCAGCAACTGGTTTTAAGGGAGGAGAATGACCACCGGTCATATGCTATAAATGTGGAAAAGAGGGACACATCAGCCCAAACTGTCCACAACACTTTAAGGTATATTATAACTGTGGAAAGGAATGACATATCGCTCGAGATTGCACTGTAGGGAAACCAAGTCCAACGAGGATGGTGACTCAAAAGGCTGTCCTAGAAAAGTCAAAGTCAACGGTTCCTTGAAGAGCATTTGTCATGACTGGTCAACATGCGAGGAACCCAAACGATGTGATCACGGGTAAGCTAATCATAAATTCATGTGAAGTTTATACATTACTAGATACTGATGCTACCCATTCATTTATCTCTCCTGCTTGTGCTCAACGTTTAAACTTGACTCCGGAGAAATTAGACTTTGACCTATCTGTGGAAACTCCGTTAAGAGAAACTTTCATCACATCCACTATTTATAAATCTTGTTTGATCCAAGATGACACCATCGCATTACCTGTTGACCTTATTTCTTTAAAGATACTTGCTTCTAATGTGATTTTGGGAATTGATTAATTAACTACTCATCATGCCAAAAGTGATTGCTTTCGTAAGGTTGTTAGTTTTCATATTCCTATGCAACCTATTATTCGAATTCAACAAACCAAACCATTGAAGTCAAACACTTTCATATCAAGCCATAAAGTCATTCGTTTATTAAAAAATGTATGTCAAGTTTTCTTAGCCCATGTTATGGACTTGAACAAAAATACGTCAGATTTGAATGATATTTCTATTGTTAGTAAATTTCCTAATGTATTTCCTGTAGAATTTCTTGGCTTACTCCCAAAGTGTGATATTGAATTTTGTATCAACTTTGAACCCGGTAAAAAACCCATTTCTAAAAATCTCATGGCTCCTATTGAACTTCAGGAATTATAAATTCAACTATAGAATTTGGTACCCGAGCCTTTATCTGGTGACTTCCTTTGTGGAATGCACCGAAGCCAGACTCTACGTATGGGACGCCATATTCGTACGGTAGTAAACTGATAGGTGTCATTGTGACGTGCTATCCAAGATTGGGATATGAGTCACAGTTGAGAGTAACCTAAGTCAGTAATCGAAATACGTAGCTTTCTATGCTTAGCTGGTTATTATCGAAGATTTTGTGGAAAGATTTTCTTAAATCGCTACTCCATTAACGCAGCTGACTCGTAGAGATACAAAATTCGAATGGAACAAGGAATGTGGGAAGAACTTCGAAAAACTCAAGGGGAGACTCATTTCGGCACATGTTCTGACCATACCATCTTGGAAAAGCGAACGTGGTAGCTGACTAGTTGAGTAAAAGATCGTATACGAGTACGAATGCGATATTGTCAAAGACCCATTTCATATAACTTATAAATGATAGATATAGAGTTAAAGACTCTAGGGACTCACGTGATGATATGCAAGTAGAACCGACTTTAATCGATAAAGTTAAAAACGTTCAAGCTACACACCGGAGCTGATGAATATGAAGAAGGAGGTACACGAAGTTGTTATTCCAAAAATGAGAATTGGCGATGTGAGGAAAGCTCAAACCATCAATTTATTATTCCATTTAAAATCCTAGATCGAATAGGAACTATGGCCTATAGACTCATTTTACCGCCAAGTATGATGCGTGTTCATAACGTTTTTCACGTATCGATGTTACGTAAATATGTGAACGACCCGAACCATGTTATTGAGTTAGAACCGGACGAGATAGCCAAAAACTTAACGTACGAGGAGGTACCTGTCAAGATCTTGCATAGGAAAGAGCATGTCCTACGCACGAAGGTCATACCACAAGTTAAAGTTTTGTGGAGGAACCATGCTATAGAGGAAATGACCTGAGAGTTGGAAACAGAAATGAAAGCGAGGTATCCTCACCTTTTCGAAATACCAGGTACGTACGTCAATTTCGAGGAAGAAATTTCATAAGGAGGGGAGGTTGTAAGACCCCAAATTATTAATAAATGAAATTTATTTTTCTCTATTTATTATTTTGAAATAGTAAGGGTTGATTTGATTAATTTGGTTAGTTATGGGTAAAATACGCAAATATTTTAAATAAGCAGGTGGTTATAAAATATTCATTGTTGTCGGGGAATATTCGTTTGGTCGTTAAATATTCTTGCGGTCGGGGAATATTCGTACGATGGCGCAGCCTTGTGTGGGCCCCATAACGAAAAGCAATTGGATGAAGAAAACGATAAGTATAATTTGTTTATAAATAACGGCGCAGTTGTTACCGTTAATACTGTTGGTATACTCGGTGGTTAGAACACAGTAATACGCGTTGTTGCACAGTAGCACACGGTATTGCACCAATTATTGATTCTTACGTAAGAAGGCACTACTGAATAATTGTTACAGTAATTACTGTTCAGTATTTTATTTTATTGATTCAATAATTACTGCGTTGATTTTTTTATATTACTGTTGTTTCAATAATTGTCACTACACAGTATTTTCCATTATTGAAGTAATAATTCATATTATTTGAATAATATTATTAGAAAACTTTATTAGCAATTTCTAGAAAGTTCTGTCTAAGGATAGGTTTGGTCACCTAATTGCGCGCCAGTAAGGAGAAATTCTTATTGCAAAGCCCCCTCTTTCCTGGGAACGACCTGGTTGCCAGTACTGTGATTCTGTAATATTGTTTGTGAATAATTAATTATTGATTTATATGATGAGGGAAATATTAATTTTATGTGGATATAGATGGAGAAAATTTTTAAAGTGAAAATTGTTAAAAATTGATATTTTATCTTTTCTGATAAAATAATATTTTATTATATTATTATAATATAATAATGGTGATATTTTACAATGAATGTGGGATATATGAGTATATGAGGAGGAAGAGTATTTTTGTTGCAAAAATTGTTTAACACATGTTTTGTGTGTCGGTGAACCCCATTTCTTGACTGAAATTTGATTATAGCCTACAAAATCGTCCGTTTATGGATTTCGGTCAATTTCTATTTGGAATTTGGAAACACTTTCTTCTGTAAAGTTGTAGAAAATTGAATTTCCTATAAAAAGTCGCGAGATTTGAATTTTCTGATAAAAGAGCTATTTATTATGAATTATTAAAGTTTCGAAGTTCTAAAATAATTGATTTTTGGAAGTTTTAATTATTTTTTATATGAAAAACGTTTTTGTTGTCTTTGGAACATGTGTGGCTGATTTGTTGACCGAAGAAGAGGGTGCGTAGGAAATTTGTTTATATATAATATTATTATATTAAATTTTCTGCTTTGGTGTTCTAAGCAATTTCCTATAAATAGGGTGCTTAGGTTAGAATTGAAAATCACACCAGAAACTACAGATTTCCTTCTCTTTCTCTCTCTATAATATCGAGCGTATTTGTGAGTATTTTAGTACTTTGAGTATTGCTATACGGTGCAAGTTCTTTCAGCACTATATCCAGTATTCCAATCAGAAGTACTATTCTTTCTGAGGTAAGGGATGTTATTTTATTCGAAAATGATATTATTTTTTCAATATCATTATGCCGAAATATTAGTTGGAATTTTTATCAAATTTAGAACTTTTTCATGTCAGGATTACTATTCATGAGTTACTATTCATGAGTTACTATTCACGAGTACTATTCACGAAGCATGATGATGTTTTTTTGTGAAATTTCTATCTTTTAGTGTCGAAGTTACTATTCACGAATATAGCACTATTCACCAAAAAATAAAATTTCTTCTTTTTGTTCAAAACATCTGTTCTGGATACTAGCTTTGATTGTATCCATGTTTTGATCATTCTTGAATTTTACCCCACTCTTGTTATTTATGAAGTATTTTTGAATGGGAATTGTTTAAAGTACGAATCCTTAATATTTATTCTTTTGCTTCACTGGATTCGTTTTCTTTAAAATATTTTTCATCATCCTCAGTCCTAAATGATGATATTACTGAATATCTTTGGCCTGTAGTGCAAAGATGAATGATTTCTTGATGAATATCTTTGGCCTGTAGTGCAAAGATGAACAGGTGTTGAGATGAACATGACCGACTGATTAATATCTTTGGCCCGTAGTGCAAAGATGAACAGGTGTTTAAATGAACATGACCAATTGATGAATATCTTTGGCCTGTAGTGCAAAGATGAATATTTAATTCCAGATATATATTGATTGATGTTACAGGGATAAAAGATAGACGATGAACTTTTAAATTCATATATAGAAGATAGTAGTTTGCATTCTCTACTTAACTCTTCTAATGAATTATTATTTCCGCTGCGAATATTGATTTAAAACTTGTTGTCTATTGTATTCTATTAGATTTTTCCATGTTGAAGACTAACGATAATTTGTTTTATATTATCTTAGTCATAATGTTCTTTACTGGGCTAGTTGAGCTCACCCTTTTTCTTGTTGTTCCATTTTTCTTCTCAGGAGGCGAGAATGTAGCGAGTACTAGTCGGGGTGTGGAATGATGGTTCTAGAAGTGGTTCTAGTAGTCCTCACTATTCTATAAAATAGTGTATTAATAATTATAATGAGGACTTATTTGAGTGTGTATATTGTCTAGATGACAATATTTGTATTTAAATTCACAGTTTTTATGTTGTATTAATAAAGTTGTAGTTGTTTCTGTACCATGTATTTGGCGACTCAGAATGAGTGATGTATACCTATATTGGGGGCGTCACACCCGACATCCGTGTTACCACGGTGACCGCCTCTTTTCAAGAAACTATTATCTGAATGTGTGTGTGTGTGTGTGGGTTAATGTACTATTATATGGAAGTTGTGCGAGGCCTCGTTTGAACATATATACACAGGGTTTGAATTTATTTAAAAATTCAATTTTTAGCAAGATATGGCAGTGATGTTTTATAAAAGAAGTTTTTCAAACCCTGATGCTCAATAAGAATTGAGACCTTTTACACTCTCATTTTTATTAAGTGATCGGCTTGATTGATTTTATTTGACGGATGCGAGGTATCCGTACGAAAATAATATATACAAAAATAATGCCGACTTCCTCGTGGATATGGAAACCATCTGAGGAAATTCAGACACCACAAAATAATTTATATTCTGCTTACAGCTGAAAATGTCCATCACGGGAACCGAATCTAGATCCAATGGGATGAATCTGTGATCACATGATTCCTAGGCGCACAGAATGCTGCAATTTGTATGAAAGAAGTAAGCAGGTATATATATAAAAGCGGTAAATATATATATATACAGACATAATCACCAACCACGAAGCACCTCAATGGGGGATGAGAAATATAAATAAAGTTGTTAAAAGATATCAACCGCCACGGAGGAAACTCCAGGCGGGACAAAACGTAGCTGTAAAGCGATCAACTGCCACGAAGAAAACTCCAGGAAAGACGAATATATATATATATATATATATATATATATATATATATATATATATATATATATATATATATATATATAAGCGAGTAAACGCACCGGATATAATATCCAGGCTCATCGAACAGAGTTCGACACACAGTTAATATATATATATGTATATATATATATATACAAACAAAGTTTGACAATTTATATATATATATATATATATATATATATATATATATATATATACGGAAAGCTTCAAGAGCATAATTCTTAAATAGCATAATGCCTTAAATAGCATAATTTTATCAAAACGACGTAGTTTTGTAAATGCGCGGTGGCATTTTTGTAAATACCATGCCACCGCGTATTTACAAAAATGCCACTACGTCCCTCCAAAACTACGTCGTTTTGATAAAATTATGTTATTTAAGGCATTATGCTATTTAAGAATTATGCTCTTGAAGCTTTCCGTATATATATATATATATATATATATATATATATATATATATATATATATATATATATATATATAAAGACTGGAATGAAACCATGGACCAAAGTCCAGGCAAAAGAAAGCAACACAACTCTCAATGTGTAGAAGGGTGTGTGCAAAGATGAAGAGAAAGACTCTAAAGTGTGTGAGAAGGCTTATAGCTGACTGATAAAAAAAGGCTTCTATATCTTTAGAGTGGGTAAACACTGGCTTATGTGGGTACAAAGGAGGCTATATATGAGCTCACAGGTGTTTGAAAGTGGGAAATACATTGTATGGGCGAGTGCAGAGTGAATTGTGCAGGGTTTTCCCGTCTTTTTCTCTTAGAAAATTAGCACCCCAAGCCCTATATTTATAGGCATATGAGCCGCAGGTGTACTAGAGGCAACCCGAGTTGTCCTTGGTTTGTTGGGTAGGGTCGTCTCGAAGTACGTGCACTCATGCACTGTAATGTCCACTCAGATTTTCAGAAGTGCAATATGGGCATCCGTTTGAGGTATACAGGACCTATTTCGGATTGTCGTTGTCAAGAGTTGTACGATGGCATGGGATTAGAGTTTGTGCGAAGTCATTGAAGATGGGACGATGCCCTCTGGTCTTCAAGCTTAACCTTTCATCCGTTACCCCGCACAATAGTCACTCGGGATTGGTTAGCCTTGTGGGACATTTTTGCGTAGAGACGTGATGTGGCATTGTGTTGGCGAGATGATGATGTTGCCCCTCACTGGTGTTATCACCGGATTGGGCCGATAAAGCAGACAATGCTTAGACTTCGCTGAGATTGGACTGCTGTAATTGTTAAAGGTCCTCATTGTCATCTTTGAGGTGTGCCTGTCTTCCCGATGTTATTGTTGGGTTGGTGCAGTGTATCTCATTGTGAGTGCTGAGATTGAAGCTGGTTGCATTTGAAACAAGCATTTCTGGGGTTATCGCCGAAACTGCATTCCTTGGGTTTATCGCGAAGGTTGGTGGCTATTCCCATGGTTGAGACTGAGACTGGATACCTCGGGGTTGTTTTCGAGATTAATCGGTCTTCTCCGATGTGTGTTTCGATATTGGATATGCATGCCTTGGGGTTATCTTCGAGGTTGAAATCGTTACTCCTAGATTGCGATCTGGGGTTGATGTTGAACTTCCGGTAGTATCCGATATGGATTCGGATTGTCTTTCAGGGTTCTCTCTTAAAAGATGAATCTGTCCTCCTACAATGTTAGTAACAGTAGTACAGAAAATTTCGAGTGTCTACATTCTAACGTAAGCATCAATAATCAATACTGTGTGCTAAAATTCAACCACGCGTATTACTGTACTTTTAACGTCGGGTGTTTCAACAGTTAACAGTTAAACTTCCGCCGTTATTTTTATAAAGTTTTTTTGTCATTTTTTCAATCCGACAATAATTCCGTTGTGGGGTCCACCAATGATTGTGCCGTTGTATAAATATTCCTTGTTAAAATGAATATTTCCCGACCAATAGAATATTATATAACAACTTGCGTACTTTGCAAAATTTATAAATATTACCCACAACTATAACATTATATCAAATTCATTCCATAATATTCAAAAATGATATTTATAGAAAATTCATCTTTATTCATTAAAGTTGGGGTATTACAACATCTCATTCTTATGAAATTTTGCCCTCGAAATTAGGGTACATAGCTGGTATGTCGAAGAGGTAAGGATACCGTGATTTCATTTCAGATTCTAACTCCCAAGTCATTTCCTCAACATCGTGGTTTCTCCACAAAACTTTGACTTGAGGTATAACCTTGGAGCGTAGAATATGTTCCTTCTTATCCAAAATTTGAACAGGAACCTCTTCATACATCAAATCTTCAGCTATTTCATTCGGTTCTAATTCAATAATGTGGTTCGGGTCTTCCACATATTTACGTAACATGGATATGTGAAAAACGTTATGAACACGAGACATACTTGGCGGTAAAGCGAGTCTATAGGCCACAGTTCCTACTCGATCGAGGATTAAAAATGGGCTAATGAATCGAGGATTGATCTTTCATCTCTTTCCAAATCTCGTAACTCCTTTCCACAGAGCAACACGTAACAACACATGATCTCCAATATCGAATTATACGTCCTTTCGATGAAGATCAACATAACTCTTTTGTTAATCTTATGAGGTTTTTATACGTTGTCTGATCGTTTGAATCTTTTCCGTAGTCATATGTACCAACTTTGGTCCCAACAAAGTTGCTTCACCCACCTCATCCCAGCATACTGGAAAACGACACTTTCTTCCATACAACGCCTCAAATGGAGTCATGCCAATACTTGCTTGATAACTGTTGTTGTAGGAAAACTTCACCATTGGTAAGAACTTGTCCCAACTTCCCTTGAAGTCAAGGATACAGAGTCTTAATAGATCTTCAAGAGTTTGAATAGTCCTCTCCGACTGCCCGTCTGTCTGAGGATGATATGCCGAGCTAAATCGTAAATCTGTGCTCATAGCTTTTTGCAAACTAACGCAAAATCTTAAAGTGAATCTTGGGTCTCAATCAGAAACTATGGATACTTGCATAACATGCAATCTTACAATCTTGTTTATGTACATACGAGCAAGACGTTCAAGTGTATAATTTTCTCGTATCGGTAAGAAATGAGCAGACTTGGTCAATCTATCAACAATGACCTAAATCGCATCTATGCCTTGAGAAACCTTGGGAAGACCGGTAACGAAATCCATGGTAATGTGCTCCCACTTCCATTCTAGAATTTCAAGTGGTTGCAATGGACCTTTTGGTACTTGATGCTCCGCCTTAACTCGTTGACAAGTTAGACACCTTGAGATAAACAACGCTATCGCTCTCTTCATATTGCTCCACCAAAATGTGTGACGAAGATCACGATACATTTTGGTACTCCCAGGATGGATTGCAAACGATGTGTTGTGCGCCTCCATCATGATTTTATACTTTAAATCAGGGTCGTTAGGAACACAAAGTCTGGATTTGACTCGAAATATTACTTCTTCATCGATTCTTGCTTCCGAAATAGCACATTCTTGTACTTTCTTCCTCATATGCATTAGCTCAAGGTCTGTAGTTTGAGCATCTTTAACTTTATCGAGTAAAGTCAATTCTACTCGTATATTCGTCATCATCACATGGGTCCCCGGAGTCTTTAACTCTATCTCCATCCTTTTCAATTCACACAAAATGGGCCTTTGCGTTGACAATATCGTACTCGTACCCGCATATGATCTTCTACTCAATACGTCAGCTACCACGTTCGCTTTTCCAAGATGGTATGATCATAATCTTTCAACAGTTCAAGCCAATGTCGTTGTCGCATGTTGAGTTCCTTTTGAGTAAAGAAATATTTGAGGCTTTTATGATCCGTAAAGATCTCTACTTTTTCCTCATACAAGTAATGCTTCCAAATTTTAAGTGCGAAGACAACAGCTGCCAACTCTAGATCATGAGTAGGATAATTCTTCTCAGATTCTTTGAGTTGTAGAGAGGCATAGGCTATGAATTTTCCATGATGCATGAGAACACATCCCAACCCTTTGCTCGAAGCAGCACTGTAGATGACAAATCCCTCCGCGCCAGATGGTATTGTCAGAACAGGTGCTGAAATGAGTCTTTTCTTGAGTTCTTGAAAACTCTTCTCACATTCTTCGCTCCAACCAAACTTCGTATCTTTCTAAGTCAGCTGAGTTAATGGAGTAGTGATTCAAGAAAATCCTTCCATGAATCTCCGATAATAACCATCTAAACTGAGAAAGATACGTACTTCGGTCACTGATTTAGGTTTCTCCTAGCTTTGAATAGCTTCAATCTTTGTCGGGTCAACAAATATTTCATGATTTAATACTACGTGCCCAAGGAATACTACTTCCTCAAGCTAGAACTCGTATTTCTTCAACTTGACTTAAAGTTTGTATTCACGAAGCTTTTGGAGTATCAACCTCAAGTGTTGCTCATGATCTTCACGGCTTTTGGAATAAATAAGGATGTCATCAATAAAGACGACCACAAAGTGATCCAAATATTCCTTGAATACTCGGTTCATCATATCCATGAATGTAGTAGGAGAATTAGTCAATCCAAAGGACATGACTATGAATCCATAATGCCCGTACCGAGTTCTGAAAGCCGTCTTTGGAATGTCATCGATTCTAATCTTCAATAAATGATATCCAGAACGAAGATCAATCTTTGATAAGAATTTGGCTCCTTGCAACTGGTCAAACAGGTCATCAATACGTGGCAATGGGTACCTATTTTTGATGGTGACATGATTCAATTCCCGATAATCAATACAAAGTCGCATACTCCCATCTTCCTTCTTCACGAATAGAACAGGAGCACCCCAAGAAGACGTACTAGGACGAATGAAACCAATGTCTAACAATTCTTGCATTTAGGTCTTTAACTCCTGAAGTTCAATAGGAGCCATTCGATATGGGGCTTTGGAAATGGGTTTTGTACCAGGTTCCAAGTCGATACAAAATTCAATTTCACGCTCTGGGGGTAGGCCAGGAAGTTCTTCTGG
Organism: Panax japonicus; assembly: GCA_020205505.1. Taxonomy (NCBI): domain Eukaryota; kingdom Viridiplantae; phylum Streptophyta; class Magnoliopsida; order Apiales; family Araliaceae; genus Panax; species Panax japonicus. The sequence goes on along the minus strand of CM035101.1, from coordinate 11,559,184 downwards.
GAATACGTCAGGAAATTTATTAACAATAAAAATATCATTCAAATTTGATGTATTTTTGTTTAAATCTGTGACATGAGCTAAGAAAGCTTGACATCCATTTTTTAATAAACGAATAACTTTATGGTTTGAGATGACAGTGATTGATTTTAATGTTTTGGTTACTTAAATTCGCATAATAGGTTGGTTAGGAATATGAAAGCTAACAACCTTACAAAAATAATCAATTTTTGCATGATGAGTAGTTAACCAATCAATCCCTAGAATCACATCAAATGCAAGTATTTTTAATGAAATAAGATCGATAGGTAATGTGAGGGTACTGATTTGAACCAAACAAGACTTATAAACAGTGGATGTAATGAAGGTTTCTCCCAACGGAGTTTCCATAGATAAGTCAAAGTCTAATTTCTCCGGAGTTAAATTTAATCGTTGATCGCAAGTAGGAGAAATAAAAGAATGGGTAGAACCGGTATCAAAAAAGATATAGACTTCGCTTGAGTTTATGATAAGCTTACCCGTGATGACCTCGTTCGAGTTCCTTGCGTTCTGGGAGGTCATAACAAAGCTCTCCCTTGGACTACTGGTTTTGACTTGTCTGGGACGGTATTTTGTGTCACTGTTCCAACTGGAATTGTCTTCGGTGCACGAAAAAATCGGGCTAGGTGACCTTCTCTTCCACAATTATAACATGCTTTGGATGGCATCGCGCAGTTTGGACTGATATGTCCCTCCCCTCCTCATTTGAAGCATATGATAGGTGGTCGTTCTCCTTCCTTAACCACGGGTGTTGATGCTGACGTCTTTCCATCATTGTGGAATCTCCTCTTCTTGAAATGTCCATTCTTATTGTCTTAGCCATGATTACCACCGAAGTGGTTACCATTTCTGGCATGTTCATTCCCTCCACGTTTGTTATCACTGCTTCGATGACTGCTACCACTGGTATTATCATTTTGTCAGCCACTTTATCTTGGTTGAGTTGACTCGTTATCGCGCTCTAATAACTGAGCCCTATTTACAACATCTGAATACAAACACAGTTTATGAGAAATTAGATATTGACGTATCTCGAGTTTCAAACCTCTTAGAAACATCCGTGTCATTCTTTCCTCATTATCAACCAAGTGAGATGCAAACTGGGACAACTCGGCAAACTTAGCTTCGTACTATGACACGATTATATTGTTCTGCTCCAACTTGATGAACTCTAACTCTTTCATGTGATGAATACTTTCAGGAAAGTACTTGTCGTTGAATAGTTCTTGGAACTTCTCCCAAGACATCTTCAGTGCGGCAGGTTGAGTACGTTTTACCGATTCCCACCAGTAATCTGCCTCTCCTCGCAACATAAAGGTGGCAAATGGAACCTTTTACTCCTTGGAGCATCCCAAGACATCAAATATCTTGGTGATCTGCTTTATCCACGTCTTCGCGTTAAGTGGTTTTGGCTCTCCAATAAACTCCGGTGGTCCCAGCTCCTTGAACTGTTTAGCGGTGACCGTCCGAGAGTTTTCGGTGTTTCCACCTACATTTTGGACAGGAGCCGCTCTCGTCTGATGTTGCATGAATTGCATAAAGCCTCTGAACATTCCATCATTCATCATTTGGTCAGTGTTGTTGTTTGCATGAGGATTGTCGCCTTCCTGCTGCACATTCTCCTGATTATTGATATGTGGAGACTCAACGGTCTCCTATGCTCCATTGTTATTCTCAACATTTTCGAATGTCATTTTCAGATACTGCCACAAAAAAAGGTTAATTGACATGTAACATATTATCCCTGTACTCTGACCGACCAATTAAATACCAAATAAACTTAGGTAGGTCATACTATCGAAGGAATTTTCCGTCTCTCCCCTCCTAGTTCTTGTCTCACATCTCAGTCAGGGATCATATCCCTAAGCTTTGATACCAACTGTGACGTGAAAGTAGTATGCACACAAGCCAATCATGTTTGATGATAAAGCATATACTTTGTAAACAATCTTATTCATTTATTAATAAAAAGTATTTATTTATTAAAGGCTTTTAATTATCTACACGATGCTGTTTTATAATATGTGATAAACCCATAGTTTTAAGAAATGCTTTTAGAATAATGATGATGATCATTATAATGAGATCTAAATTCTTAGAAAGCTTAAAACTAAAATAGTTCCCAATCATTGGATTACTAACTTGGGGATTAGTGAATCCGGATAGATTGGTACATACGTTGCTTGCTCATTAGATGAGGATGATTGATCTCATGATCATTTGTGTGGAGACACTAAAGCAAATATGTAGGTGCTTATTAGAGAATAAGTTCACTGAACGTGACTCGCTAAGGAATACCTAATGGAGTTTTACTTGCCTGTCAATAGGAATTCCTGTAGTGATAGTAGTACAAGTGATCCTTGGACTTGAGATCATCATAGTATCTTGTGTATGATGAGTTATACTTTGACTTATTCCTTAAGACCCTTAGGGTATATCAAAGGGTATGCTTGGGTATAATAAGTTATACATGGAGATAATGTATGATCAATAAAGAATCTACCACTTCTAGTAAAAGAAGAGAAATGTCCTATGTGATTCGATAAATGACAACCCAGTAGTCTTTGGCCAAGGCAGAATGAAATTAGAAAGGAGTTTCTAATTTGCATTATTTGGGGTTGTGCATTTAAGAGTCGAAATACAAATAATTAAATAAAATAAGACTTGACAGTAATTCCATGTCTTATATTTAATTGGGACATTGTATGGTGGAAGGATTGAATTGTACGGTAACTATTTACTCAAAGGTTCTTTTATGATTAATGTTGAAATCTATATTATCTGGAAAGTCGTTGATCGCTAGGGAGGCTTATCCCTATTGTAGAATAAATATTATTTATTTAAATAAATTATTAGTTTAATTTATTTATTTAAATAAGATTAGAATTGTTCTAATTGATTTATTCACAACCGGTTTAATATGGAGAACCTAAAGGGTCACACCATAAAAGGAAGAATAATTATTTAAGAAGTTAATGACATAATCGTAATAATAATTTAAGTATATTTAATTTGATCTATGGTGATAGAATAAATTAAATAGCTTAATATTTATTATTTAATATTTTAGAAATATTAAATATAAATTAATAAGAGGAGTCTTATTATTATTATTACTATTATTATTATTTAATTCCTAAAGGAGTTTGGGAATTAATTAATAAAAGTACTCTCAAATATCCTAATAGAATTAGGAGGCAAATTAATTAAAAGAGTTTAATTAATTATTCCTAATAAGATTAGGAGCCTAATTAATTAAAAGAGTTTAATTAATTAAAATAAAACCCAATTCCTTAATTGTTAAGGAGGGGTTGCCCACATCTATAAATAAGAGGAGTCTTATTATGGGTGATTTAGAGGTTGACGTATTATTAGAATACGTGATTCCAATAGTTGGGAGAGTACGCCCCTTTTTCTATAAAGATAGAAAACTAGGGTTTGAGCCAAATACCCACATTCTTGAATTCTTCTTCTTCCTTGGTGGATCACCTATAGAGGCCAAACACTTGGGTGGCTAACGTTGATCAAAGGAAGGAACAAAACCCGGTGGATTCAAGATGAACGCGAAAAGGATTGGAGGTGAACTTGTACCTGAGGAAGCTTGGATCTTCAAGGGTATGATTCTTATTCATATCTTTTCGTTTAATTAATAATTATGCATAAAGGGTGATCCGGGTTTATGGTTTGTAATTTTTTAAACTCTGATTTTTACACGCTTCCGCATATTTTTGCAATTTGATTGCGTTCATAAATATTACAAACCTAACAGTGGCATCAGAGCCAAACCTTCATGCGAATTATTAATTGTTTTAATTTGATATGTATATTGATATGTGTTTAGAACAATTTAATTGGGCATAATTTTATTGTATAAAATTTTAAAAAAAATAAATTAATCCTGTAATCTGCGATTTCTTTATATATATATATATATATATATATATATATATATATATATATATATATGGGAGATGATCCGTGGAATACGTTAGCCAGAGAGACTTTTTCAACTAACGCTCATCCAGCCGTCCAAAATTAGAGTGAATGGCTAAGATGAGGGCCCAGCCGCTACTCCCTCTAGCGGCCAGCCAATTTTTTTTATTGGCCGCTACTCCCTCTAGCGGCCAGTCAAAACGACCGTGTTTTGACTGGCCGCTAGAGGGAGTAGCGGCCAAAATTTTTTTTATTGGCCGCTACTCCCTCTAGCGGCCAGTCAAAACACAGTCGTTTTGACTGGCCGCTAGAGGGAGTAGCGGCCAACAACAAAATTTTGGCTTAATTACATTATCCTGATTATTCTTAATTATCTTTATACTTATACTTATTAACAAATTATCCTTATACATATTACTTATTAATCAGTAAAATAAAATAATAAAAAATTATAAGGATAATTATAAGGATAATCAATAATTATAAGGATAATCGATAATTATAAGGATAATTATAAGGATAATCAATAATCCTTATACATTATGCATTGTGTTTATAAGGATAATCAATAATCCTTATAATTATCGATTATCCTTATAATTATCCTTATAATTATTGATTATCCTTATAATTATCCTTATAATTTTTTATTATTTTATTTTACTGATTAATAAGTAATATGTATAAGGATAATTTGTTAATACGTATAAGTATAAAGATAATTAAGAATAATCAGGATAATGTAATTAAGCCAAAAATTTGTTGTTGGCCGCTACTCCCTCTAGCGGCCAGTCAAAACGACTGTGTTTTGACTGGCCGCTAGAGGGAGTAGCGGCCAATAAAAAAAATTTTGGCCGCTACTCCCTCTAGCGGCCAGTCAAAACACGGTCGTTTTGACTGGCCGCTAGAGGGAGTAGCGGCCAATAAAAAAAAATTGGCTGGCCGCTAGAGGGAGTAGCGGCTGGGCCCTCATCTTAGCCATTCACTCTAATTTTGGACGGCTGGATGAGCGTTAGTTGAAAAAGTCCCTCTGGCTAACGTATTCCACGAATCATCTCCCTATATATATATATATATATATATATATATAATATGATTTCCGTACATGCAATGATTCACGTGTTTGTAAGTTCCTGGATTGTTATCATGACATGAATCTTCAAGGGATCTCTGTTTTAAAAAGTTAACAGGATTAACTTTATATATTTACATGATTAATCATGTTTGCTTATTCACGGAAATAGGAAATAAAGGTTACAGGATGTTACTCCCTTCCACATTGTAAAGGAGTCTTGATTATATATATATATATATATATATATATATATATATATATATATATATAATAGTTATATTATATATACATATATTACGGTATATATAATATTTTTATTATTTTATTATTAAAATAAAAGGTTTATTTTAATCTTAAAATAAAAGATTTATTTTAATTTTAAAATTAGAATTTCATGCTAACAAATTAGAGTTGGAATTGGATTCCATGATAACTAATTGGAGTTGAAATTGAATTTCATATTTCCTTAAATAAAGGAGTTTATTTAAATATGAAATAAGATTTCATATTATTCAAAATAAAGGAGTTTATTTATGAATAGGAAAGAGAATCCGTATTTCCTTAAATAAAGGAGTTTATTTAAATATGAAATAAGATTTCATATTATTCAAAATAAAAGAGTTTATTTGTGAATATGAAAGAAAATCTGTGTTTCCTTTTATAAAGAAGTTTTTTTTTACATGGAATTGGATTCCATAATTAATTAAAATAAAGGAGTTTATTTTGATTAATGATTCTGATTAAAATAAAATAGTTTATTTTATTCAAAATTGGATAAATTAAAATAAAATAGTTTTATTTTGATTTAAATTTGGATTAAAATAAAGGAGTTTATTTTGATTTAAAAATAGATTTTATACTAACTAAATTTGCCCATTAAATGATATCAATATATATATTAAATGTTAATTATTCATGAGATGAATGTTATTTATTGATGCATATGGTGATGTGTATGATAATAAATGGGATTGATTATGGACTATTGACCAATGTGATTGGATTTTATTTTAGTTGGATGCTTGAATGTATGGGTTTTATTAAATTGGGTCTGCGTACCTCGTCTTCTCTAAATTTTTTCTTAATGTAAATTCTATCTCCCTCATATGTACTTCCCCTTGACTGCTGATCAAGGTTTCTATTTATTTTAAATAGTTTTGTAATAGGAATAGTTAGAATTAATTTTGAAAAATTGAAGATCAAGGATTAAGGAGCGCATGAAGACCCATTTGTAATGGAGCCAGGGTTTAAATGTAATAGTTATGTTTAAATATTAATTCTTGCACCCCTAGGGTTTGACCTTTTGGTTCACTTGGTGGTTCTAGTGAACCAAACTAGAATAAAAGTCCATAATCAATCCGGGTAGAATATAGTATTCTATATGTGCATGCTTATACTATATATATATATTATGCAAACATGCTTCGCATGTTCATTAATATGACGCGTATTTTATATATATATATATATATATATATATATATATATATATATATGTGTGTGTGTGTGTGTGTGTGTGCATGCGCGCTAAACAAGATGAGACAAATTAATAACAAACCCCTCAAATATTTTATATTAAATTGTAACGTTCAAAGATATTTGGAATATCGAACGTCGCCTTCTAGCATGATAGAAACAATAAAGTATTGAATATTTAATATGAGTTTGGTGTGCACACACAAGGCAAGTATTAAATATTTAAGATGTTGTTTTTATTAAGATGATGTTTATAAGGAATTGAACATTACTGCTTTGTTGTGCACACACAAGGGCTGTAGTTTTCTCTTCACTTATATGGAAATGCTGGGTCTGACTTAACTTAAATTATTTTAGTTCCGATGTGCACACACTTGACCATTATGATTTAAGAGGCAAAATACAAGGAGTTACATAGTTGATGTAATTGACAAGAGTTGTCTACCTATTTATTTATATATAGTTTGTTGTGCACACACAAGGCTATATACATTTGAAATGGGACCCTTATTCTCACTAGCATATCTTTAATTAGATATTGCCGAACTATATATTGAGGGTAATATAGTTTGAAGAAAATAGTGGGAGATACCAAATTAAAACAAGACCTAAATTATTTTGGTAATTAATAAAAGAATATATGTTAAAATGTTGTTAATTACAAATTCATTTACAGAATTTTACAATGTCTAAAATTACTATCACTGCGTAGCATATTAGATGCTAAATTAATCGGACCGAATTAAATGGATTGGTTAAGGAATTGAGAATAGTTCTCACGGTTGAAAAGTTATCTTATGTCCTTAATACGCATGTCCTTGCAATGGTTGCAGACAATGCCTCTGAGAAAGACATTGCTACTTTTAGAAAGTGGCAAGATGATGCACAGTTGGCTCAATGCATCATGCTCGCATCCATGAGTAACGAGCTTCGCGACAGCATGAAACTATGGATGCTTCTACTACACTCTTGCACATCAAGTAGTTGATGGTGAGGAAAGTAGGACTGATAGATATCAGATATCTAAGGAGCTCTTCCGATCTATAATGACCTATGACACTACGGTACAGATAAAATTCCTTAACATAATTAATTTGATTGATCAATTAGGATAACGGGTTTTGTCATGGATGGAAAGTTGAGCCAAGATTTGATCTTGCACTCACTTCCGGACTCCTTTCACAATTGTTGTGAATTTTTCATATGAACGAGCTAGATATCATCCTCGCTGATTTGCTTAACATGTTGAAAAATGTTGAGAGTCACTTTCCAACCAAGAAAGACCAAGTCATACTGGTAGGGGCCAAAGGATCTTCTAAAAAGAAGAACGATTCTAAGAAGGTAAATAGAAAGGGCAAAAACAAAGGATAATAAGAACAAAATTGATACGGATAGCAAAGGAGTTTGCTTCCACTGCAATAAGCCTGGACACTGGAAGGAAACTGCAAGAAGCATCTTGCAGAGGCTAACCAAAGAAGCTTAGTGAAGTTTCGATTACAAATACAATTTTGTTCATGATTTAAAATAAATTTTTCTTTAAGTCAAGGTTCTACTTGGGTATTGGATACCGACTTTGGTTATCATAAATATAGATTTATGAAGGGACCAAGTAGAAGTAGAAAGCTAAACAAATATAAGTAAACCTATGTGTGAGAAATGAAGCAAAGGTTGCTGCATTAGCCATAGGAACTTATAGTTTAGCAATGCCTACGGGCATGTCTATTAAGTCAATAAGTTGTTATTGTATTCCAGTTCTCGTTGGAAACATTATTTCCATTTTATTGTTGGACAATAAAATATTTGGTATTATATTTAAGAACAATTGTTGTTCTATTTATAATAATAATGTTTTGTATAGAACTGAAATATTACTTAATGGATTTTGTATACTTGACTTACGTGAAAAAATATATTTTTTACAAATTGAACAAACTAATATAAGAAAAGGAGATAATCATTCAAAGAGTTGAATGTATGTATTTGTTGAAATACAAATGTAAATTATTTGAAAGGTTCAAAGAATTCAGAAGTGAAACAAATTGACAAAGTATTAAGATTCTTTGATTAGATCAAGGAATAAATACTTGTGCAATAAGTTTTTAGATCATCTCAAATGGTTTTCTCATAATGGATGCCTCTTGATACACAATAATTGATTGATGTATCTGAAAGAAAAAATCGTACCTTGTTGGACATGGTGCGGTCCATAATGATTTTACCGACATTCCAGTATCCTTCTGAGATAATGTCCTAGAAATGGCTGCATATCTACAAAAAAAAAAGTAACCTCAAAATCCGGCCCCAAGACTCCATAAAAGTTATGGATAGGGAGGAATCCTAATCTTAAGTATGTTAAGATAAGGGGAGGTCCAACTTATGTGAAAAGGTTTCAAAGGATAAGCTTGGGACAAAATTTGACAAGTACAGATTTGTGGGACATCCTAAAAAAGGTTTAGGGTATATGTTCTATAATCCTGCTTAGCAAAAGGTATTTATTGCGAAATACGCTGCCTTCTAAGATAAATGTGTTTATCATTGAAGGGGCTAGTGGGAGGAAAATAGATCTTAAAGAGTTCAAGAACCACAAAATACTATAAGTCAAATAAGAGGAACCTGTAGATAGACCTATTGTACCACAACCGAATCGTAAATCTGGAATAGTACCGAAGATACCTAGGAGGTATGGATTCATCATTTCTGATGATGATGAGGTACGTATTATAGAAGATGATGATCCAGTAACATACGATGAGGTAAGAGTTGTAGACACTCAAAGAAATGGATTGAAGCAATTTTCTCAAAAATGGAACATTCATTTTGATATGATAATCAAAAGAGTTTGATTTTATCAAAAACAAGAATGAACCTAGTGTGTACAAAAGGGTCAGTGGGAGCGTCGTGACATTTCTGGTATTAAATGTTGATATAATACGGATATGGAATGACATGCCAATGCTAGAATCAGTAAAGATAAAGTTGTCTAAACATTCCTCCATGAATGATTTGGGAAGAGTATCTTAATTGGGGATGCAAATCTATATAGATAGATTTAAAAGGATGCTCGGCTTAACCCAAGGAACGTATATTCATTTGATGTTAAAGTCGTTTAGCATGGCAAACTCCAATAGATGTCTCATGTTGATGAGTCATGGAGTGTATCTCTCTTAATAGTCCCCATAGACTCCAAAAAGAGAGATCGCATGAGTAACTGTCATGTATGCAATGAAATGTATGAGACCAGATGTTGATCAGTCATATTCTGGAGAAGTTCGCTATGAGTCAGTGAAAAACATCTTAAAGTACTTAACCAGCACTAAGGATGTGATATAATGGCGGGTCTGAATTAAAACTAGAGGGCTTAACAGACTCAAGTTTTTCAGACAGACCAAGACGACAGAAAATCCACTTTAAGGTAAAGGGTTACCTTGAACGGTGGTGCAGTGAATTGGAAAGGTTCCAAACAGCAAAGAGTTGTTGGTTTAGTGATAAAGACAAAGTATATAGCTATAATTGAAGCTGCAAGTTGATTGTTTAGATGAAAAGTTCATTACAGAACTAGGAATAGTTCCTAAGTCTCATCTTAGATCTAAACATGTGTTGTGGTACTTTCATTTGATTAAATGAATCATTGAAAGATGAGAAATCACTAAAGATATAGTGGACTCTCAAGAACAACATTACATATCCATTTACTGAAGCTTATCCAACAGCAGGATAATCGTCACTTAGAGAAGAAGAGTATGAGATACCATGACGATTGACTTTAGTGCAAGTGGGAGATTGAAAGTAGTATGCACACAAGCTAATCATGTTTGATGATAAAGCATATACTTTGTAAACAATCTTATTCATTTATTAATAAAAAGTATTTATTTAATAAAGGCTTTTAATTATCTACACGATGCTGTTTTATAATATGTGATAAACCCATAGTTTTAAGCAATGCTTTTAGAATAATGATGATGATCATTATAATGAGATCTAAATTCTTAGAAAGCTTAAAACTAAAATAGTTCCCAATCGTTGGATTACTAACTTGGGGATTAGTGAATCCGGATAGATTGGTACATACGTTGCTTGCTCATTGGATGAGGATGATTGATCTCATGATCATTTGTGTGGAGACACTAAAGCAAGTATGTAGGTGCTTATTAGAGAATAAGTTCACTGAACGTGACTCGCTAAGGAATACCTAATGGAGTTTTACTTGCCTGTCAATAGGAATTCCTGTAGTGATAGTAGTACAAGTGATCCTTGGACTTGAGATCATCATAGTATCTTGTGTATGATGAGTTATACTTTGACTTATTCCTTAAGACCCTTAGGGTATATCTAAGGGTATGCTTGGGTATAATAAGTTATACATGGAGATAATGTATGATCAATAAAGAATCTACCACTTCTAGTAAAAAAAGAGAAATGTCCTATGTGATTCGATAAATGACAACCCAGTAGTCCTTGGCCAAGGCAGAATAAAATTAGAAAGGAGTTTCTAATTTGCATTATTTGGGGTTGTGCATTTAAGAGTCGAAATACAAATAATTAAATAAAATAAGACTTGACAGTAATTCCATGTCTTATATTTAATTGGGACATTGTATGGTGGAAGGATTGAATTGTACGGTAACTATTTACTCAAAGGTTCTTTTATGATTAATGTTGAAATCTATATTATCTGGAAAGTCGTTGATCGCTAGGGAGGCTTATCCCTATTGTAGAATAAATATTATTTATTTAAATAAATTATTAGTTTAATTTATTTATTTAAATAAGATTAGAATTGTTCTAATTGATTTATTCACAACCGGTTTAATATGGAGAACCTAAAGGGTCACACCATAAAAGGAAGAATAATTATTTAAGAAGTTAATGACATAATCGTAATAATAATTTAAGTATATTTAATTTGATCTATGGTGATAGAATAAATTAAATAGCTTAATATTTATTATTTAATATTTTAGAAATATTAAATATAAATTAATAAGAGGAGTCTTATTATTATTATTACTATTATTATTATTTAATTCCTAAAGGAGTTTGGGAATTAATTAATAAAAGTACTCTCAAATATCCTAATAGAATTAGGAGGCAAATTAATTAAAAGAGTTTAATTAATTATTCCTAATAAGATTAGGAGCCTAATTAATTAAAAGAGTTTAATTAATTAAAATAAAACTCAATTCCTTAATTGTTAAGGAGGGGTTGCCCACATCTATAAATAAGAGGAGTCTTATTATGGGTGATTTAGAGGTTGACGTATTATTAGAATACGTGATTCCAATAGTTGGGAGAGTACGCCCCTTTTTCTATAAAGATAGAAAACTAGGGTTTGAGTCAAATACCCACATTCTTGAATTCTTCTTCTTCCTTTGTGGATCACCTATAGAGGCCAAACACTTGGGTGGCTAATGTTGATCAAAGGAAGGAACCAAACCCGGTGGATTCAAGATGAACGCGAAAAGGATTGGAGGTGAACTTGTACCTGAGGAAGCTTGGATCTTCAAGGGTATGATTCTTATTCATATCTTTTCATTTAATTAATAATTATGCATAAAGGGTGATCCGGGTTTATGGTTTGTAATTTTTTAAACTCTGATTTTTACACGCTTCCGCATATTTTTGCAATTTGATTGCGTTCATAAATATTACAAACCTAACATGACGCCCCTAAAATAAGTATACATCACCCATCTTGAGTCGCCAAATACATGGTACAAAATTCAAATACAACTTAATAATACAACTATCGTGTAGAATACGACAAGACATAACTGAGAGTTTTAATAAGAATATTATCATCTAGATAATATCCACACTCAATGGAGTCCTCATTACATTTATTGTCACACTATTTAATAGAATAGTGAGGACTAATAATGCTATAAGCAGAACCGTCACTCCGTTCCCCGACGAGTCTCAGCTACGTTCTCATTTCCTGAAGAGAACAGTGAAAGAAAGGGTGAGCTCAACTAGCCCAGTAAGAAATATTATGACTAAGATAATGCAGAATAATTTATCGTTAGCCTTCAACAGTGTTAAACTGATTAAATATAACAAACATCAAGTTTAACTGCAGCGAAACAAGCAATCCATTAAAAAAGTCAAGTAAAGAATAAAATCTACTATCTTCTATGATTTAAAAGGTTTTTCATTATTTTTATCGCTGAGACTCAACTTAATAAATAATCCACATCATCCTTGTACTACGGGCAAGGATATTCATTAGTATCACGACCACAAATTATCCATGCATTACGGGCCAAGGATATTCGTGTATTCATCAATGGTCATGATCATGCCAACAACTTTCCATCAACATACTACGACCAATGAGGATTTTTACCACATCATTTGTAACATTATGGTCATGATTATACCGAATAATCTCTGTTCATAATCATACTAAGTCCATCTATGCACGACAGGCCACAGATGACTTTTAACATATTATAAACATGAGGATGATGACAATTCAATAAAACAAGTTCAAGAATAAATTTTAAATATTTATAAGTTAATTTATCCTGAACTCAATAACGTCCAAATTGTCAACATGATACTGCTTTGTGGAGTAAAATTCAAGAATGCTCAGAAGAATATGTCCATGAAAAGATACTGGATGAAGCACAAATATCAAGGATATTCCACTAATTTCATGGAGTATAGAAGTCAAAGCTTTAACCAACTGAGAATAAGTGAATATATGAAACTGCAAATGGATTTTCGTCTGCCGTTCGGTAATCCACTTATACAGATCATTTCCACAATTTAATAAGAAATGAATACAAAGGATCATTCACCATGCATGTGATAATCCACATAGACAGGTTATTCCAACAAAATAATAAAGAATGGAATAACAGAAGAAATCACCATGGATGCGATAGACCGCACAGACAAGTTATTCCAACAGAATAATAAAGAATGGAATCAGGTCATGCATAATCCGTACAAACAGGATGTTCCAACAGAATAATAAAGAGTGGAACCAGGTCATGCGTAAACCGCAAAAACAGGATGTTCCAATAGAATAATAAAGGACGGAACCAGGTCATGCGTAAACGCACATACAAGATGTTCCAACAGAATAATAAAGAATGCAATAACAAAAGAATTTCACCATGTATGCGGTACTTCACATAGACAGGTTATTCCAACATAATGATAAAGAATGGAATAACAGAAGTTCTCTTCATGAAGACGAAAGAAATAATACCCCTTACAAGTACAACAAATAATATCCCTTACCGTAAAAGAAAAGTATTCCGACTGGTAGGGCGAGGATATTCTTGAAGAAAACTTGCACTACGCTCAAAGCTTCTTAAAACTCTAAAGAAATACGCTCAGGATTATAGAAGAATTCTCTGAACTTCTGGTGTGGTTTTCAATTCTAACTAAGCTTCCTATTTATAGGAAAATAGAAAGGATACTATACTGCATTATGCAATAAAATATAATATATTCTATATATATATATATATATATATTATTTGAAATCTAATAAAATAAATAACTTTATAAAAATATTCTATTTTATATAAAAAGATTTTACTATGCAAAATACTATGCATAATAAAATATAATATATTCTAATTATTGTCTAATAAAATAAATAACTTTATAAAAATATTATGTTTTATATAAAAAGATTTTACTATGCAAAATACTATACATAATAGAATATTATATATTCTATTTATAGTCTAATAAAACGAATAACTTTAGAAAAGTATTCTATTTTATATAAAAAGCTTTTCTGTTTTATTACATTAATAATACAAATAAAACAAAACTCATCATCATTATTATAATTCACACTATTAATCGATCAGGTCGTTCCCAGGAAAGAGGGGGCTTTCCAATAAGGATTTCTCCTTATTGGCGCGCAATTAGGTAACCAAACCTCTCCTTGACAGAACTTCTAGATATTATTAATATTGCAAATAATAATATTAATAACTTTGTTGTCTCAATTATTGATTTAATATATAAAATATTGACAATAATTGAATCAAATAACGTGAGATACTATGCAGTAATTACTGTAACAATAATTGAACAAAACTGAGTGACTTCTCACGTAAGCATCAATAATCAATACCGTGTGCTACTATGCAACCACGCGTATTACTGTACTTTTAACACCGGGTGTTTCAACAGTTAATGGTAAAACTTTCGTCGTTATTTTCATAAAGTATTTTTGTCGTTTTCTCAATCCGACAATAATTCCGTTGTAGGGTTCACCAATGATTGTGTCGTTGTACGAATATTCCTTGTTAAAATGAATATTCCTCGACCAATCGAATATTATATAACAACTTGCGTACTTTGCAAAATTTATAAATATTATCCACAACTATAACATTATATCAAATTCATTCCATAATATTCAAAAATGATATTTATAGAAAATTCATCTTTATTCATAAAAGTTGGGGTCTTACATATGTGCTCGTGAGTGTTGAGTAGTAATGATTAGTAATTAAAACTTCAAAATTTTGTTGTCAGGATGGTTAATGTAGGAGAATCCAGTCAGGCTAGAAAGGAAGGATCCCAAATGCCTAGAGAGGAGGAGCCTCGAGATATTTAGGTGGTTTGGGAACAACTACTACCACGGGAAACATCTATGTTGGTCACAGTGGTTGAGCATGAGGGTTTACCTGATGAGGATGATGAGGTAGAGACGGACGAGGAGGACCCCTTTCAGCTGCCATAGTCGAATGAGGATGACGAGGATGAGGAGAAAGAGATTCCACTAAACTTGATCGATTTTTGTATGTATAACAAAGTATGCGACCGCAATGTGGAACTTCAGGATAGCGTCGAGGAGTTGGAAGAGATAGTAGCTGAACAGCAGACCTCAATGGCGTAGATGGACAACGAGATTCATGATCTAGATGAACGTCTGAGTAATGTCGAAGGGAAGCTGATCCACACTAAATGAACGAATAAGCAAATGACAGAGGAGATCGCGGAACAGAAGAATAAGTTGAAAGAAGAGTCTACTAAGAGGACAAAAGCCGAAGATGCATACGAGGAAGATTCTAAATAATCCAGGGTGTGACGCCCCCAAAATAGGTATGCATGAGCCATCTTGAGTCGCCAAATACACGGTACAAAATTCAAATACAACTTAATTATACAACAGTCATGTAAAATACGATAAAACATAATCTAAGAATTTTAATAAGAATATTATCATCTAGACAATATCCACACTCAATGGAGTCCTCATTACATATTTATTGTCACACTATTTTATAGAATAGTGAGGACTACTAAAACAACCATCTGGACCGTCAATCTGTTCCCGACTCGTCCTAGCTATATTCTCATTTCCTGAAGAGAACAGTGAAAGAAAGGGTGAGCTCAACTAGCCCTGTAGGAAATATTATAACTAAGATAATGCAGAATAAATTATCCTTAGCCTTCAATAGGAAAACAACTGATAGAATATAATAAACAACAAGTTTTAGATCAACAACTGCAGCAGAATAAGCAATCCATTAGAAGAGTCAAGTAGAGCATAAAATATACTATCTTCTATGATTTAAAAAGTTTTTAATAAACTTTATCACTAAGACTCAGCTTAATAAATAAAATCGAATCATCCCTGCATCATGTCCAAGGATATTCATGTAATCATCAATGGTAATGACTATACCAAATAATCCCTGGTCATAATCATACCAACAATTGTCCATCAATGAACTACAGGCCAATGAGGACTTTCACCACATTATTCGTCACATTACGGTCATGATTATACCGAATAATACCTGGTCATAATCATACCAAGTCCATCTATGTACGTAAGCCAAAGATGACTTTCATCACAATATAAACATGAGGATGATGACAATGACATAATAATTCAATAAAATAAGTTCAAGATAAATTTTAAAGATTTATAATCTAATTTATCCAGAAATTAATAACGTCCAAATTGTCAACATGATACTGCTTTGTGGATTAAAATTCAAGAGTGCTCAGTAGAATATTTCCATGAAAAGATACTGGATGAAGCGCAAATATCCAGGATATTCTACTAATTTCATGGAGTATAGAAGCCAAAACTTTAACAAACTAAGTATAATAAAATATATGAAACTGCAAATGGATTTTTGCCCACCATGCGGTAATCCACATAGATAGGTTATTCCAATAGAATAATAAAGATTGGAATAACATAAGAATTCACAATGCATGCGGTAGCCCGCGTAGACAGGTTATTCCAACAGAATAATAAAGAATAGAATAAAAAAGAATTCACCAGGCATGCGATAGACCGCACAGACAGGTTATTCTAACAGAATAATAAATAATGGAATAACAGAAGAATTCACCAGGCATGCGATAGACCGCACTCCAACAGAATAATAAAGAATGGAATAACAGAAGAATTCATCAGGCATGCGATAGACCGCACAGACAGGTTATTCCAACAGAATAATTATGAAACTACAAATGGATTTTTGCCCGCCATGAGGTAATCCACATAGATATGTTATTCCAACAGAATAATAAAGAATGGAATAACATAAGAATTCACCATGCATGTGGTAGCCCGCGTAGACAGGTTATTCCAACAGAATAATAAAGAATAGAATAACAAAAGAATTCACCAGGCATACGATAGACCGCACAGACAGGTTATTCCAACAGAATAATAAAGAATGGAATAACAACCCTTACGAGCATTAAAAGAAAATAACTCTCTTTATAAATACGAAAGAAATAATACCCCTTACCTTAGAAGAAATTGGATACTAGAATAGTGAGGTAGCAGACTTCTCTTCCTCTTTGTCTTTATAATTTTTCTCTATAATAATTGCTCTTGTGAGACTTAGTGAATTGGTGAGAATGAAAGAAGAATGAGCTTCTATTTATAGGAAAATATAGTTTCGATAATTGCATATTTTGGGGCTCGAAATATTACAGTATAATACCTTCCTCTTTTTCTTCATTTTTAATTTAATCCTGCAAGTATTATCAAACTTGCACCACCTCTCCTAATAGTAAATAATGTGAATTTATAGTTCATTCATGTGACTTAATAGTATAATCATGTGAAAAAACTAATTACAGTATAGTACCTTCATCTATACCTCCATTTTTAATTTAGTCATGCAAGTATTATCAATATTGCACCACCTCCCCTAATAGTACATGAATGTGAATCAATAGTACACACATGTGAATAAATAGTTATAAGCATGTGAAATAATAGCAATTAATTACTCATTTATCCGATTATTTACCTGATTGGTCAATATAACCTCCAGACATCAATTATTATCGAAATAAATATTGATTTCCACTCACACTAATAATCCCAACACGATGGAACTATCAATTTCATCTTTAATTAACACAAACTTATTCATCATTAATATTATAACTCACATTATTTAATAACCAGATCGTTACCAAGAAAGAAGGGGATTTCCGATAAGGATTTTTCCTTATTAGCGCGCAATTAGGTGACCAAACCTTTCCTTGACAGAATTCTAGATATTGTCAATATTGTAAATAATAATATGAATAACTTTGTCGTCTCAATTATTTATTTAATAATATAAAAATATTATGCAGATGATATTGTGACAATAATTGAATCAATAATATGAGAGATATGATGCAACAATTATTGTAGCAATAATTGAGTATAACTGAGTGACTTCTTATGTAAACATCAATAATCAATACAGTGTGCTACTATGCAACCACACGTATTACTATACTTTTACTACCGGGTAGTTCAACAGTTTAACGATAAAAATTTCGCCATTATTTTTTTAAAAAGATAATTCTGTTGTTTTCTAACTATGACAATACTTCCGTTGTGCGGTCCACCAATGATTGTGTCGTCGTACGAATATTCCCTGTTAAAACGAATATTCCCCGACCAATCGAATATTATATAACCACTTGGTTACTTTGCAAAAATTTGTAAATAATACCCACAACTATAACATTATATCAAATCCACACCATAATATTCAAAAATATATTTCTAGAAAAATTTAATCTTTATTCATAAAAGTTGGGGTCTTACAACCTCACCTTCTTATGAAATTTCATCCTCGAAATTAGGGTGCGTACTTGGTATGTCGAAGAGGTGAGGATAATTTAACTTTATTTCAGATTCTAACTCCCAGATTATTTCCTCAACATCGTGGTTTCTCCATAAAACTTTGACTTGAGGTATAACCTTGGAGCGTAGAATATGATCTTTCTTATCCAAGATTTTAACATGTACCTCCTCATACGTTAAATCTTCCGCTATCTCGTCTGGTTCTAATTCAATAATGTGATTCGGGTCTTTCACATATTTACGTAACATAGATATGTGAAAAACGTTATGAACACGAGACATACTTGGCGGTAAGGCGAGTCTATAGGCCACAGTTCCTACTCGATCGAGGATTAAAAATGGGACAATGAATCGAGGATTGAGCTTTCCTCTCTTTCCAAATCTCGTAACTCTTTTCTATGGAGAAACACGTAACAATACATGATCTCCAATATTGAATTCCACATCCTTTCGATGAAGATCAGCATAACTCTTTTGTCGATCTTGTAAGATTTTTATACGTTGTCGGATCATTTAAATCTTTTCCGTAGTCATACGTACCAACTTCGGTCCCAATAACGTTGCTTCACCCATCGCATCCCAACATACTAGAGAACGACACTTTCTTCCATACAACGCCTCAAATGGAGCCATACCAATACTTGTTTTATAATTATTGTTGTAGGAAACCTCCACCAATGGTAAGAACTTGTCCCAACTTCCCTTGAAGTCAAGGACACATAGTCTTAATAAATCTTCAAGAGTTTGAATAGTCCTTTCCGACTGCCCGTCCGTTTGAGGATGATATGCCGAACTAAATCGTAAATTTGTGCCCATAGCTTTTTGCAAACTAACCCAAAATCCTGAAGTGAATCTTGGGTTTCGATCAGAAACTATGGATACTGGCATACCATACAATATTACAATCTTGTTTATGTACATACGAGCAAGACGTTCAAGTGTATAAGTTTCTCGTATCGGTAAGAAATGAGCAGACTTGGTCAATTTATCAACAATGACCCAAATCGCATCTATGCCTTGAGAAACCTTGGGAAGACCAGTAACGAAATCCATGGTAATGTTTTGACGACCCCAAAATAGGTCCATTCCATCCAACCCATTCTGAGTCGCCAAATACATGGTATAGAAAATAACTACAACTTTATTAATACAATTGTCATGCAAGATACGACAACACTTAAACTGTGAGTTTAAATACAAATATATACCAACTGTGACTCATGTCCCAACCGTGGACAGCGCCTCATAATGACACCTTATATAAAGGTATAGTCGAAAATTGTTTTAGAAATTAGAACCTTTGGGAAGTGCTAGAGGAAACCTTGGTAAATGGGAGGCCATGCGTCTAGGTTATGATAGATATCATATGCCCACAAAATTATCCTTGGCTGACCCAATAGACCCCAAAGAAAAACGAGAAGATTACTATCATATTCTTCCCAATGGTGTGTGTCTTCTCTTGACATATCATTATCTCCACCGTCTCTAATTGAGAATTAT
This sequence comes from Panax japonicus, assembly GCA_020205505.1. Classification (NCBI taxonomy): domain Eukaryota; kingdom Viridiplantae; phylum Streptophyta; class Magnoliopsida; order Apiales; family Araliaceae; genus Panax; species Panax japonicus. Next base: position 11,539,064 of record CM035101.1, on the reverse strand, counting down.
ACTTCAACCAAACTCCAAGATTATATAGATAGTGCTCGTATATATACTCAGCAAGTTGATGAGCACAACCCTGTCTTATGATGACACGAGGTTGTATGTCATTAGACATCTTGTATGATAGTGGCAAAATACCATTCCAAGTTAAATTCACCTCACCCTCAACATCTATAGACCACCGTTCTATTCCCCTGTTATTCCCCACTTGTCTCAGCTACACTTTTATTACCTGAAAGGAATTGTGAAGCAAAAAGGTGAGCACAACTAGCTCAGTAAAGAATATTATGACTAAAGATAATTAAATTATCAATAGCCTTCATCAATAATAAATCAGAGATTTAGAACATATGGTAGTTGATAAAACTTTTCAACCATAGTTGCAGCAGAACGAGTAATCCATTAGAAGAGCCAAATAGACCATAAAATCTATTATCTTCTCCATGTTAAAAGTTCATCAGCAATGTTTTATCCCTATAACATTAATCAACAGTTCATGTCCACAATCATATGAATAACTCATAATCATATTTGTAGTTTTAAATTCCTCTTCTCATCCAGGACAAAGATAATTTTTATCACATGTCTTTACCTGAAACATAAAAGATCATGGTTATACCAAATCACAGTTCCTATTCATAATCATAATAATAAATTCATCTTTGCACTACGGGCCAAAGATATTCAACAACATGTCATCTTTGCACTACAGGCCAAAGATATTAATATCTCAAAGAAATATTTAATCATTTCAGAATTTATATAAACAATAATTATAACCATGTTGATCAATTCACATTTACACTTAAGCTAAAGATATTCAGTTATAAATTCAATGGTCATGATCATACCAGTCACAATTCAACTTTTCACTACTGGCCAAAGAGAACCCTAGTCATGATCATACCAATAATCTACTCATCTTTACACTCCAGTGAAAGAGAATTTCAACATCAGGGTTATAAAAATATTGTATATGATAATAAAATCAATATAATCAATACATAGTTTTAATCTCTAGAGTAATATTCATAAATCAACTATAATTTGGTTAGAAAAAGAAACCAACTTTATAGTAAATAGTAACTCGTAAATAGTAACTCATGAATAGTAACCCGTCGTGAATAGTAATGGGTGAATAGTAAATTGTGAATAGTAACTCGTGAATAGTAACCGTGACATAAAAAAGTTCCAAATTTGATAAAAAAAAATCAAACCAATATTTTGGCATAATGATATTGAAGAAATAATATCATTTATGAAGAAAATAATCTCCCTTACTATCCCTTACCTCAAAAGAGCATTACTTCTGATTGGAATAACGCTGAACGAACTTGCACCGTATAGCAACACTCAAGATATCAAAATACTTACAAGAATACACTCGATAATACAGATAGAGAAATAGAGAGAAAACTTTAGTTTCTGGTGTGCTTTTCAATTCTAACCTAAGCACCCTATTTATAAGAAAATGCTTAGAACACCAAAGTAGAAAATTTAATAAAATATTAATATATATATATAAATATATAAATATATATTACATTCCTACGCACACTAAATCAGATCCAACATCAGCCACCAATAGTCAACTAAATCAAAAAAACGTTTTTGTTATTAAAAACAATTAAAACTTTCAAAAATCAATTATTTCGGAACTTCGAAACTTCAATAATTCATAATAAATAGCCCTTTTATCAGAAAATTCGAATCTTGAGACTTTTTATAGGAAATTCAATTCTCTACAACTTTGCAGAAGAAAGTTTTTCCAAATTCCAAACAGAAATTGATCGAAATCCACAAACGGGCGATTTTACATGCTATAATCAAATTTCAGTCAAGAAATGGGCCCACAGACATGTTTAACATGTTTTAAACAACTTTTGCAACAAAAATACTCCTCCTCCTCATATACTCATATATCCCACATTCATTTTAAAAATATTATTATAATGTTAAAATAATATAATAAAATAGTATTTTATCAGAAAAGATAAAATATCGATTTTTTAGAAATTATCGCTTTAAAAAATTTCTCCATCTATATCCACATAAAATGAATATTTTCCTTATCATATAAATCAATAATTAATTATTCACAAATAATATTACAGAATCTCAATAATGACAATCAGGAAGTTCCCAGGAAAGAGGGGGCTTTCCAATAAGAATTTCTCCTTACTAGCGCGCAATTAGGTGACCAAACCTCTCCTTGACAGAACTTTCTAAACATTGCCAATAATGTTATCTAATAATATTATTCAAATAATATGAATTATTGATCCGATAATGGGAAATACTGTGCCGTGACAATTATTGAAACAAAAATAATATAAATTATCAAAGCAGCAATTACTGAATCAATAAAATAAAATATTGAACAGTAATTACTATAACAATTATTGAGTAGTGCCTTCTTACGTAAGAATCAATAATTGGTGCAATACCGTGTGCTACTGTGCAACAACGCGTATTACTGTATTTTAACCACCGGGTATTCCAAAAGTGTTAACGGTAATAACTACGCTGTTATTTATAAACAACTTATACTTGTCGTTTTCTTCCTCCAATCGCTTTCCGTTACGGGGCCCACAAAAGACTGCGCCGTCGTACGAATATTCCCCGACGGCAAGAATATTCCACGACCAAACAAATATTCCCTGACAACAATGAGTATTTTATAACCACTTGCTTATTTAAAATAATTACATATATCACCCTTCACTTTAATCTTTTATCAATATAACCATTTACTGAATAGTAATTATAAGAACAAATTGAATACTTCTATTTCATAAAATTCGGGGTCTTACAATCTCCCTTCCTTATGAAATTTCGTCCTCGGAATTTACGTACCTGGTATTTCAAAGAGTTAAGAATACATTGCTTTCCTTTCAGATTCCATCTTTCCTGTCATCATGATTTCTCCATTGCTCATCTCCTGTATTTCAGATATCATTCTAGAATACAGCTTCAAAAACAAAGGTTAATTTAACAAATTAACATATCACATAATATCCCGATATTATGAGTGACCAACAAATAAGCTTAGGTAGGACACACTAGCGAAAGATTTACTCATCTCTCCCCTCCTAGTTCTAATCCCGATCTCCGCCAGAGATCATATCCCTAAGCTCTGATACCAACTGTGACGACCCCAAAATAGGTCCATTCCATCCAACCCATTCTGAGTCGCCAAATACATGGTACAAAAAACAATTACAACTTTATTACAATAATTGTCGTGCAAAATACAACAACACATATGGTGTGAGTTTTGATACTAAAATATACCAACTGTGACTTTGGACACCAACTTGGATAGCACGTTACCATGACACCTTACATAAAGGTACAGTCAAAAACTGTTTTAGAAATTAAAACCTTTGGGAAGTGCTCAAGGAAACCTTCGTACATGGGAGGCCATACATCTAGGTTATTATAGATATCATATGCCCACAAAATTATCCTTGGTTGACCCAATAGACCCCAAAGAAAAATTAGAAGATTACTATCATATTTTTTCCAATGGTATGTCTTCTCTTGACATATTATTATCTCCACCGTCTCTAATTGAGAATTATACTTCAACCAAACTCCAAGATTATATTGGTAGTGTTCGTATATATACTTAGCAAGTGGATGAGTATATCCTTGTCTTATGATGATACGAGGTTGTATGTCATTAGACATCTTGTATGATAGTGGTAAAACACCCTTCCAACGTTGGGTTCACCTCACCCTATTTGATTCAACAAATATAACTACTAAATGATGACCACCGTTCTATTCCCCTGTTACCCCCGCTCGACCAAGCTACACTCGTATTACCTGAAAGGAATTGTGAAGCAAAAGGGTGAGCACAACTAACTCAGTAAAGAATATTATGACTAAAGATAATTACATTATCAATAGACTTCATCAGTAATAAATCAGAGATTTAGAACATATAGTAGATGATAAATTAAATTCAACCATAGTTGCAGAAGAACGAGCAATCCATTACAAGAGTCAAATAGACTATAAAGTCTATTATCTTCTCCATGTTAAAAGCCCACCAACAATGTTATATCCCTGTAACATCAATCAATAATTCCTGTCCACAATCACATGTATAACTCATAATCGTAATTGTTGTTCTAAATTCCTTTTCTCATCCAGGACAAAGATAATTTTCATCACCTGAAACATCAAAGATCATGGTTATACCAAATCACAGTTCATGTTCATAATCATACTAATAAATTCATCTTTGCACTATGGGCCAAAGATATTCATCAACAAGTCATCTTTGCACTACATGCCAAAGATATTCATCAACAAGTCATCTTTGCACTACAGGCCAAAGATATTCATCAACAAGTCATCTTTGCACTACAGGACAAAGATATTCAACAACAGGTCATCTTTGCATTACGAGCCAAAGATATTCATCAGAAATCATTCATCTTTGCACTACAGGCCAAAGATATTCAGTTATATCATCATTTAGGACTGAGGATAATGCAAAATATTTTAAAGAAAACGAATCCAGTGAAACAAAAGAACAAATACTAAGGATTCGTACTTTAAACAACCCAAGTTCAAAAATACTTCATAAATAACCAGAGTTGAGTAAAATTTAAGAATGAAGACCAAAACATAGATCCAATCAAAGATAGGAATCATAACAGACAATCTTGGACACAGAGAAGAAAACTTAATTTTTTTGTGAATAATGTCATATTTGTGAATAGTACCGTATACGTGAATAGTGCCGTATACGTGAATAGTAACTTCGACACCAAAAGATAGAAATTTCACAAAAAATATCATCATGTTTTGTGAATAGTACTCAAGAATAGTAACTCGTAAATAATAATTCATGAATAGTAATCCCGACATGAAAAAGTTCCAAATTTGATAAAAAAATTAAACCAATATTTCGGTATAATGATATTGAAGAAATAATATCATTTATGAAGAAAATAAACTCCCTTACTATCCCTTATCTCAAAAGAGCAGTACTTCTGACTGGAATAATGCTGAACGAACTTGCACCGTATAGCAACACTCAAGATATTAAAATACTCACAAGAATACACTCGATAATATAGAGAGAGAAATAGAGAGAAAACTTCAGTTTCTGGTGTGTTTTTCAATTCTAACCTAAGCACCCTATTTATATGAAAATGCTTAGAACACCAAAATAGAAAATTTAATAAAATATTAATATATATGCCCACAAAATTATCCTTGGCTGACCCAATAGACCCCAAAGAAAAACGAGAAGATTACTATCATATTCTTCCCAATGGTGTGTCTTCTCTTGACATATCATTATCTCCACCGTCTCTAATTGAGAATTATACTTAAACCAAACTTCAAGATTATATAGGTAGTGTTCATATATATACTCAGCAAGTGGATGAGCACAACCCTATCTTATGATGACACGAGATTGTATGTCATTAGACATCTTGTATGATAGTGACAAAACACCCTTCCAAGTTAAATTTACCTCACCCTCAACATCTATAGACCACCATTCTATTCCCCTGTTATTCCCCGCTTGTCCCAGCTACACTTTTATTACCTGAAAGAAATTGTGAAGCAAAAGGGTGAGCACAACTAGCTCAATAAAAAATATTATGACTAAAGATAATTAAATTATCAATAGCCTTCATCAATAATAAATCAGAGATTTAAAACATATGGTTGATGATAAAACTTTTCAACCATAGTTGCAAAGGAACGAGCAATCCATTAGAAGAGTCAAATAGACCATAAATTCTATTATCTTCTCCATGTTAAAAGTTCATCAACAATGTTTTATCCCTGTAACATTAATCAATAGTTCCTGTCCACAATCATATGAATAACTCATAATCATATTTGTAGTTCTAAATTCCTCTTCTCATCCAGGACAAAGATAATTTTCATCACATGTCTTTACCTGAAACATCAAAGATCATGGTTATACCAAATCACAGTTTCTATTCATAATCATAATAATAAATTCATCTTTGCACTACGAGCCAAAGATATTCAACAACATGTCATCTTTGCACTACAGGCCAAAGATATTCAATAACAGGTCATCTATTCACTACGGGCCAAAGATATTCAACAACTTGTCATCTTTGCACTACAGGCCAAAGATATTAATATCTCAAAGAAATATTTAATCATTTCAGAATTTATATAAACAATAATTATAACCATATTGATCAATTCACCTTTGCACTTAAACTAAAGATATTCAGTTATAAATTCAATGGTCATGGTCATACCAGTCACAATTGAACTTTTCACTACTGGCCAAAGAGAACCCTAATCATGATCATACCAATAATCTACCCATCTTTACACTCCAGTGAAAGAGAATTTCAACATCAGGGTTATAAAAATGTTATATATGATAATAAAATCAATATAATCAATACATAGTTTTAATCTCCAGAGTAATATTCATAAATCAACTATAATTTGGTTAGAAAAAGAAACCAATTTTGTAGTGAATAGTGCCCGTGAATAGTAACTCATGAATAGTAACTTGTGAAGAGTAACTCATGAATAGTAACTCATGAATAGTAACTCGTCGTGAATAGTAATGCGTGAATAGTAAATCGTGAATAGTAACCCCGACATGAAAAAGTTTCAAATTTGATAAAAAGTTCAAACTAATATTTCAGCATAATGATATTGAAGAAATAATATCATTTATGAAGAAAATAATCTCCCTTACTATCCCTTACCTCAAAAGAGCAGTACTTTTGACTGGAATAACGCTGAACGAACTTGCACCGTATAGCAACACTCCAAATATCAAAATACTCACAAGAATACACTCGATAATATAGAGAGAGAAATAGAGAGAAAACTTCAATTTCTGATGTGTTTTTCAATTCTAACCTAAGCACCCTATTTATAAGAAAATTCTTAGAACACCAAAACAAAAAATTTAATAAAATATTAATATATATATATATATATATATATATATATATATATATATATATATATATATTAAATTCCTACGCACACTAAATCAGATCCAACACCAGCCACCAATAGTCAACTAAATCAAAAAGACGTTTTTGTTATTAAAAACAATTAAAACTTTCAAAAATCAATTATTTCGAAACTTCGGAACTTCAATAATTCATAATAAATAGCCCTTTTATCCGAAAATTCAAATTTCGTGAATTGTTATAGGAAATTCAATTCTCTGCAACTTTGCATAGAAAGTTTTTCCAAATTCCAAACAGAAATTGATCGAAATCCACAAACGGACGATTTTACATGTTATAATCAAATTTCAGTCAAGAAATGGGCCCACAGACATGTTTAACATGTTTTAAAAAACTTTTGCAACAAAAATACTCCTCCTCGTATACTCATATATCCCACATTCATTGTAAAAATATTATTATAATATTACAATAATATAATAAAATAGTATTTTATCAGAAAAGATAAAATATCGATTTTTTAACAATTGTCACTTTAAAAATTTTCTACATCTATATCCACATAAAATGAATATTTTCCTTATCATATAAATTAATAATTAATTATTCACAAATAATATTACAGAATCACAATAATGACAACGAGGCAGTTCTCAGGAAAGAGGGGGCTTTCCAATAAGAATTTCTCCTTATTGGCGCGCAATTAGGTGATCAAACCTCTCCTTGACAGAACTTTCTAGACATTGCCAATAATGTTATCTAATAATATTATCCAAATAATATGAATTATTGATTCGATAATGGGAAATACTGTGCCTTGACAATTATTGAAACAACAATAATATAAATTATCAACGCAGTGTGTTGTGCGCCTCCATCATGATTTTATACTTCAAGTCAGAATCGTTAGGAACACAAAGTCTGGAGTTGACTCAAAGTATTCCTTCTTCATCGATTCTTGCTTTCGGAATAGCACCTTCTTGCACTTTCTTCCTCATACGCATCAGCTCCAGGTCTGTAGCTTGAGCAACTTTAACTTTATCAATTAAAGTCGGTTCTACTCGTATATTCGCCATCATCACATGGGTCCCTGGAGTCTTTAACTCTATCTCCATCCTTTGTAAGTCATATAAAATGGGTCTTTGCGTTGAAAATATTGCACTCGTACCCGCATATGATCTTCTACTCAATGCGTTAGCTACTGCATTCGATTTTCCAAGATGATATTGGATGGTATGATCATAATCTTTCAATAGCTCAAGCCATCGTCATTGTCGCATGTTGAGTTCCTTTTGAGTGAAAAAATATTTGAGGCTTTTATGATCCGTATAGATCTCCACCTTAAGCGCAAGAATGACTACTGCCAACTCTAGACCATGAGTAGGATAATTCATCTCATATTCTTTGAGTTGTCGTGAGGCATAAGCTATGACTTTCCCATATCGCATGAAAACACATCCTAACCCTTTGCCTGAAGCATCACTATAGATGACAAATCCCTCTGAGCCAGATGGTATTGTCATAACAGGAGCTGAAATGAGTCTTCTCTTGATTTCTTGAAAACTCTTCTCACATTCCTCGCTCCAACCAAATTTTGTATCTTTTTGAGTCAGCTAAGTTAATGGAGTAGCGATTCGAGAAAATCCTTCCACAAACCTCCGATAATAACTAGCTAAATCGAGAAAGCTACGTGCTTCGGTCACTGACTTAGGTTGCACTCAGCTTTGAATTACTTCAATCTTTATCGGGTCAATAGATATTCCATGATTTGATATCACGTGCCCAAGGAATGCTACTTCTTTAAGCTAGAACTCGCATTTCTTGAACTTGGCATATAACTTATTTTCACGAAGCTTTTGGAGTATCAGCCTCAAGTGTTTTTCATGATCTTCATGGCTTTTGGAGTAAATGAGGATGTCATCAATAAAGACTACCACAAAGTGATCCAAATATTCTTGAATACTCGGTTCATCATATCCATTAAGGCAGAAGGAGCATTAGTCAATCCAAAAGACATGACTAGGAATTAGTAATGACCGTACCGAGTTCTGAAAGCAGTCTTTGGAATGTCATCAGTTTTAATCTTCGACTGATGATATCCAGAACGAAGATCGATCTTCGAAAAGAATTTGGCGCCTTGCAATTGGTCAAACAAGTCATCAATGTGAGGTAACGGGTACCTATTTTTGATGGTGACATGATTCAACTCCCGATATTCAATATAAAGTTGCGTACTTCCATCTTTCTTCTTCACGAATAGAACAGGAGCACCCCAAAGAGACGTACTAGGTCGAATGAAACCGATGTCTAATAATTCCTGTAGTTGGGTTTTTAACTCCTGAAGTTCAATAGGAGCCATTCGATATGGGGCTTTGGAAATGGGTTTTGTACCGGGTTCAAGGTCGATACCAAACTCGATTTCACGCTCCGGGGGTAGGCCAGGAAGTTCTTTGGGGAATACGTCAGGAAATTTATGAACAATAGAAATATCATTCAAATCTGATGTATTTTTGTTTAAATCTGTGACATGGGCTAAGAAAGTTTGACATCCATTTTTCAATAAACGAATAGCTTTATGGCTTGATATGACAGTGATTGACTTTAGTGGTTTGGTTAATTGAATTCGCATAATCGATTGGTTCGGAATATGAAAACTAACAACCTTACGAAAATAATAAATTTTTGCATGATGAGTAGTTAACCAATCAATCCCTAAAATCACATCTAATGCAAGTATTTTTAAGGAAATAAGATCGACAGGTAATGTTAGGGTACCGATTTGAACCAAACAAAACTTATAAATAGTGGATTTAATGAAGGTTTCTCCCAATGGAGTTTCAACAGATAAGTCAAAGTCTAATTTCTCCAGAGTCAAATTTAAACGTTGAGCGCAAGTAGGAGAAATAGAAGAAAGGGTAGAACCGATATCAAATAAGGTATAGACTTTGCTAGAGTTTATGATTAGCTTACCCGTGATCACCTCACTTTTTGGGAGGTTATGACAAACGCTCTGCCTTGAACTACTAGTTTTGTCTTATCTGGGACGGCCTTTGATGCCTCCATTCCAACTGGACTTGACTTTGGTGCACGACAAAATCGGGCAAGGTGACCTTCTCTTCAACAATTATAGCACGCGTTGGATTACTGCGTACAGTTTGGACTGATATGTCCATCCCCTCCGTATTTGTAACATACAATTGGTTGTCGTTCCCCTTCCTTAACAACAGGTGCTGGTGATGACGTCTTTCCATCATTGTTGAATCACCTTTTCTTGAAATTTCCACTTCTATTATCTTGGCCATGATTACCACCGAAGTGGTTACCATTTTTGGCATGTTGATTCCCTCCACGTTTGTTGTCAACGCTTCGATGACTGCTACCACTAGTATTATCATTTTGTCGGCTGTTCTCTCTTGGTTGGGTTGACTCGTTATCGCACTCCAATAACTGAGCCCTATTTACAACATCTGGATACAAACACAGTTTATAAAAAATTAAGTATTGACGTATCTCGGGTTTCAAACCTCTTAGAAACATTCATGTCATTCTCTCCTCATTATCAACCAAGTGGGACGCAAACCGGGACAACTCGGCAAACTTAGCTTCGTACTCTGACACGGTCATATTGTTCTGCTCTAGCTTGATAAACTCTACCTCTTTCATGTAACGAATACTTTCGAGAAAGTACTTGTCGTTGAACAGTTCTTGGAATTTCTCCCAAGACATCTTCAGTGCGGCAGGTTCAGTACGCTTTACTGATTCCCACCAGTAATCTACCTCTCCTCGTAAAGGGAACCTTTTACTCCTCGGAGCATCCCAAGACATCAAATATCTTGGTGATCTGCTTTATCCACGTCTCTGCCTTAAGTGGTTTTGGCTCTCCAATAAACTCTGGTGGTCCCGGCTCCTTGAACTGTTTAGCGGTGACCATCCGAGAGTTGCTAGTGTTTCCACCTGCATTTTGAACAGGAGCCGCTCTCGCCTGATGTTTCATGAATTGCATAAAGCCTCTGAACATCCCATCGTTCACCATTTCATCGGTGTTATTGTTTACCTGAGGATAATTGTCTTCCTGTTGCACATTATCCTGGGTATTGATCGTTGGTGACTCAAAGGTCTCATGTGCTTCATTGCTCATCTCAACATTTTCGGATGCCATTTTCAAATACTGCCACAAAACAAGGGTTAATTGACATGTCACATATTATCCCTATACTCTAACCGACCAATTAAATACTAAATAAACTTAGGTAGGTCATACTAGCGAAGGAATTCCTCGTCTATCCCCTCCTAGTTCTTGTCTCACGTCTTAGCCAGGGATCATATCCCTAAGCTTTGATACCAACTGTGACACTCCCAAAATAGGTATACATGACCCATCTTGAGTCGCCAAATACATGATACAAAATTCAAATACAACTTAATTATACAACAGTCATGTAAAATACGACAAAACATAATCAAAGAGTTTTAATAAGAATATTGTCATATAGACAATATCCACACTCAATGGAGTCCTCATTACATTTATTGTCACACTATTTTATAGAATAGTGAAGACTACTAAAACAACCATCTGGATCGTCAATCCGTTCCCCGACTCGTCCCAGCTATGTTCTCATTTCTTGAAGACAACAATGAAAGAAAGGGTGAGCTCAACTAGCCCAGTAGGAAATATTATGACTAAGATAATGCAGAATAAATTATCCTTAGCCTTCAACAGTAAATCAACTGATAAAATATAATAAACAACAAGTTTTAGATCAACAACTGCAGCGGAATAAGCAATCCATTAGAAGAGTCAATTAGAGCATAAAATCTACTATCTTCCATGATTTAAAAAGTTTTTCATCAACTTTATCGCTGAGACTCAGCTTAATAAATAAAATCGAATCATCCCTGCATCACGGCCAAGGATATTCATGTAATCATCAATGGTTATGATTAAACTGAATAATCTCTGGTCATAATCATACCAACAACTGTCCATCAATAAACTACATGCCAATGAGGACTTTCACCACATCATTCGTCACATTACGGTCATTATTATACCGAATAATCCCTGGTCATAATCATACAAAGTCCATCTATACACGTAAGCCAAAGATGACTTTCATCACAATATAAGCATGAGGATGATGACAATGACATAATAATTCAATAAAACAAGTTCAAGATAAATTTTAAAGATTTATAATCTAATTTATCCATAAATCAATAACGACCAAATTGTCAACATGATACTGCTTTGTGGAGTAAAATTTAAGAGTGCTCAGTAGAATATTTCCATGAAAAGATACTAGATGAAGCGCAAGTATCCAGGATATTCTACTAATTTCTTAGAGTATAGAAGCCAAAACTTTAACCAACTGAGTATAATAGAATATATGAAATTGCAAATGGATTTTTGTCTGACATGTGGTAATCCACGCAGACAAATCATTTCCACAATTTAATAAGGAATGAATACGAAGGATCATTCACCATACATGCGGTAATCCACATAGATAGGTTAATCCAACAAAATAATAAAGAATGGAATAACAGAAGAATTCACCATGCATGTGGTAGCCCGCGCAGACAGGTTATTCCAACAGAATAAAAAAGAATGGAATAACAAAAGAATTCACCAGGCATGCGATAGACCACACAGACAGGTTATTCCAATAGAAGAATAAAGAATGGAATAATAGAAGAATTCACCAAGCATGCGATAGACCACACAAACAGGTTATTCCAATAGAATAATAAAAATGGAATAACAACCCTTACGAGTATTGAAAGAAAATAACTCTCTTCATGAATACGAAAGAAATAATACCCATTACTTTAGAAGAAACTGGATACTGGAATAATGAGGTAGCAGACTTCTCTTCTTCGTTCTCTCTATAATTTCTCTCTATAATAATTGCTCTTGTAAGACTTGGTTAATTGGTGAGAATGAAAGAAGAATGAGCTTCTATTTATAGGAAAATATAGTTTCAATAATTACACGTTTTAGGGCTCAAAATATTACAGTATAATACCTTCCACTTTTTTTTCATTTTTAATTTAGTCCTTCAAGTATTATCAAACTTTCACCACCTCTCCTAATAGTAAATAATGTGAATTAATAGTTCATTCATGTGAATTAATAGTATAATAATGTGAAAAAACTAATTACAGTATAGTACATTCATCTATACCTCCATTTTTAATTTAGTCATGCAAGTATTATCAATCTTGCACCACCTCCCCTAATAGTACATGAATGTGAATCAATAGTAGACACATATGAATAAATAGTTATAAGCATATGAAATAATAGCACTTAATTGCTCATTTATCTGATTAATTACCCGATTGGTCAATATAACCTCCATACATCAATTATTATCGAAATAAATATCGATTTCCACTAACACTAATAATCCCAACACAATGGGACTATCAATTTCATCTTTAATTAACACGAACTTATTCATCATTAATATTATAACTCACATTATTTAACAACCAGGTCGTTCTCAGTAAAGAGGGGACTTTCCGATAAGGATTTCTCCTTATTGGCGCACAATTAGGTGACCAAACCTCTCCTTGATAGAACTTCTAGACATTGTCAATATTGCAAATAATAATATTAATAACTTTGTCATTTCAATTATTGATTTAATAATATAAAAATATTATACAGATGATATTGTCACAATAATTGAATCAATAATATGAGAGATATGATGCAGCAATTATTGTAGCAATAATTGAGTATAACTGAGTGACTTCTCACGTAAGCATCAATAATCAATACCGTGTGCTACTATGCAACCACGCATATTACTGTACTTTTACTACCGAGTAGTTCAATAGTTTAACAGTAATACTTTCGCCGTTATTTTTATAAAAAGATAATTTTGTCATTTCTAACTACGACAATACGTCCGTTATGGGGTCCACCAATGATTGTGTCATCATACGAATATTCCCTGTTAAAATGAATATTCCCCGACCAATCGAATATTATATAACCACTTGCTTACTTTGCAAAATTTGTAAATAATACCCACAACTATAACATTATATCAGATCCATACCATAATATTCAAAAATATATTTTGAGAAAAATTTTATCTTTATTCATAAAAGTTGGGGTCTACAACGTCCCCTTCTTATGAAATCTCGTCCTCAAAATTAGGGTGCGTACCTAGTATGTTGAAGAGGTGAGGTTACTTTGACTTCATTTCAGATTCTAACTCTCAGGTCATTTCTGTTAGGTTTTGTGAAAATCAAAGTAGCAATCAAATTGCAAAACAAAATAGCCGAAACAAAATAAAATCATATATTAATTTTTTTCACAAATCAATTACCCGGATCATCCTTTATGCATATTATTAATTAAAACGAAGAACAAGAAGATATGGAATCATACCCTTGTAGATGCTAGCTTCCACAGGTACGAGTTCACCTCCTACTTCTCCGCGATCTACTTGAATCTCCGGGTAGATTCCTTCATTTGATCAATGTTAGCCACCCAAATGTATGGCCTCTAGAGGTGATCCACCAAGGAAGAAGAATTTTAAAGAAGAATTGTGTATTGGCTCAAACCCTAGTTTTTCCTATCTCTATAGAAAAAAGGGCATACTCTCCAACTATTAGAATTACGTATATCTGATATCTGATATAAGACTCCTCTTATAAAGATATCAGGTAACCCTATTAAAATAAGGTATTATTTATTTAATTAAATGGGCTCCCTAATCCTATTAGAGATAATTAATTAAACTCATTTTACTAATTTTCCCTCCTAATCCTATTAGAAATAAATGAGTGTACTTATATTAAATTAATTCCTAAACTCTTTTAGAAATTAAAATAATAATAATTGTAATAATATTAATATGACTCCTCTTATTAATTTATATTTAATATTTCTAAAATATTAAATAACAAATATTAAGCTATTTAATCTATTCTATCACCATAGATTAAATTAAATATACTTAATATATTATTACGATTATGCCATTAACTTCTTAAATAATTATTCTTCCTTTTATGGTGTGACCCTTTAGGTTCTCCATATTAAATCGGTTGTGAATAAATCAATTAGAACAATTCTAACCATATTTAAATTAATAAATTAAATGATTAATTTATTTAAATAAATAATATTTATTCTACAATAGGGATAAGCCACCCTATCGATCAACGACTTTCCAGATAATATAGATTCTAACATTAATCATAAAACAACCTTTGAGTTAATAGTTACAGTACAATTCAATACTTCCACCAGACAATGTCCCAATTAAATATAAGACATGGAATTACTGTCAAGTCTTATTTTATTTAATTATATGTAATGCCCGGTAAAAATTAATTAATAAATAAATATTAAATAATAAAAGATTATTTTGTTTTACAAACATACTAATTGGACTTTGTTTTTAGTTGGGTCAAATTGTATTTAAGCTATGTGGACTAAAATATGTAAGAGACATTAATTTGAGCTTATAGTAATTGGGTCTAATTTATAATTGTGTAAATTTTTTAAAACCTATTAAATTAGGAGAGTTAGTAAAATATATTAATTAATAAATATGTAAAACCTAACAATACATATCATATTTGGCACAAACTTTAAGACCCCGAATTTTATAAAATAAAAGTATTCAATTTGTTCTTATAATTACTATTCAGTAAATAGTTAAATTGATAAAAGGTTAAAGTGAAGGGTGATATATGTAATTATTTTAAATAAGCAAGTAGTTATAAAATACTCATAGTTGTCGGGGAATATTCGTTTGGTCGTGAAATATTCTTGTTGTCGGAGAATATTCGTACGACGGCGCAGTCTTTTATGGGCCCTGTAACGGAAAGCGATTGGAGGAAGAAAATGACAAGTATAAGTTGTTTATAAATAACAGTGTAGTTGCTACCGTTAACACTGTTGGAATACCCGGTGGTTAAAATACAGTAATACGCGTTGTTGCATAGTAACACACGGTATTGCACTAATTATTGACTCTTACGTAAGAAGGCACTACTCAATAATTGTTATAGTAATTACTATTCAATATTTTATTTTTGATTCAATAATTACTGCGTTGATATTTTATATTATTGTTGTTTCAATAATTGTCATGTCACAGTATTTTCTATTATCAGATCAATAATTCATATTATTTGAATAATATTATTAGATAGCACTATTGGCAATGTCTAGAAAGTTCTGTCGATGAGAGGTTTGGTTATCTAATTGCGCACCAGTAAGGAGAAATCCTTATTGAAAAGCCCCATCTTTCCTGGGAACTGCCTGGTTATCATTATTGTGATTCTGTAATATTATTTATGAATAATTAATTATTGATTTATATGATAAGAAAAATATTAATTTTATGTGGATATAGATGGAGAAAATTTTTAAAGTGACAATTGTTAAAAATTGATATTTTATTTTTTCTTATAAAATAATATTTTATTATATTATTATAATATAATAATGGTGATATTTTTATAATGAATGTGTGATATATGAGTATATGAGGAGGAACAATATTTTTGTTGCATTAAATGATTAACACATGTTTTGTGTGTCGGTGAACCCCATTTCTTGACTGAAATTTGATTATAGCCTGTAAAATCATCCGTTTGTGGATTTCAATTAATTTCTGTTTGGAATTTAGAAAACCTTTCTTCTGCAAAGTTGTAGAGAATTGAATTTTCTATAAAATTCACGAGATTCAAATTTTTCTGATAAAAGGGCTATTTATTAAGAATTATTGAAGTTCCAAAATTCCAGAATAATTGATTTTTGGAAGTTTTAACTGTTTTATTCAAGAAAAACATTTTTTTTAATGATTAGTGGGTTGTTAAACATGTTGAAATCTGAATTCAAAGAGGTGTAGGAAATTTGTTGTATAAATATAATAGTTTATTAAATTTTCTGCTTTGGTGTTCTAAGCATTTTCCTATAAATAGGGTGCTTAGGTTAGAATTAAAAAACACACCAGAAATTGATGTTTTCTCTCTATTTCTCTCTTTATATTATCAAGTGTATTCTTGTGAGTATTTTGATATCTTGAGTGTTGCTATACAGTGCAAGTTCGTTCAGCGTTATTCCAGTCAGAAGTACTGCTCTTTTGAGGTAAGGGATAGTAAGGGAGATTATTTTCTTCATAAATGATATTATTTCTTCAATATCATTATGCCGAAATATTGGTTTGAACTTTTTATCAAATTTGGAACTTTTTCATGTCGGGGTTACTATTCATGAGTTATTATTCACGAGTTACTATTCATTAGTTACTATTCACGAGTACAATTCATGAAATGTGATGATGTTTTTTTGTGAAATTTCTATCTTTTGGTGTCGAAATTACTATTCACATATATGGCATTATTCACGTATATGGCACTATTCATAAATACGACATTATTCACAGAAAAATTAAGTTTTCTTCACTGTGTCCAAGATTGTCTGTTATGATTCCTATCTTTGATTGGATCTATGGTTTGGTCTTCATTCTTAAATTTTACTCAACTATGGTTATTTATGAAGTATTTTTGAACTTGAGTTGTTTAAAGTACGAATCCTTAGTATTTGTTCTTTTGTTTCACTGGATTTGTTTCCTTTAAAATATTTTACATCATCCTCAGTCCTAAATGATGATATAACTGAATATCTTTGGCTTGTAGTGCAAAGATGAATGATTTTTGATGAATATCTTTGGCTCGTAATGCAAAGATGACCTGTTGTTGAATATCTTTGGCATATAGTGCAAAGATGACTTGTTGATGAATATCTTTGGCCTGTTGTGCAAAGATGACTTGTTGATGAATATCTTTGGCCTGTAGTGCAAAGATGACTTGTAGATAAATATCTTTGGCATGTAGTGTAAAGATGACTTGATGATGAATATCTTTGTCCTGTAGTGCAAAGATGAATTTATAATATGATTATGAACATGAACTGTGATTTGGTATAACCATGATCTTTGATATTTCAGGTGATGAAAATTATCTTTGTCCTGGATGAGAAAAGGGATTTAGAACAACAATTACGATTATGAGCTATACATGTGATTGTGGACAGGAATTGTTGATTGATGTTACAGGGATATAACATTGTTGGTGGACTTTTAACATGGAGAAGATAATAGACTTTGTGGTCTATTTGACTCTTCTAATGGATTGCACTTTCTGCTGCAACTATGGTTGAATTTATTTTATCATCTACCATATGTTCTAAATCTCTGATTTATTACTGATGAAGTCTATTGATAATGTAATTATCTTTAGTCATAATATTCTTTACTGAGTTAGTTGTGCTCACCCTTTTGCTTCACAATTCCTTTAAGGTAGTACGAGTGTAGCTGGGTCGAGCGGGGGTAACAGGGGAATAGAACGGTGGTCATCATTTAGTAGTTATATTTGTTGAATCAAATAGGGTGAGGTGAACCCAACGTTGGAAGGGTGTTTTGCCACTATCATACAAGATGTCAAATGACATACAAACTCGTATCATTATAAGACAGGGATGTGCTAATCCACTTGCTGAGTATATATACGAGCACTACCTATATAATCTTGGAGTTTGGTTGAAGTATAATTCTCAATTAGAGACGGACGGTGGAGATAATGATATGTCAAGAGAAGACACACCATTGGGAAAAATATGATAGTAATCTTCTCATTTTTCTTTGGAGTTTATTGGGTCAACCAAGGATAATTTTGTAGGCATATGATATCTATAATAACCTAGACGCATGGCCTCCCATGTAAGAAGGTTTCCTTGAGTACTTCCCAAAGGTTTTAATTTCTAAAACAGTTTTTGACTGTACCTTTATGTAAGGTGTCATGGTAACTTGTTATCCAAGTTGGTGTCCAGAGTCACAGTTGGTATATTTTAGTATCAAAACTCACAACATATGTGTTGTTGTATTTTGCACGATAATTGTTTTAATAAAGTTGTAATTATTTTCTGTACCATGTAATTGGCGACTTAGAATGGGTTGGATAGAATGGACCTATTTTGGGGTCGTCACAGTTGGTATCAGAGCTTAGGGATAAGATCTCTGGCGGAGATCGGGATTAGAACTAGGAGTGGAGAGATGAGTAAATCTTTCGCTAGTGTGTCCTACCTAAGCTTATTTGTTGGTCACTCATAATATCGGGATATTATGTGATATGTTAATTTGTTAAATTAACCTTTGTTTTTGAAGCTATATTCTAGAATGATATCTGAAATACAGGAGATGAGCAATGGAGAAATCATGATGACAGGAAAGATGGAATCTAAAAGGAAAGCAATGTATTCTCAACTCTTTGAAATACCAGGTACGTAAATTTTGAGGACGAAATTTCATAAGGAGGGGAGATTGTAAGACCCCGAATTTTATGAAATAAAAGTATTCAATTTGTTCTTATAATTATTATTCAGTAAATGGTTAAATTGATAAAAGGTTAAAGTGAAGGGTGATATATGTAATTATTTTAAATAAGCAAGTGGTTATAAAATACTCATTGTTGTCGGGGAATATTCGTTTGGTCGTGGAATATTCTTGCTGTCGGGGAATATTCGTATGACGGCGCAGTCTTTTGTTGGCCCCGTAATGGAAAGCGATTGGAGGAAGAAAACGACAAGTATAAGTTGTTTATAAATAACGGCGTAGTTTTTACCGTTAACACTGTTGGAATACCCGGTGGTTAAAATACAGTAATACGCGTTGTTGCACAGTAGCACACGGTATTGCACCAATTATTGATTCTTACGTAAGAAGGCACTACTCAATAATTGTTATAGTAATTACTGTTCAATATTTTATTTTTTTGATTCAATAATTGTTGTGTTGATAATTTATATTATTGTTGTTTCAATAATTGTCACGGTACAGTATTTCCCATTATCGGATCAATAATTCATATTATTTGGATAATATTATTAGATAAAGTTATTGGCAATGTCTAGAAAGTTCTATCAAGGAGAGGTTTGGTCACCTAATTGCGCACCAGTAAGGAAAAATTCTTATTGGAAAGCCCCCTCTTTCCTGGGAACTGCCTGGTTGTAATTTTTGTACGACGGCGCAGTCTTTTGTGGGCCCCGTAACGAAAAGTGATTGGAGGAAAAAATGACAAGTATAAGTTGTTTATAAATAACGACGTAGTTGTTACCGTTAATACTGTTGGTATACCCGGTGGTTAAAACACAGTAATACGTGTTGTTGCACAGTAACACACAGTATTGCACCAATTATTGATTCTTACGTAAGAAGGCACTACTTAATAATTGTTACAGTAATTACTGTTCAATATTTTATTTTTGATTCAATAATTGCTGCGTTGATATTTTATATTATTGTTGTTTTAATAATTGTCACGACAAAATTTTTTCTATTATCAGATCAATAATTCATATTATTTGAATAATATTATTAGATAGCATTATTGGCAATGTCAAGAAAATTATGTCAAGGAGAGGTTTGGTCATCTAATTGTGTGCCAGTATGGAGAAATCCTTATTGGAAAGCCCCCTCTTTCTTGAGAACTGTCTGGTTGTCATTATTGTGATTCTGTAATATTATTTGTGAATAATTAATTATTGATTTATATGATAAGAAAAATATTAATTTTTTGTGGATATAGATGGAGAAAATTTTTAAAGTGACAATTGTTAAAAATTGATATTTTATCTTTTCTGATAAAATAATATTTTATTATATTATTATAATATAATAATGGTGATATTTTTATAATGAATGTGTGATATATGAGTATATGAGGAGTAAGAGTATTTTTGTTGCATTAAATGATTAACACATGTTTTTTGTGTCGGTGGACCCCATTTCTTGACTGAAATTTGATTATAGCCTGTAAAATCGTCCGTTTGTGGATTTCGGTCAATTTCTGTTTGGAATTTGAAAAACCTTTTTTCTGCAAAGTTGTAGAGAATTGAATTTCCTATAAAATTCGCGAGATTTGAATTTTTCTGATAAAAAGGCTATTTATTATGAATTATTGAAGTTCTGAAATTTCAGAATAATTAATTTTTGGAAGTTTTAATTGTTTCATTCTAGAAAAATGTTTTTTAATGATTAGTGGGTTGTTAAACATGTTGAAATCTGAATTCAAAGAGGCGTAGGAAATTTGTTATATAAATATAATATTTTATTAAATTTTCTGCTTTGGTGTTATAAGTATTTTTCTATAAATAGGGTGCTTAGGTTAGAATTGAAAAACACACCAGAAACTGATATTTTCTCTCTAATTCTCTCTCTATATTATCGAGTGTATTCTTGTGAGTATTTTGATATCTTTAGTGTTGCTATACGGTGCAAGTTCGTTCAACGTTATTCTAGTCAGAAGTACTACTCTTTTGAGGTAAAGGGTAGTAAGGGATAGTAAGGGAGATTATTTTCTTCATAAATGATATTATTTCTTCAATATCATTATGCCGAAATATTGGTTTGAACTTTTTATCAAATTTAGAACTTTTTCATGTCGGGGTTACTATTCATGAGTTACTATTCACAAGTACTATTCACGAAGCATGATGATGTTTTTTCTAAAATTTCTATCTTTTGGTGTCAGAGTTACTATTTACGTATACGGCACTATTCACGTATACGGCACTATTCACAAATACGACATTATTCACATAAAAATTAAGTTTTCTTCTCTGTGTCCAAGATTATCTGTTAGGATTCCTATCTTTGATTGAATCTATGTTTTGGTCTTCATTCTTAAATTTTACTCCACTCTGGTTATTTATGAAGTATTTTTGAACTTGGGTTGTTTAAAGTACAAATCCTTAGTATTTGTTCTTTTGTTTCACTGGATTCGTTTCCTTTAAAATATTTTGCATCATCATCGGTCCTAAATGATGATATAACTGAATATCTTTGGCCTGTAGTGCAAAGATGAATGATTTTTGATGAATATCTTTGGTTCGTAATGCAAAGATGACCTATTGTTGAATATCATTGGCCTGTAGTGCAAAGATGACTTGTTGATGAATATCTTTGGCCTGTAGTGCAAAGATGACTTGTTGATGAATATCTTTGGCATGTAGTGTAAAGATGACTTGTTGATGAATATCTTTGGCCCGTAGTGCAAAGATGAATTTATTAGTATGATTATAAACATGAACTGTGATTTGGTATAACCATGATCTTTGATGTTTCAGGTGATAAAAATTATCTTTGTCCTGGATGAGAAAAGAAATTTAGAACAACAATTATGATTATGAGTTATACATGTGATTGTGGACAGGAATTGTTGATTGATGTTACAGGGATAAAACATTGTTGGTGGACTTTTAACATGGAGAAGACAATAGACTTTATGGTCTATTTGACTCTTTTAATGGATTGCTCGTTCCGCTGCAACTATTGTTGAATATATTTTATCATCTACCATATTTTCTAAATCTCTGATTTATTATTGATGAAGTCTATTGATAATGTAATTATCTTTAGTCATAATATTCTTTACTGAGTTAGTTGTGCTCACCCTTTTGCTTCACAATTCCTTTCAGGTAATACAAGTGTAGCTAGGTCGAGCGGGGGTAACAGGAGAATAGAACGGTGGTCATCGTTTAGTAGTTATATTTGTTGAATCAAATAGGGTGAGGTGAACCCAACGTTGGAAGGGTGTTTTTCCACTATCATACAAGATGTCTAATGACATACAACCTCGTATCATCATAAGACAGGGATGTGCTCATCGACTTGCTGAGTATATATACGAGCACCATCTATAAATTCTTGGAGTTTGATTGAAGTATAATTCTCAATTAGAGATGGTGGAGATAATGATATGTCAAGAGAAGTTACACCATTGGGAAGAATATGATAATAATCTTCTCGTTTTTCTTTGGGGTCTATTGGGTCAACCAAGGATAATTTTGTGGGCATATGATATCTATAATAACCTAGACGCATGGCCTCTCATGTACGAAGGTTTCCTTGAGCACTTCCCAAAGGTTTTAATTTCTAAAACAGTTTTTGATTGTACCTTTATGTAAGGTGTCATGGTGACGTGTTATCCAAGATGGTGTCCAGAGTCACAGTTGGTATATTTTAGTATCAAAACTCACAACATATGTGTTGTTGTATTTTGCACAACAATTGTTGTAATAAAATTGTAGTTGCTTTCTGTACCATGTATTTGGCGACTCAGAATGGGTTAGATGGAATGGACCTATTTTGGGGTCGTCACATAAACCCTATATATATTTTCGTTGGTTATTCGTCTGATAAATAAACGGAGAAGGCGTCTGTGTTGTGGGAAACATAGGAGGAGAGTCTCATTTTTTTCAAGATCAAGTAAGTTGTTATAATTACTATACAAGCGATGCGCAATACATATGTGATGGGCAGTCTTTATATAAAGTAAATGAGTGAATTGAATTATTTGATTATATTATGCAGTATGAATGTCTTGGTATGGAACGGAGGATATGTTATTTATCTAATATATAAAGACAGATGGTATATAAGGATTTTTTTACATCAAATTGCTAATCATTGTGCAAGAAAAAACTACTGGAATATATTGGAATATATGAGGATTATATATATCATGTAGGTTGTATATTATATATATATATATATATATATATATATATATATATATATATATTAATAAGTATTTGGTCATGAAACTTATAATCAGAATTGGTAAATCAAATTAAAGTTATGTATATTAATTTAAATTAATTTATTTTGCCGACATAGTTGTAAAAGTTTTTAATAATAAATTTAATATTATTATGTTATTAATGATTGGATTGTAATAAAATTTTGTTAAATTATTTAGATTGAACGGAGAGAGTCTTAACGAGTCAAATTTGGAGTATAAATTTTGGGTATTATATTGCTTAATTCAGGTACGAATTCCGTACTCTTTCAGCGAGACTCTTTTGTTTTTAATTTGTTCGTTTCGTTATTCGTTTCAAAATTTAGTTTTGCATCTCATAATTGTTCCTTCTTAAATTCGTGAGAATGTTTCATTTTGGCATTAGTAATTGAAACTAGTATTTGCACTCTTTGGTCTAGTATGTCATGGTTAATATTTATTTCGATCTTTGTAGAAAGTACATGTTAATATATTTGTAGACTTTATGTTGATATTTCGTTTCAGTTTAACATGTACATGTTAGAACCCCTTTGTTGTGTCATATGTGTTGTGACATTATATTTTGTTAGAATACTGTAGGGTATACCTGAGCTATAACCACCTGTGGGGGTACCACAGGCATGTCCTCTTGGCATTGAGGCATGACACCTTCCGTGGCGGTGTGATCAGTCCACGGCGTCTCTGTTTTGTGCTCCGGTGGGAGTGGCCATTTGGTATTTGTTGTGGGAGGCGATCGACCCTAGTTTTTCGTTCTATTCTGTTCTGCGGATTGGTGATGTTTGTACCAAACACACCTTCCGATTTGAATGCATCTAGATCTGGCCGGTTTGATGTATGTTATGCCTGTGTGGCATTATTTTGATTTGCCTGTGTGGAATTATTTGACTTGCCTGTGTGACAAGGTATATTTCTGTTTTGTTCTGAGCTCAATGTGTAATAACACCCAACCATTTGATTCAGCCTATTATTTCGTTGTGTTAGTTTTGTTCGCTTCGTTTCAGTTCGTTTCGTTTCGTTTCATTTCATTTAATTGAGTTAGTTATTTTGGTTCATCATTTTTATTCTATATCCGTACTGGGCATTTGGCTCATGCTGTCTTTTTCTTCCGGAAGGTAATCAGGGGAATCAAGGGCAAGTGTGATGAGAGCTCCATTCATTCCAATGATTTAGAAATATTCTATTTAGACTTGATGTGTCAGTTCACTTGGAATTGTAATAATTATTTTAGATTGTGGTTTGAGATAGTTTTAGATTTATTATGGTTGACTTGTGGTATTTATCAGTTATTAAGACTATCCTTTTGTGGTTTTGAGCCTTGTTATTAAATTCATTAGTTTTGTTATGTTTTGAGTAACCTCTCTTTCTATTTTAAAAAGGGGGTGTTATAGAGTTGGTATCAAAGCTTAGGTTCTTTCTTGTAGAAAACCTATTTAGGTTTGACCTATGAGTTATGGGTAGACTTCTGGGTTAGGTTTTGTTCTGTTTGATTTTCTGTTCAGCTATCATATCAGCTATATTCGAATCTGTCTCTAATCTTCTTGGTTATCTGTTCGTTGATCTCTTTGTTAGATGGCTCGTAGATCCGCCAGAGTTGCTGGGAGGCGAGGCAACAATAGGGGAAGAGGTGAGGGTCAGCCCAATGAGCAACCTAATAATCAGATAAATACTCAGTTGGCTACCTTGGTGAATCAGGCAGTGAATTAGGCGTTGCCTCAGTTGGTGGCACGGGTTGTACAGGCAATGCAGCAGCCGCCACTAGAAATTTCTGAGCAGTAGAACCCGAGAAATAATGGTCCACAGGCAAATGAAGAGGAAGGGAATGTAGATGTTATTGATCAGCAAGTGGTTGCAATGTTTGTGTGGTTGGAAAGGTTTCAAAAGTAGAAACCACAGGCATTCAATTCAGCTCCAACTCCAATTGATGCAGAGAATTGGATTGCCCACCTAGAGAAGATCTTTGATGTGTTGGGGTGCTCAGATAATCAGAAAGTGTTCCTTGCAGCTTACAAGCTAGAAGGGGATGTATAGAGGTGGTGGAAAGCGATGAAAGTAACAAAGGGTGATGGTTATGTTGAGGCACTTAGCTGGGCAGAGTTTTGTGAGGTCTTTTATCAGCAGTACTTCCCAGCTGCTGATAAAGAGGCCTATGCTAGAGAGTATCTGTTGATTCGGTAGAAAGATGATGAGTCCATCACGGACTTCATGACGAGGTTTACTAGGTTGGCAGGCTTTGCGGGAACCTTAGCAAGGACTGCAATAGAACAGACAGAGAAGTTTAAGTGGAGAATTCATTATAGGTATCGACAACATCTCATTAACAACAAGTTTGCATGTGTCGGCTGTGGCAAATGCAGCCAAAAATATTGAGATGGAGCGACAGGAATTTCGGTCTTCTAAACCGGATGGGAGCCAAAAGAGGGACAAAGATGACCAGCAGGGTCAAACTTCAGTTCAGCATGGGAGAAATCAAGGTGGTCAGTTGAATAGGAATCGTGGTGGCCAACAGGGGTAGTGGCGTGGTCAGAATTAAAATAGGGGTTATCAACAGATGCCTCAGCAAAGGCAGAATCGTCAGCTGCAGCTACCTTGGAATGGTCAGAATCGCCAGCAGTGGCAGAATCGTCAGTAGGGGCAGAATCAGGGTCGTTATCCGGGACCAGCTTGTGGGGGTAACCCAAATCTTATCCAGATAGCTCCTTGTGCTACTTGTGGAGCTATTCTTCTGGGGAGGCAGTGCCATAAGCTCACAGGTGCATGCTTCTTGTGTGGACAGATGGGTCATATTGCTAGAGATTGTACTGGTCCACGTGGTAATGGTGGAGGTGGTGATAATGGTGGCAATAGAGGTCAGCGTCAGGGTGGTCGAGTGTTTGTCTTGACATATAACCAGGCGGCAGGTGCACCAGGTATTGTTTATGGCACTCTTTTAGTTGGTAATCACGAGGCTTCTATTTTGTTTGATACGGGTTCTACTCAATTCGTTGTTGCTCGGTCTTTTATTAGGCACCTGGGTGTGCCATCTCAGTCTTTAGATTATGTTATGTCTATTGCTACCTCGATGGGGACTTCTGTTGTTATTTCTGATTTGTATCGAGGGTGTCCGATAAGTTTTGGGGATAATATTCGTAGGGCTAATCTTCTTCCGATGAGTATGCACGATTTTGATGTTATTCTTGGGATGGACTGGTTGGATAAGCACCAGGCCACTATCGATTGTCAGGCGAAGAAGGTTATATTTTGAGATATAAAGTTTCCAGAATTCGTATTTCAGGGTTCACAACCAAGTAAGGTGGTGAAGTTGATTTCAGCTTTAAAGGCTGGAAATTTGGTGGCAAAGGGTTGTGAGGGGTATTTGGCTTTTGTGAAAGATACATCTATGGGTGAGTCTCGTATTGAGGATGTTTCAATTGTTCATAAATTTTCTAATGTGTTTCTTGAGGAGTTGTTAGGGTTTCCACCGCAACAAGAAGTGGAGTTTTCTGTTGAGCTTATTCCTGGTGCGGAGCCTATCTCTAAGGCGCCGTATCGGATGACACCATTGGAGTTGCAGGAGTTAAAAGAGCAGTTGCAAGAACTGTTAGATCGTGGTGTGATTCGGCCGAGTGTTTCGTCGTGGGGTGCTCCGGTCTTGTTTGTGAAGAAAAAGGACGGGTCTATGAGGCTATGTATAGACTACAGGGAGTTGAACAAGATTACCATCAGGAATCGGTATCCATAGCCAAGGATTGATGACATGTTTGACCAACTTCAAGGGGCAAAATATTTTTCAAAAATAGACTTGAGGTCGGGTTATCATCAGTTGAGGGTAAGGGATGAGGATATTGCTAAGACGGCCTTTCGCACTCGCTATGGGCATTACAAGTTCTTGGTGATGCCATTCGGGTTGATTAACGGTCCGGCGGTGTTTATGGATTTGATAAATCAAGTGTTCAGGGAGTACTTGGACCAATTTGTCATTGTCTTTATTGATGACATTTTGGTTTACTCCAAGTCTAAGGAAGAGCATGAGGAGCATCTTCGCACAGTGTTGGGGATTTTGCAGAAAGAGAAGTTGTATGCTAAATTCTCTAAATGCGAGTTTTGGTTGGAGCAGGTGGCATTTTTGGGTCACGTTGTTTCTGTTGAGGGCATTAAGGTGGATCATACGGAGGTTGAGGCTATCACTAAATGGTCGAGACCTACTACAGTGACAGAGATTAGGAGTTTCTTGGGTTTTGCAGGGCATTATAAGTGGTTTATGGAAGGGTTTTCCTTGTTTGCCTTACCATTAACCCAGTTAATGAGAAAGGGCATTAAGTTTGTGTGGAATGAGGAGCGTAAGAAGAGTTTCTAGGAATTGAAGAAACGACTAGTGACAGCTCCTATACTTGCATTACCGTCGGGGACGGGAGGTTACCAGATTTATATTGATGCTTCTAAGAAAGGCTTGGGGTGTGTTTTGATGCAACACGGTAAGGTGATTGCTTATGCTTCTAGGCAGCTTAAACCTTATGAGGTGAACTACCCCACACGTGATTTGGAGTTGGCAGCAGTGATATTTGCCTTAAAGATTTGGAGGCATTATTTTTATGGAGAGACTTGTGATATCTTCATCGATCACAAAAGTCTTAAATACATTTTCACTCAAAAGGAGCTCAGTATGAGGCAAAGTCGTTGGTTGGAGCATCTAAAAGATTATGATGCGAGGTTTTAGTATCACCCGGGAAAGGCAAATGTGGTTGCAGATGCTCTTAGCAGAAAGAGTTTTGGGAGTGTAGCAGCCCTTATTACACAACTTTAGCTTATTTTGGATATGGATCGGATCGAGGTGGAGTTGTATATACGAGGTTCAGATGGGCATTTGGTGGGTATGAGGGTGGAGCCCTCTCTTATCTCGCGGGTCAAAGAAGCTCAAAAAGAAGATAGGGAGTTATGGGGTGTGACGCAGAATCTGAAGGAGGGCAAGCAGTTTGAGTTTCGTATTGATGACCATGGTGTGATTTGGTTGGGTGAACAGTTGTGTATACCTTCGGATCCAATCATTCGAGAGGCTGTGTTGGCTGGCTCATAGTTTGCCATTTTCTATTCATCCTGGTTCTACAAAGATGTATAGGGATTTGAAGAAGAATTTTTGGTGGAATGTGATGAAACGAGGCATAGCTGAATATGTTGGGAAGTGTCTTACTTGTCAACAAGTAAAGATAGAACATCAACGAGCTAGTGGTTTACTGCAATAGTTAGACATTCCAGTGTGGAAGTGGGAGGATATCACAATGGATTTTGTGACTGGTTTGTCGAAGACTTTCAGGAAGAATGATGCCATATGGGAAGTAGTGGACCGGTTGACCAAATCGGCACACTTTTTGGCTATCCATGAGGGTTACTCGGTGGATAGGTTTGCACATATCTTTTAGCAGGAGATTGTTAGACTTCATGGTACTCCGGTGTCTATTGTTTCAGATCGGGACCCACGGTTCACTTCACGGGTTTGGAAAGGGTTTCAACGAGCTTGGGGTACTCGGCTTAACTTTAGTACTTCTTTTCATCTGTAAACTGATGGGCAATCCAAACGGACTATTCAAACATTAGAGGACATGTTGAGGTCTTGTGCACTTGAGTGGTTGGGTAATTGGAACGATTACTTGAGCCTAGTTGAGTTTGCTTATAACAACAGCTGGCATTCAAGTATTGGAATGGCTCCTTTTGAGGCACTGTATGATAGAAAGTGTCGGGCACCAACTTGTTGGGATGATTTTGGTGGAAGGGCCATAGAAAGGCCTGAGTTAGTTTAAATCACTACGGAGAAGGTAGTGGTGGCTAAGGAGAAATTAAAGTCGGCTCGATCACGGCAGAAGTGTTATGCTGATAAGCATAGGAGGACTTTAGAGTTTGAACCTGGTGAGCATGTGTTTCTAAAAGTTTCTCCCTGGAAGGGCACTCAGCGATTCGGGTTGAAAGGAAAGCTTAGTCCACGTTATATCGGCCCATTTGAGATTTTTGAGAGGCTTGGTGAGGTTGCATATCGGTTAGCTTTGCCTCCACAGCTAGCTCATGTGCACAATGTATTTCATGTGTCGGTGTTGAAGAGTTATCATTATCATCCGTTGCATATGGTGCAATATCCATTCGATAAGATTCGGGAGGATCTTACTTGTGAGGAAAAATCTGAGGTAATTTTGGATCGTCAAGAAAGGATTATGAGGAGGAAGACTATTCCGTTTGTTAAGGTTCTGTGGAGGAACCATTCGGAGCGAGAAGCCACTTGGGATCTTGAGGAGTTTATTCGAGCAGAATATCCTCATCTTTTTGATAATAGGTACGTTCTATTCTTTTGATTCCGGGGACGGAATTCTTTTAAGGGGTAGGTGATGTAATACCTGATAAAAATTAATTAATAAATAAATATTAAATAATAAAAGATTTTTTTGTTTTACAAACATACTAATTGGACTTTGTTTTTAGTTGGGTCAAATTGTATTTAAGATATGTGGACTAAAATATGTAAGACACATTAATTTGGGCTTATAGTAATTGGATCTAATTTATAATTGTGTAAAATTTTTAAAACCTATTAAATTAGGAGAGTTAGTAAAATATATTAATTAATAAATATGTAAAACTTAACAATACATATCATATTTGACACAAACCCTATATAATTTTTCATTGGTTATTTGTCTGATAAACAAACGGAGGAGGCGCCTGTGTTGTGGGAAACATAGGAGCAGAGTCTCATTTTTTTCAAGATCAAGTAAGTTGTTATAATTACTATACATGCGATGCGCAATACATACGTGATGGGCGGTCATTATAAAAAGTAAATGAGTGTATTGAATTATTTGATTATATTATGCAGTATGAATGTCTTGGTATGGAACGAAGGATATGTTATTTATCTAATATATATAGACAGATGGTATATAAGGATTTTTTTTACATCAAATTGTTAATCATTGTGCAAGAAAAAGCTACCGAAATATATGAGGATTATATATATCAAGTAGGTTGCATATTATATATATATATATATATATATATATATATATATATATATATATATATATATATATATATATAGATTCTGTTGGTTGCAGGTCTCTAAATGATTATATTTATATTGTAAGACCCCAACTTATTATAAATTAAATTAAATTTCCTCTATTTATTATTTTAAATAGTAAGGGTTGATTTGATTAATGTGGTTAGTTATGGGTAAAATGCGCAAATATTTCAAATAAACAAGTGGTTATAAAATATTCATTTTTATCGGAGAATATTCGTTTGGTCGTGGAATATTCTTACTGTCGGGAAATATTCGTACAACGGCGCAGCCATGTGTGGGCCCCATAACGAAAAGCGATTGGATAAAGAAAACGACAAGTATAAGTTGTTTATAAATAACGGCGCAGTTGTTACTGTTAATACTGTTGGAATACCCGGTGGTTAAAACACAGTAATACGCATTGTTACACAGTAGCACACGGTATTGCACCAATTATTGATTCTTACGAAAGAAGGCACTACTCAATAATTGTTATAGTAATTAATGTTCTTATTGATTCAATAATTGTTGCATTGATATTCTATATTACTGTTGTTTCAATAATTGTCACTACACGATATTTTCCATTATCGAAACAATAATTCATATTATCTAAATAATATTATTAGAAAACATTATTGGCAATGTCTAGAAAGTTCTGTCTAAAGAGAGGTTTGGTCACCTAATTGCACGTCAGTAAGGAGAAATTCTTATTGGAAAGCCCCCTCTTTCCTGGGAACGGCCTGGTTGCCAGTACTATGATTCTGTAATATATTATTTATGAATAATTAATTATTGATTTATATGATGAGGAAAATATTGATTTTATGTGGATATAGATGGAGAAAATATTTAAAGTAACAATTGTTAAAAATTGATATTTTATCTTTTCTGATAAAATAATATTTTACTATTACAATATAAAAATGATGATATTTTTACAATGAATGTGGGATATATGAGTATATGAGGAGGAAGAGTATTTTATTGCATTAAATGATTAACACATGTTTTGTGTGTCGGTGGACCCCATTTCTTGACTTAAATTTGATTATAGCTTGTAAAATCGTCTGTTTATGGATTTCGGTCAATTTCTGTTTGGAATTTGGAAAACATTTCTTCTACAAAGTTGTAGATAATGAAATTTCCTATGGAAAGGACATGTGGTTCGAATTTTTCTGACAAAAAAGCTATTTATTATGAATTATTGAAGTTCCGATGTTCCGAAATAATTACTTTTTTGAAGTTTTAATTATTTATTTTATGAAAAACATTTTTTTCTTCTAGAAGGTTAGCATGTGTGAATTGCTGAAATTCAGATTCTTGGGTGGTGGGCTTGAATATTTATTAAATAAAATTATTTTAATAAATTTTTTACTTTGGTGTTCTAAGTGATTTCCTATAAATAGGGTGCTTAGGTTATAATTGAAAATCACATCAGAAACTGAAATCTTCTCTCTCTTTCTCTCTCGATATATTGAGTGTATTCTTTTGAGTATTTTGAAACTTTGAGTGTTGCTATACGGTGCAAGTTCAAGTCATAGCTTATATCCGGTGTTTCAAGTAGAAGTACTATTCTTTCGAGGTAAGGGATGTTATTTTCTTCGTAAATGATATTATTTCTTCAATATCATTATGCCGAAATATTGGTCTGAATTTTTATCAAATTTAGAATTTTTCATGTCAGGGTTACTATTCATAAGTTACTATTCACGAGTTACTATTCATCAGTTACTATTCATCAGTTACTATTCATGAGTTACTATTCACGAGTACTATTCACGAAGCATGATGATTTTTCTTGTGAAAGTTCTATCTTTTCGTGTCGGAGTTACTATTCACGTATACGGCACTATTCACAAATACGACACTAACACAGAAAAATTAAATTTTCTTTTCTATGTCCAAGATTTCTATTATGAAAACTAGCTTTGATTGTATCCATATTTTGATCATTCTTGAATTTTACTTCACTATGATTATTTCTGAAGTATTTTTGAACTCGGTTTGGTTAAAGTACGAATCCTTAATATTTGTTCTTTTGTTTCGCTAGATTCGTTTTCTTTAAAACATTTTTCATCATCCTCAGTCCTAAATGATGATATTACTGAATATCTTTGGCTCATAGTGCAAAGATGAATAGGTATTGAGATGAACATGATCAATTGATGAATATCATTGGCCCGTAGTGCAAAGATGAACAGGTGTTGAGATGAACATGACTGACTAATGAATATCTTTGGCCTGTAGTGCAAAGATGACTATTTGATTCAAAATGAAAATTGATTTATGTTACAGGGATAAAATATTGATGATGGACTTTTAAATTCATAGATGTTAGTAGATTTCATTCTCTACTTAACTCTTCTAATTAATTGTTATTTCCGCTGCAGTTGTTGATCTAAAACTTGTTTTCTGTTGTATTCTATCATATTTTTCCCTGTTGAAGACTAACGATAATTTGTTGTACATTATGTTAGTCATAATATTCTTTACTGGGCTAGTTGAGCTCACCCTTTTCCTTTTTGTTCCATTTTTCTTCTCAGGAGGCGAGAATATAACGGGAACTAGTTGGGGTGTGGAGTGATGGTTCAAGACAGTTGTTTTAGTAGTCCTCACCATTTTGTAATATAGTGTATCAATAATTGTATGAGAACTTTATTTAAGTATGGATATTGTCTAGAAGACAATATTTTTATTTAAACTCACAGCATAAGTGTTATCGTATTTTGCACGAAAATTATAATAATGAAGTTGTAGTTATTTATGTACCATGTATTTGGCGACTCAGAATAGGTTGGGTGCATTGGACCTATTTTTGGGGGTGTCATAGTTGGTATCAGAACTTAGGGATATGATCTCTGACGGAGATAGGGAAATAGAACTAGGAGGAGAGAGACGAGTAAATCTTTCGCTAGTGTGTCCTACCTAAGCTTATTTGTTGGTCGGTCATAATATAGGGGTATTATGTGATATGTTAATTTGTTAAATTAACCCTTGTTTTATGGCAGTATTTGAGAATGTTGACTGAGAATGTTAATAGTGGAGTAAATGACACCGTGGAGACATCTGTGCTCACCAACGAGGAGAACGTGCAACAGGTTGGCAATGTTCCTCCTGTGAACAACACCACTGAGCAGATGATGAACGATGGGATGTTTAGAAGCTTTTTGCACTTCATGCAAAATCAGACGAGGGAGACTCGTGTACAGAATATGGGTGGAAATGATAGCAATGTGCGGCTTGTCACAGCCAAGCAGTTCAAAGAGTTGGGACCACCAGAATTTATTGGAAAGCCAGATCCAATCAAGGCAGAGATGTGGGTTAAACAAATTACCAAGATATTCAATGTTTTTGGATGCACGGAGGAACAGAAGGTTCCATTCGCCACCTTTATGTTCCGTGGTGAGGCAGACTGCTGGTGGGAGTCTGTGAAACGTACCCAGCCTGCCGCACTCAGCATGTCTTGGGAAACGTTTCAGAAACTTTTCAACAAAAAATACTTTCCTGAAAGTATTCGACATATGAAGGAGTTAGAGTTTATTAGACTAGAACAAAATAACATGACGGTGTCCCAGTACGAGGCGAAGTTTGTAGAGTTGTCCAGGTTTGCACCTCATTTGGTGGAGAATGAGGAACGTATGATGCGGATGTTTCTGAGAGGTTTGAAACCCAGCATACGTCAATATCTCATTTCTCATAAATTTTCTCTCTATTCAGATGTTGTCAACAGGGCTTAATTATTAGAGCGAGATAACGAGTACGGTCAACTGAGGGACCACAACCAGGATCATCCCGGTGATAGCAGTCATCAAAACAACGATAACCAGCAGAGAAAGAAAAATACGGACAAGAGCGGCAACCACTCTGGTGGTAATCGTGGCCATAAAAATAGAAGTAGCGAGTCGGGGGGGGGGATTTTAAAAAGAGGGGATTCAACAATGACAATGTGAAGACGTCAGCACCAGTAGCAACTGGTTCCAAGGGAGGAGAATGACCACCTGTTATATGGTATAAGTGTGGAAAAGAAGGACATATCAGCCCAAACTGCCCACAATAGTTTAAGATATGTTATAATTGTGGAAAGGAAGGACATATCGCTCGAGATTACACTGTAGCGAAACCAAGTCCAGCGCGGATGGTGACTCAAAAGGCTGTCCCAAAAAAGTCAAAGTCAACAGTTCCTGGAAGAGCGTTTGCCGTGACTGGTCAACATGCGAGGAACCCAAACGAGGTGATCACGGGTAAGCTACTCATAAATTCATGCGAAGTTTATACCTTACTAGATATCGGTGCTTCCAATTCATTTATTTCTCCTGCTTGTGCTCAACGTTTAAACTTGACTCCGAAGAAATTAGACTTTGATTTATCTGTTGAGACTCCATTAGGAGAAACTTTCATCACATCCACTATTTATAAATCTTGTTTGATCCAAGCTGGCACCATCACATTACCTGTTGACTTTATCTCTTTAAAGATACTTGCTTTTGATGTAATTTTAGGGATTGATTGGTTAACTACTCATCATGCCAAATTAATTGCTTTTGTAAGGTTGTTAGTTTTTATATTCCTAAGCAACCTGTTATTCGAATTTAAGCAACCAAACCATTGAAGTCAAACTCTTTCATATCAAGCCGTAAAGTCATTCGTTTATTGAAAAATGGATGTCAAGCTTTCTTAGCCATGTTATGGACTTGAACAAAAATATGTCAGATTTGAATGATATTTCTGTTGTTAGTAAGTTTCCTGACGTATTTCCTGAAAAAAATTTGACCTACTCCTAAAGTGTGATATTGAATTTTGTATCGACTTTGAACCCGGTACAGAACTCATTTCTAAAATCTCATATTGTATGGCTCCTATTGAACTTTAGGAGTTAAAAACCCAACTATAGAAGTTGATAACCGAGCCTCTATCTGGTGACTTCTTTTGTGGAATGCACCAAAGCCAGACTCTCCGTAGGGGACGCCATATTCGTGCGATAGTAAACTGATAGGTGTCATTGTGACGTGCTATCCAAGGTTGGGATATGAGTCACAGTTGAGAGCAACCTAAGTCGGTAATCAAAATACGTAACTTTCTAGGCTTAGTTGCTAATTATCGGAGATTCGTTGAAGGATATTCTCGAATCGCTATTCCATTAACGCAGCTGACTCGTAGAGATACAAAATTCGAATGGATCAAGGAATATGGGAAGAGCTTCAAAGAACTCAAGAGGAGACTCATTTCGGCACATGTTTTAGCCATACCATCTTGGAAAAACGAACGTGGTAGCTGACATGTTGAGTAAAAGATCGTATATGAGTACGAGTGCGATATTGTCAAAGGCCCATTTTGTGTGATTTACAAAAGATGAAGATAGAATTCAAGACTCCGGGGACCCATGCAATGATGTCAAGTATACGCATAGAACCGACTTTAATCGAAAAAGTTAAAGTTGTTCAAGCCACAGATCCGGAGCTGATGCGTATGAAGAAGAAAGTACAAGTAGGTACTATTCCAGAAGCAAGAATCGATGAAGAAGGAATACTTCAAGTCCACTCCAGACTTTGTGTTCCTAACGATTATACTTGAAGCATATAATTATGATGGAGGCACACAACACACCGTTTGTAATCCATCCTGGGAGTACCAAAATGTATCATGATCTTCGACATACATTTTGGTGGAACAATATGAAGAGAGAGATCGCGAAGTTTATATCGAGGTGTTTAACTTGTCAACGTATAAAGGCGGATCATCAAGTGCCAAAAGGTCCATTGCAACCACTTGAAATTTCGAAATGGAAGTGGGAACACATTACCATGGATTTCGTTATGGGTCTTCCCACGGTTTCTCAAGGCATAAATGCTATTTGGGTTATTGTTGATAGATTAACCAAGTCTACTCATTTATTGTCGATACGGGAGACTTATTCCCTTGAACGTCTTGCTAGTATGTATGTGAATGAGATTGTGAGGTTGCATGGCATGCCAGTATCCATAGTTTTGGATCGTGACCCAAGATTCACTTCAAGATTTTGGGTTAGCTTGGAAAAAGCTATGGGCAGGATTTACGGTTCAGTCCGGCATACCATCCTCAAACGGACAGACAATCAGAGAGGACTATTCAAACTCTTGAAGATCTATTAAGACTTTGTGTCCTCAATTTCAAAGGGAGTTGGGATAAGTACCTACCATTGGTGGAATTCTCCTACAACAACAGTTATCAAGCAAGTATAGGTGTAGCTTCATTTGAAGCATTGTATGGACGAAAGTGTCGTTCTCCAGTATGTTGGGATGAGGTAGGAGAAGTAACGTTGTTGGGACCAGAGTTGGTATGAATGACTACAGAGAAGATCCAAACAATTCGACAACGTATACAAACGGTACAGGATCGACAAAAGAGTTATGCGGATCTTCATCAAAAGGACGTGGAATTTGACATTGGGGATCATGTATTGTTGCGTATGGCTCCATGGAAAGGAGTTACAAGATTTGGGAAGAGAGGAAAGCTCAATCCACGATTTATTGGTCCATTTCAGATTCTTGACCGAGTAGGAAATGTGGCCTATAGACTCGCGTTACCTCCATGTATGTCTCGTGTTCATAATGTTTTTCACGTATCCGTGCTTCATAAATATATGAAAGACCCGAACCATGTTATTGAGTTAAAACCGGACGAGATAGCCGAAGACTTAACGTATAAAGAGGTACATGTCAAGATCTTGGATAGGAAGGAGCATGTCCTACGCACGAAGGCCATACCACAAGTTAAAGTTTTGTGGAGAAACCATGCTATTAAGGAAATGACCTGTGAGTTGGAAACGTAAATGAAAGCGAGGTATCCTCATCTTTTCGAAACACCTGGTATGTACGTCAATTTCGAGGATGAAATTTCATAAGGATGGGAGGTTGTAAGACCACAACTTATTATAAATAAAATTAAATTTCCTCTATTTATTATTTTGAAATATTAAGTGTTGATTTGATTAATGTGGTTAGTTATGGGTAAAATGCGCAAATATTTTAAATAAGCAAGTGGTTATAAAATATTTATTTTTATCGGAGAATATTCGTTTGGTCGTAAAATATTCTTACTGTAGGGGAATATTCGTACGACGGCGCAGCCTTGTGTGGGCCCCATAACGGAAAGCGATTGTATGAAGAAAACGACAAGTATAAGTTGTTTATAAATAACGGCACAGTTGTTACCGTTAATACTGTTGGAATACCCGGTGGTTAAAACACAGTAATACGCGTTGTTGCACAGTAGGACACGGTATTGTACCAATTATTGATTCTTACGTAAGAATGCACTACTCAATAATTGTTACAGTAATTACTGTTCAGTATTTTATTGATTCAATAATTGTTGCATTGATATTCTATATTACTGTTGTTTCAATAATTGTCACTACACAGTATTTTCCATTATCGAAGCAATAATTCATATTATCTGAATAATATTATTAGAAAATATTATTGACAATGTCTAGAAAGTTATGCCTAAGGAGAGGTTTGGTCACCTAATTGCGCGCCAGTAAAGAGAAATTCTTATTGGAAAGCCTCCTCTTTTCTAGGAACGGCCTGGTTGCCAGTACTGTGATTCTGTAATATTATTTATGAATAATTAATTATTGGTTTATATGATGAGGAAAATATTGATTTTATGTGGATATAGATGGAGAAAATTTTTTAAAGTGACAATTGTTAAAAATTGATATTTTATCTTTTCTGATAAAATAATATTTTATTATTATAATACAAAAATGATGATATTTTTACAATGTATGTGGGATATATGAGTATATAAGGAGGAAGAGTATTTTTGTTGCATTAAATGATTAACACATGTTTTGTGTGTCGGTGGACCCCATTTCTTGATTGAAATTTGATTATAGCTTGTAAAATCGCCCGTTTGTGGATCGAATCAATTTCTGTTTAGAATTTGGAAAAACTTTCTTCTGTAAAGTTGTAGTTAATGAAATCTCCTATAGAAATGACATGTGGTTCGATTTTTTCTAACAAATTGGCTATTTATTATGAATTATTGAAGTTCAGAAGTTCCGAAATAATTGATTTTTAGAAGTTTTAATTATTTATTTTATGAAAAACGTTTTTTCTTAATTTTTCTAGAAGGTTAGCATGTGTGAATTGCTAAAATTCAGATTCTTGGGTGGTGGGCTCGAATATTTATTAAATAAAATTATTTTAATAAATTTTCTGCTTTGGTGTTCTAAGCAATTTTCTATAAATAGGGTGCTTAGGTTAGAATTGAAAATCACACCAAAAACTGAAATATTCTCTCTTTCTCTCTCGATATATTGAGTGTATTCTTGTGAGTATTTTGATACTTTGAGTGTTGCTATACGGTGCAAGTTCAAGTTATAGCTTATATCCGGTGTTTCAACTAGAAGTACTATTCTTTCGAGGTAAGGGATGTTATTTTCTTTGTAAATGATATTATTTCTTCAATATCATTATGCCGAAATATTGGTCTGATTTTTTATTAAATTTGGAACTTTTCATGTCGGAGTTACTATTCATGAGTTACTATTCACGAGTTACTATTCACAAGTATTATTCACGAATCATGATGATTTTTCTTGTGAAAGTTCTATCTTTTTGTGTCAGAGTTACTATTCACGTATACAATACTATTCACGTATACGGCACTATTCACAAATACGACACTATTCACAGAAAAATTAAATTTTCTTTTTTGTATCCAAGATATCTATTATGGATATTAGCTTTGATTGTATCCATATTTTGATCATTCTTGAATTTTACTTCACTATGATTATTTATGAAGTATTTTTGAACTCGGTTTGGTTAAAGTACGAATCCTTAATATTTGTTCTTTTGTTTCACTGGATTCGTTTTCTTTAAAACATTTTTCATCATCCTTAGTCCTAAATGATGATATTACTGAATATCTTTGGCCCGTAGTGCAAAGATGAACAGGTGTTGAGATGAACATGACTAATTGATGAATATCTTTGGCCCGTAGTGCAAAGATGAACAGGTGTTGAGATGAACATGACCGACTGATGAATATCTTTGGTCTGTAGTGCAAAGATGAATATTTGATTCAAGATGAATATTGATTTATGTTACAGGGATAAAATATTGATGATGGACTTTTAAATTCATAGATGTTAGTAGATTTCATTCTCTACTTAACTCTTCTAATGAATTGTTATTTCCGCTGTAGTTGTTGATCTAAAACATGTTGTTTGTTGTATTCTATCATATTTTTCCCTGTTGAAGACTAACGATAATTTGTTGTACATTATCTTAGTCATAATATTCTTTATTGGGCTAGTTGAGCTCACCATTTTCCTTTTTGTTCCATTTTTCTTCTCAGGATGCGAGAATATAGCGGGAACTAGTTGGGGTGTGGAGTGATGGTTCAAGACAGTTGTTTTAGTAGTCCTCACCATTTTGTAATATAGTGTATCAATAATTGTATGAGAACTTTATTTGGTTATGGATATTGTCTAGAAGATAATATTTGTATTTAAACTCACAGCATAAGTGTTGTCGTATTTTGCACGACAATTGTAATAATGAAGTTGTAGTTATTTCTGTACCATGTATTTGGCGACTCAGAATAGTTTGGGTGAATTGGACCTATTTTGGGGGCGTCACACACACACACACACACACACACACACACACACACACACACACACACACATATATATATATATATATATATATATATATATATATATATATATATATTATTCTAATAAGTATTTGGTAAGGAAACTTATAATCAGAATTGATAAATCAAATTGAAGTTATGTATATTAATTTAAATTAATTTATTTTGCCGACATAGTTGTAAAAGTTTTTAATAATAAATTTAATATTATTATGCTATTAATGATTGGATTGTAATAAAATTTTATTAAATTATTTAGATTGAACGGAGAGAATCTTAACGAGTCAAATTTGGAGTATAAATTTTGGGTATTACATTGCTTAATTCAGGTACGGATTCTGTACTCATTCAGCGAGACTCTTGTTTTTAATTTGTTCGTTTCGCTATTCATTTCGAAATTTAGTTTTGCCTCTCGTAATTGTTCCTTCTTAAATTCGTGAGAATGTTTCATTTTGGCATTAGTAATTGAAACTAATATTTGTACTCTTTGGTCTAGTGTGTCTTGGTTAATATTTATTTCAATCTTTGAAGAAAGTACATGTTAATATATTTGCAGACTTTATTTTGATATTTCGTTTCAGTTTAACATGTAAATGTTAGAACCCCTTTGTTGTGTCGCATTTGTTGTGACATTATATTTTGTTAGAATACCGTAGGGTATACCTGAGCTATAACCACCTGTGGGGGTACCACAGGTATGTCCTCTTGGCACCGAGGTATTAAACCTCCCGTGGCGGTGTGATCAGTCCACGGCGTCTCCGTTTTGTGCTCCAGTGGGAGTTGGCCATTTGGTGTTTGTTGTGGGAGGCGTATAGGTCGACCCTAGTTTTTTGTTCTGTTCTGTTTTGCGGATTGGTGATGTTTGTACCAAACACGCCTTCCGATTTTCAATCATCTGGATCCGGCCAGTCCGATGTATGTTATGCATGTGTGTCATTATTTTGATTTGCATGTATGGCATTATTTGACATGCCTGTGTGGCAAGGTATATTTCTGTTTTGTTCTAAGCTCGGTATGAATTAACACCCAACCATTTGATTCAGGTTATTCCAACATAATAA
This sequence comes from Panax japonicus, assembly GCA_020205505.1. Lineage (NCBI taxonomy): Eukaryota > Viridiplantae > Streptophyta > Magnoliopsida > Apiales > Araliaceae > Panax > Panax japonicus. Next base: position 11,497,764 of record CM035101.1, on the reverse strand, counting down.
TAAAGAATGGAATAACAGAAGTTCTCTTCACGAATAAGAAAGAAAGAATACCCCTTACGAGTATAACAAATAATATCCCCTACCTTAGAAGAAACTGGATATTGGAGTAGTGAAGTAGCATAATACTTTTCTTCTTTCTATCTATAGTTTCTCTCTCTAGAGTTTCAGTGAATTCATAAGAAATAATGAAGGAATGAGCTTCTATTTATAGGAGAATTGACTGAATAGTAACTAATTCATGAACGGTCCAGATTGATTTACTTTTAAACGGACGATTCATATTGGTATACTATTAAAACGTAAAACAACGGTCTATACTAATTTACTATTAAAACTTAAATAAACGGTCCATACTGATTTACTATTAAAACTTTAAACCAGCGATACATATTAATTTACTATTATAACTTTCCATCAGCGGTCCATATTGATTTACTATTATATCTTCAACCAACGATCTGAATAATTAAAACATCTCCTCATGTAATAATATTGTACCCAAAAATGATTTGGACCGAAAAGAAATATATCTTATGGGTGAATAGTATCATGTGAATAGTAACTCATGAATAGTAACTCATGAATACTAACTTGTGAATAGTAACTCATAAATAGTAACTCATAAATAGTAATTCGTGAATAGTAACTCGTGAATAGTACTCCGACACGAAAAGTGCCCCGAATACCCGATTGAACAATATAACCTTCAGACATCAATTATTATCGAAACAAATGTCAATTTCCATTAACACAAATAATTCCAACACAATAGAACTATAAAATTCATCTTTAATCAACACGAACTTATTCATCATTAATATTATAATTCACAATATTTAACAACCATGTCGATCCCAGGAAAGAGGGGGCTTTCCAATAAGGATTTCTCCTTATTGGCGTGCAATTAGGTGACCAAATCTCTCCTTGACAGAACTTCTAGACATTGTCAATATTGCAAATAATAATATGAATAACTTTGCCATCTCAATTATTGATTTAATAATATAACATATTATGCAGATGATACTGTAACAATAATTGAATCAATAATATGAGAGATATGATGCAGCAATTACAGTAGCAATAATTGAGTATAACTGAGTGACATATCACGTAAGCATCAATAATCAATACCGTGTGCTACTATACAATCACGCGTATTACTGTACTTTTACTACCGAGTAGTTCAATAGTTTTAACGGTAACACTTCCGCCGTTATTTTACAAAAAGATAATTCTGTCGTTTTCTTACTACGACAATACTTCCGTTGTGGGCTCACCAATGATTGTTCCGTCGTACATATATTCCCAACAAAAAGAATATTTCCCGACCAAACGAATATTTTATAACAACTTGCATACTTTGCAAAATTTATAAATACTACCCACAACTATTATATCAAATCCACACCATAATATAAAAAATATTTCAAGAAAAATTAAATATTATTCATAAAATTCGGGGTCTCACAATCTCCCCACCTTATGGAATTTTGCCCTCGAAATTTATGTACGTACCTTGTATACTGAAGAGATGAGGATACAATGACTTCACTTCAGATTCTAACTCTTGAGGTATAACCTTTGAGTGCCGAATATAATCCTTCTTATCCAAGATTTTAACACGTATCTCCTCATACATTAAATCATCTGCTATCTTGTCTGGTTCTAAATTAATAATATGGTTCGGGTCGTCCCCATATTTACGTAACGTCGATACGTTAAAGACGTTATAAACACACGACATACTTGACGGTAAAATGAGTCTATAAGCCACAATCCCTACCTCATCGAGGATTTCAAATGGGCCAATTAAATCAAGGGTTGAGATTTCCTCTCTTCGTCGATTCTTGCTTCTAGAATAACGCCCTCTTGAACCTTCTTAATTATTCACATTCATCAGCTCCGGGTGTGTAGTTTTGAGCGGCTTTAACTTTATCGATTAAAGTCGATTCTACTCGTATATTCATTATCTTCACGTGGGTTCGTATATTCGCACTCGTAAACGCATACGATCTTCTACTCAATGCGTCAGCTACCACGTTTACTTTTCCACGATGGTATTGAATGATATGATCATAATCTTCAACAGCTCGAGCCAACGTCTTTGGCACATTACACGTTCGTTTTGGGTGAAGAAAATATTTGAGGGTTTTAGAAATGAGTTTTGTACTGGGGTCAATACAAAATTCAATTTCACGCTCTAGGGTAGGCTAAGAAGTCTTCAAGAATACGTCAGGAAATTTATTAATAATAAAAATATCATTCAAAACTGTGACTCTCATCCAAGACTTGGATAACACATGTAATGAAGGTTTCTCCTAACTGAGTTTCAATCGATAAGTCAAAGTTTAACTTCTCTAGAGTCAAATTTAAACGTTGAGCGCAAGCAAGAGAGATAAAAGAATGGGTAGAATCGATATCGAATAAGGTATAAACTTCGCAAGAATTTATAATTAACTAACCCGTGATAACTTCGTTCGATTCCTCGTCACGAAAAATGCTCTCCCTTAAACTATCGAATTTGACTTGTTCGGGACAGTCTTTGGTGTCATCATTATCGTTAGAATTGACTTTCGCTATAGGGCATAATCCACCCTCAACTACTTCGTCGTACTCCTGCTCCATAATCTGAATCATTAATCTTTGATCCATATCGAATTGGGGTTGACCGCAATGTACAGGGTAATTCAAAACTTGATGTTGGATTCTCCCAATTGCTGTCAAAAAAGAGAAATACAAATCATCTATTTTAGCTTTCTTGGATCGGACTTCTCTTTCCACAATATCAATGCATCGTGCGGCTTTTACCCATACATCTTTCATTCTCACTCGTTTAGTTGTTCCTTCTTTCAGCTGCACCTTGACATTTGAATTTTGAGATTCCAGCTTTAATATCGTATACTCTGCCAAAGAGTGCTTCTGTTCAACCATCGCACATCGGGTAATACAATTTTGAATTGTTGCATCCCTTTGTTCCATGACCGCCTGCCGTTCTTTAGCCTGTTCTTCTAACTCATGAATGCGATTTTTCAATTCTACATTTTGATCAATAAGTTCTTCTAATAAATCATCCTCAGGTTCCTCTTCTTCCTCACTCTCAGTTGCTACCTTTGCGACTAGCTTGAGTGCAACTTTTAATTCCTCAATCACCACATGGATATCTCTAATCACATTAACCTGGTTGGTGATTAGAGGTGTCTCCACGGTCTCATTCACTCCATTGTTAACATTTTCAGCTGCCATTTCAAACACTGCCACAAAATAAGGGTTAATTAACACACCACATAGTATCCCTACATTCTGACCGACCAATTAATAACAAATAAACTTAGGTAGGTCATACTAGCGAAGGAATTCCTCGTCTCTCCCCTCCTAGTTCTTGTCTCACATCTCAGCCAGGGATCATATCCCTAAGCTTTGATACCAACTGTGACTTTTATCCCTTAACCTGGATATCACCTCACAATGATACCTATCAACTTCCCACCACAGAACGGCGTCCCCTACGAAAAGTCTGGCTTCGGTGCATCCCAAGACTTGGAAGTCACCAGCAAAAGGCTCGGGTGTAAGACCCCAACTTATTATAAATAAAATCAAATATCCTCTAATTATTATTGTGAATAATAAGGTATTAATTTGATATAATTCTCTGGTTATGGGTGAAATGTGCAAATTTTGCAAAATAAGCAAGTGGTTATAAAATATTCCTTTTGTCGGAAAATATTCGTTTGGTCGTGGAATATTCTTTTTGTTGGGAATATCTGTACGATGGTGCAGTCATTCGTGGGCCCCAAAATAGGATAATTGTCGAAGGAAAAAAATGACAAAGTATGAGTTTTTATAATTAATGACGTAATGGTTACCGTTAACACTGTTGGAATCCCTGGTGGTTAAAATACAGTAATACGCGTGGTTACACAGTAGCACGCAGTATTGCACAGTACTTTTGGAATTATTGATTCTTACGTAAGAAGGCACTACTCAATAATTGTTACAGTAGTTACTGTTCAATATTTTATTTTATTGATTTAATAATTGCTGCGCTGATAGTTTATATTATTGTTGTTTCAATAATTGTCATTGCATAGTATTTTCTATTATCAGATCAATAATTCATAATATTTGAATAATATTATTAGATAGCATTATTGGCAATGTATAGAAAGTTCTGTCAATGAGAGGTTTGGTCACCTAATTGCGCGCCAGTAAGGATAAATCCTTATCGGAAAGCCCACTCTTTCCTGGGAACTGCCTGGTTGTCATAATTGTGATTCTATAATATTATTTGTGAATAATTTAATTATTGATTTATATGATAAGGAAATATTTATTTGATGCGGATATAAATGATGGATTTATTTATGTGATTATAAGTGAAGGAATTAATGATGAGGTGTTTTATCATTATTTTGTCGAAATGGAGAACAAAATATGAAATTTTTAGAAAAATTAGTTTATTACTTAGTTTTGTAAAATCCATAACTCTTTGTGTATAATGAGTTAGGAGATGAGCTATATATCAAAAGAAAGCCCTGGAAGTAAGCTAATTGTAGAAATTAGAATCACCCAATAATTCTTTGTGGATATTTCGTGGTGAAGTTTTGAATGAAATTGGTACAAAGGACTTATAATCCGATAATCAGTGTTCTTGAGATATATTGCGTGAGTTATAATTTTTAATCCGTCCGTTGGATCGTTGTGATTTTTGGATATATTATACATATATAAGTTGAGTATATGTCCACAAATTTTGAACCGTTAAAAATTAACGCATGATTTGTTATGAATTTTAAGAGGTGACTGATTCAGAAATTGTTTTCATAAATGTTTTTAGTGGAAAATTCTAGAAGGCGAGCCCCACTTTTTGGTTGGTGATTAAATGCATGTGCTGAAATGGATTTTTAATGGTGATGGCTGCCATTTTTTTTCAAAATGGCATGCATATAAAATAAATTAATATTTTATTAATTTAGTCTCTTTTGATGTTCTAGCATTTTCCTATAAATAGGTGTTTATGTTATAATTGAAAATCACACCAGAAACATAAGTTTTCTCTCTATATATTATCAAGTATATTTTTGTGAGTATTTAGATATCTTGAGTGTTGCTATATGACGCAAGTTCGTTCAGCGTTATATCCGATATTCAAGTCAGAAGTACTGCTCTTTTGAGGTAAGGGATTTTAAGGGTTGTTATGTTTTTCATGTTTCGTAACTTCTCAGACCTTCAAAAATTCTGAAAAAAATTTGAAATGATAATTTGATGAGTTTTATTGATTGTGTCCAAAAAATGACGATTTTTGGATGTATAGATTATGAGTTATGAATTTTATGAGAAAAGACTATTTTAAAAGTAAACTCTTATAACTCCTTGTGGTTAACTCCAAAATTGGTGAAATTTTTATTGGGATTACATCTATATAATATCAGTATACTCTGTGAATTTCGGAAATTTTGGAGAAAAATATAATTTATGATAAATGTCTAAATATTCGGCGGTTTTGGCCATATGAAAAATAGTAAATGAATTTTAAAAATTCTGAGAAAAATATATGTTCAATATAGAACTATATTCTGCTAAATCCCAGAAAAAAAAAATTTGTTTGTACTGATTTGGTATTTTTCATGAAAATAGACTAGTTATGAGTAAATGAATTAAATATATTATTTGAAGTTAGAAAATTAGAAAATAGGATTCTATGGCTTGAGAATATTACATGAGGTATATGCAGATTTTTGATGAGGGTTTTGGTTATTGGTGATGAAATCTTATGAGTTTGACATTTTAGGATGATTAAATGCATTATTTAGTAAAGTGTAAATAATTAAAATAAATTGTTTATAAGCTTAAGAAATATTATTCTTTCAATATCATTATACCAAAATATTGGTACGAATTTTATTGTGGAATTTCTACCTTTTTCATGTCGGATTACTATTCATGAGTTACTATTCACAAGTTACTATTCATGAGAACTATTCACGACAAAATTGGTTTCATTTTCTGACCAAATTATCGTAGATCTATGAATCTTACTCTTGAAATTAAATTCATGTTTTGATCATATTGTTTTTATTATCATATATAACATTTTATAATTTTAGTGATGAAATTTCTCTTTGACTTGAGTGTAAAGATGGGTAAATTATCGGTATGATCGTGACTATAGGTTCTCTTTGGCCAGTAGTGCAAAGTTAAATCGTTGACTGGTATGATTATGATCATTGAATTTATAATTGAATATTTTTAGCTTAAGTGCAAAGGTGAATGGATCAGCATGGTTATAATTATTGTTTATATAAATTCTGAAATGATTATATATTTCTTTGAGATAATGTTGAATATCTTTGGCCCGTAGTGCAAAGATAAACTTTTGTTGAATATCTTTGGCCCGTAGTGCAAAGATGAATTTATTAGTATGATTATGAATAGAAACTGTGATTTGGTATAACCATGATCTCTGATGTTTCAGGTAAAGACAGGTTATATAAATTATCTTCATCCTTGATGAGAAAAGGAATTTAGAACCACAATTAGGATTATGAGTTATTCACATGAATGTGGACAGGAACTGTTGATTGATGTTGCAGGGTTAAAACATTGTTGGTGCATTTTTAACTTGGAGAAGTTAATAGACTTTATTGTCTATTTGACTCTTCTAATGGATTGCTCGTTCCGCTGAAACTATGGTTGAAAAGTTTTATCATCTACCTAATGTTCTAAATCTCTGATTTATTACTGACGAAGACTATTGATAATTTATTTATCTTTAGTCATGATATTCTTTACTAGCTAGTTTAGCTCACCCTTTTGCTTCACAATTCCTTTCAGGTAATAAGAGTGTAGCTGGGTCGAGCGGGGATAACAAGAGAATAGAACGGTGGTCTCTAACTGTGGAGTTCTCCCTAAACAGTATAAAAAAGTGTGTTGTATTTTATACATCATTTAGTAGTTATATTTGGTGAATCAAATAGGGTGAGGCGAAGCCAATGTTTGAAGGTTATTTTGCCACTATCATACAAGATGTCTAATGACATACAACCTCGTGTCATCATAAGACAGGGTTGTGCATATTCACTGACTGAGTATATCTACGAGCACTACCTATATGATCTTGGAGTTTATTTGAAATATAATTTTCAACTGAAGACAATGGAGATAATGATATGTCAAGAGAAGATTCACCATTGGAAAGAATATGATAGTAATCTTCTTCTTTTTCTTTGGGGTCTATTGGGTCAACCAAGGATAATTCTGTGGACATATGATATCTATCATAACCTAGACGCATGGGCTCCCATGTATGAAGGTTTCCTTGAGTACTTCCCAAAGATTCTAATTTCTAAAACAGTTTTTGATTATACCTTTATGTAAGGTGTCATTGTGATGTGCTATCCAAGGTTGGGATGAGAGTCACAGTTGGTATATATTTGTATCAAAACTCACAACATGTGTTGTTGTATTTTGCACGACAATTGTTGTAATAAAGTTGTAGTTATTTTCTGTACCATGTATTTGGCGACTCAGAATAGGTTGGGTGGAATGGACCTATATTGGGGGTATCACAGTTGGTATCAGAGCTATAAGTAAAGATCTCCGAGCCTCTCGATGGTAACTTCCTGTTGATGGAGAATGCACCGAAGCAAGACTCTCCGTAGGGGACGCCGTTCTGCGGTGGCAAGCTGATAGGTACCCTGGTGAGGTGTTGACACAAATTGGTGTCAAAAGTCACAGTTGGTATCAGAGCTTAGGGATATGATCTCTGACGGAGATCGGGGAAAAGAACTAGGAGGGAGAGATGAGTAAATCCTTCGCTAGTGTGTCCTACCTAAGCTTAATTATTGGTCAGTCATAATATCGGGATATTATGTGATATGTTATTTTGTTCAATTAACCCTTGTTTTGAAGCTGTATTCTAGAATGATATCTGAAATACATGAGATGAGCAATGGAGAAATCATGATGATAGGGAAGATGGAATCTGAAATGAAAGCAAGGTATTCTCAACTCTTCGAAATACCAGGTACGTATGTCAATTTCGAAGACGAAATTTCATAAGGAGGGGAGGTTGTAAGACCCCAACTTATTATAAATAAAATCGAATTTCCTCTAATTATTATTGTAAATAATAAGGTATTAATTTGATATAATTCTCTGGTTATGGGTGAAATGTGCAAATTTTGTAAAATAAGCAAGTGGTTATAAAATATTCCTTTTGTCGGGGAATATTCGTTTGGTCGTAGAATATTCTTTTTATCGGAAATATCCGTATGACAGCGCAGTCATTTGTGGGCCCCATAACAGGATAATTGTCGGAGGAAAAAAATGACAAAGTATGAGTTTTTATAATTAACGACGTAATGGTTACCGTTAACACTGTTGGAATACCTGGTGGTTAAAATACAGTAATATGCGTGGTTGCACAATAGCACGCGGTATTGCACAGTATTTTTGAAATTATTGATTCTTACGTAAGAAGGCAGTACTCAATAATTGTTACAGTAGTTACTGTTCAATATTTTATTTTATTGATTCAATAATTGTTGCGTTGATAGTTTATATTATTGTTGTTTCAATATTTGTCATTGCACAGTATTTTCCATTATCAGATCAATAATTCATATTATTTGAATAATATTATTAGATAGCATTATTGACAATGTCTCGAAAGTTCTGTCAATGAGAGGTTTGGTCACCTAATTGCGTGCCAGTAAAGAGAAATCCTTATCGGAAAGCCCCCTCTTTCCTAAGAACTGTCTGGTTGTCATAATTGTGATTCTATAATATTATTTATGAATAATTAATTATTGATTTATATGATAAGAAAATATTTATTTGATGCGGATATAAATGATGGATTTATTTATGTGGTTATATGTAAAGGAATTAATAATGAGGTGTTTTATCAGTATTTTGTCGAAATGGAGAACAAAATATGAAATTTTTAGAAAAATTAGTTTATTAGTTGATTTTGTAAAATCCATAACTCTTTGTGTATAATGAGTTAGGAGATGAGCCATATATCAAAAGAAGGCCCTGGAAGTAAGCTAACTGTAGAAATTAGAATCAGCCAAAAAAGCTTTGTGGATATTTCGTGGTGAAGTTTTGAATGAAACTGGTCTGAAGGACTTATAATCCGATAATCAGTGTTCTTGAGATATATTGCGAGAGTTATAATTTTTAATCCGACCGTTGGATTGTTGTGATTTTTGGATATATTATAAATATATAAGTTGAGTATATGTCCACAAATTTTGAACCTTTAAATTAACGCATGATTTGTTATGAATTTTAAGAGGTAGCTGATTCAGAAATTATTTTTATAAATGTTTTTAATGAAAAATTCTAGAAGGCGGGCCCCACTTTTTGGTTGGTGATTGAATGAATGTGCTGAAATGGATTTTCAAAGGTGATGGCTGCCATTTTTTTTAAAATGGAATGCGTATAAAATAAATTAATATTTTATTAATTTAGTCTCCTTTGGTATTCTAGCATTTTCCTATAAATAGGTGCTTATGTTAGAATTGAAAATCATACCAGAAACATTATTTTTCTCTCTCTATATTATCAAGCATATTTTTGTGAGTATTTAGATATCTTGAGTGTTGCTATACGGCGCAAGTTTGTTCAGCGTTATATCCGATATTCAAGTCAGAAGTACTGGTCTTTTGAGGTATGGGTTTTTAAGGGTTGTTATGTTTTTCATGTTTCGTAACTTTTCAGACCTTCAAAAATTCTGGAAAAATTTGAAATGATAACTTGATGAATTTTATTGATTGTGCCCAAAAATGGCGATTTTTGGATGTATAGATTATGAGTTATGAATTTTATGAGAAAAGACTATTTTAAAAGTAAACTCTTAGAACTCCTTGTGGTTAACTCCAAAATTGGCAAAATTTTTATTGGGATTACATCTATAAAACATCAGTATACTCTGTGAATTTTGGAATTTTTGGAAAAAAGTACAATTTATGATAAATATCTAAATATTCAGCGGTTTAGGCCATATGAAAAATAGTAAATGAATTTTAAAAATTCTGAGAAAAATATATGTTCAATATGGAACTATATTCTGCTAAATCCCAGAAAAGAAAATTTGTTTGTACCGATTTGGTATTTTTCATGAAAATGGACTAGTTATGAGTAAATGAATTAAATATGTTATGTGAAGTAAGAAAATTAGAAAATAGGATTGTATGGCTTGAGAATCCTACATGAGGTATATGCAGATTTTTGATGAGGGTTTTGGTTATTGGTGATGAAATCTTTTGAGTTTGGCATTTTAGGATGATTAAATGCATTATTTAGTAAAGTGTAAACAATTAAAATAAATTGTTTATAAGCTTAAGAAATATTATTCTTTCAATATCATTATACCGAAATATTGGTATGGATTTTATTGTAAAATTTCTATCTTTTTAATGTCGGAGTTACTATTCACGAGTTACAATTCATGAGTTACTATTCACGGGTACTATTCACGACAAAATTGGTTTCTTTTTCTGACTAAATTATCGTTGATTTATGAATCTTACTCTTGAAATTAAATCCATGTTTTGAATATATTGTTTTTATTATCATATATAACATTTTTATAATCTTAGTGATGAAATTTCTCTTTAACTTGAGTGTAAAGATGGGTAGATTATTAGTATGATCGTGACTATGAGTTCTCTTTGGCCAGTAGTGCAAAGTTGAATCGTTGACTGGTATGATCATGACCATTGAATTTATAATTGAATATTTTTAGCTTAAGTGCAAAGGTGAATGGATCAGCATGGTTATAATTATTGTTTATATAAATTCTGAAATGATTATATATTTCTTTGAGATGATGTTGAATATCTTTGGCCCGTAGTGCAAACATGAACTGTTGTTGAATATCTTTGGCCCGTAGTGCAAAGACGAACTGTTGTTGAATATCTTTGGCTCGTAGTGCAAAGATGAACTGTTGATGAATATCTTTAGCCTGTAGTGCAAAGATGAATTTATTAGTATGATTATTAACAGGAATTGTGATTTGGTATAACCATGATCTCTGATGTTTCAAGTAAAGACAGGTGATGTAAATTATCTTCATCCTTGATGAGAAAAGGAATTTAGAACCACAATTAAGATTATGAGTTATTCACATGATTGTAGACAGAATCTGTTGATTGATTTAACAGGGATAAAACATTGTTGGTGGATTTTTAACATGGAGAAGATAATAGACTTTATGTTCTATTTGACTCTTCAAATGGATTGCTCGTTCCGCTGCAACTATGGTTGAAAAGTTTTATCATCTACCACATGTTCTAAATCTCTGATTTATTACTAACGAAGACTATTGATAATTTATTTATCTTTAGTCATGATATTCTTTACAAGCAATCCATTAGAAGAGTCAAGTAGAGAATAAAATATACTATCTTCCATGATTTAAAAGGTTTTTCATTAATTTTATCGCTGAGACTCAGCTTAATAAATAAAATCGAATCATCCCTGCTCCACGGCCAAGGATATTCATGTAATCATCAATGGTCATGACTATACCGAATAATCCCTAGTCATAATCATAACAACAACTGTCAACCAATGAACTACAGGCCAATGAGGACTTTTACCACATCATTCGTCACATTACGGTCATGATTATACCGAATAATCCCTGGTCATAATCATACCAAGTCCATCTATACACGTAAGCCAAAGATGAATTTCAACATAATATAAGCATGAGGATGATAACAATTCAATAAAACTAGTTCAAGAATAAATTTTAAAGATTTATAAGTTAATTTATCATGAACTCAATAACGTCCAAATTGTCAACATGATACTGCTTTGTGTAGTAAAATTCAAGAATGCTCAGAAGAATGTTTCCATAAAAAGATACTGGATGAAGCGTAAATATCAAGGATATTCCACTAATTTCATGGAGTATAGAAGCCAAAACTTTAACCGATTATAATATAATATATAAGCACCTACATACTTGCTTTAATGTCTCCACACAAATGATCATGAGATCAATCATCCTCATCCAATGAGCAAGCAACATATGTACCAATCTATCCGGATTCACTAATCCCCTTTTTAGTAATCCATTGATTGGAAACATTTTAGTTTTAAGCTATATAAGAATTTAGATCTCATTAACATGATATCATCATGATTCTAAAAGCATTGCTTAAAAATATGAGTTTATCATATATTATTAAAATAGCACCATGTTGATAATAAATGCCTTTAATAAATAATTCTTTTATTAATAAATAAATAAGATTGATTACAAAGTATATACTTTATCATCATACATGTTGGCTTGTATGCATACTACTTTTAATTTCCTCAACATCGTGGTTTCTCCATAAAACTTTGACTTGAGGTAGAACCTTGGAGCGTAGAATATGATCCTTCTTATCCAATATTTTAACAGGTACCTCCTCATACGTTAAATCTTTCGCTATTTCATCCGGTTCTAATTCAAAAATGTGGCTCGGGTCTTTCACATATTTACGTAACATAGATATGTGAAAAATGTTATGAACACGAGACATACTTGGCGGTAAGGCGAGTCTATAGGCCATAGTTTCTACTCGATCGAGGATTAAAAATGGGCCAATGAATCGAGGATTGATCTTTCCTCTTTTTCCAAATCTCGTAACTCCTTTCCATGGAGCAACACGTAATAATACATGATCTCCAATATTGAATTCCACATCCTTTCGATGAAGATCAACATAACTCTTTTGTCGATCTTGTGAGGTTTTTATACGTTGTCGGACCATTTGAATCTTTTCCGTAGTCATACGTACCAACTCCGGTCCCAACAACGTTGCTTCACCCACCTCATCCCAACATACTGAAGATCGACACTTTCTTCCATACAACGCCTCAAATGGAGCCATGCCAATACTTGCTTGATAACTATTATTGTAGGAAAACTCCACCAATGGTAAGAACTTGTCCCAACTTCCCTTGAAGTCAAGGACACGGAGTCTTAATAAATCTTCAAGAGTTGAATAGTCCTTTCTGACTGCCCGTCCGTTTGAGGATGATATGCCGAACTAAATCGTAAATCTTTGCCCATAGCTTTTTGCAAACTAACCCAAATTCTTGAAGTGAATCTGGGGTCTTGATCAGAAACTATGGATACTTGCATACCATGCAATCTTACAATCTCGTTTATGTATATATGAGCAAGATGTTCAAGTGTATTAGTTTCTCGTATCGGTAAGAAATGAGCAGACTTGGTCAATCTATCAACAATGACCCAAATCGCATCTATCCCTTGAGAAACCTTGGGAAGACCAGTAACGAAATCCATGGTAATGTGCTCCCATATCCATTCTGGAATTTCAAGTGGTTGCAATGGACATTTTGGCACTTGATGCTCCACCTTGACTCGTTGACAAGTTAGACACCTTGAGATAAACCCCATTATCTCTCTCTTCATATTGCTCCACCAAAATGTATGTCTAAGATCACGATACAATTTGGTACTACCAAGATGGATTGCAAATGGTGTGATGTGCGCCTCTATCATGATTTTATACTTCAAGTCAGAATCGTTAGGAACACAAAGTCTGGAGTTGACTCGAAGTATTCCTTCTTCATCGATTCTTGCTTCTGGAATAGCACATTCTTGCACTTTCTTCCTCATACGATCTGTTCTAGGTCTGTAGCTTGAGCAACTTTAACTTTATCAATTAAAGTCAGTTCTACTCGTATATTCGCCATCATCACATGGGTCCCTGGAGTCTTTAACTCTATCTCCATCCTTCGTAAGTTATACAAAATGGGTCTTTGCGTTGAAAATATTATACTCGTACCCACTATGATCTTCTACTCAATTCGTCAGCTAATACATTCGCTTTTCCAGGATGATATTGGATGGTATGATCATAATCTTTCAACAACTCAAGCCATCTTCGTTGCCGCATGTTGAGTTCCTTTTGAGTGAAGAAATATTTGAGGCTTTTATGATCCGTATAGATCTCCACCTTCTCTCCATACAGGTAATGCCTCCAAATCTTAAGGGCAAAAATAACTTCTGCCAACTCTAGATAATGAGTAGGATAATTCCTCTCATATTCTTTGAGTTGTCGTGAGGCATAGGCTATAACTTTCTCATGTTGGATGAGAACACATCCTAACCCTTTGCCTGAAGCATCACTGTAGATGACAAATCCCTCCGAGCCAGATGGTATTGTCAGAACAGGAGCTGAAAAGAGTCTTCTCTTGAGTTCTTAAAAACTCTTCTCATATTCCCCTCTCCAACCGAATTTTGTATCTTTTCGAGTCAACTGAGTTAATGGAGCAGCGATTCGAGAAAATCCTTCCACGAACCTCCGATAATAACCAGCTAAGCTGAGAAAGCTACGTACTTCGGTCACTAACTTAGGTTGCTCCCAACTTTGAATTGCTTCAATCTTTGCCGGGTCAACAGATATTCCATGATTTGATATCACGTGCCCAGGGAATGCTACTTCTTCAAGCCAGAAATCGCATTTCTTCAACTTGACATATAACTTGTTTTCACGAAGCTTTTGGATTATCAGTCTTAAGTGTTGCCCATGATCATCACGATTTTTGGAGTAAATGAGGATGTCATCAATAAAGACTACCACAAAGTGATCCAAATATTCCTTGAATACTCGATTCATCATTTCCATGAAGGCAGCAGGAGCATTAGTCAATCCAAAAGACATGACTAGGAATTCGTAATGCTCGTACCGAGTTCTGAAAGCAGTCTTTGGAATGTCATCAGTTTTAATCTTCAACTGATGATATCCAGAACGAAGATCGATCTTTGAAAAGAATTTGGCGCCTTGCAACTTGTCAAATAGGTCATCAATGCGAGGCAACATGTACCTATTTTTGATGGTGACATGATTCAACTCTCGATAATCAATACAAAGTCGCATACTTCCATCTTTCTTCTTCACGAATAGAACAGGAGCACCCCAAGGAGACGTACTAGGTCAAATGAAACTGATGTCTAACAATTCCTGCAGTTGGGCTTTTAGCTCCTGAAGTTTAATAGGAGCCATTCGATATGGGACTTTGGAAATAGGTTTTGTACCGGGTTCAAGGTCGATACCAAACTCGATTTCACGCTCTGGGGGTAGGCCAGGAAGTTCTTCGGGGAATACGTCAGGAAATTTATTAACAATAGAAATATCATTCAAATCTGACGTATTTTTGTTTAAATCTGTGACATGGGCTAAGAAAGCTTGACATCCATTTTTCAATAAACGAATAGCATTATGGCTTGATATGACAGTGATTGACTTTAGTGGTTTGGTTACTTGAATTCGCAAAATCGATTGGTTCGGAATATGAAAACTAACAACCTTACGAAAATAATCAATTTTTGCATGATGAGTAGTTAACCAATCAATCCCTAAAATCACATCAAATGCAAGTATTTTTAAGGAAATAAGATCGACAAGTAATGTGAGGGTACCGATTTGAACCAAACAAGACTTATAAACAGTGGATGTAATGAAGGTTTCTCCCAACGAAGTTTCAATAAATAAATCAAAGTCTAATTTCTCCGGAGTCAAATTTAAACGTTGAGCGCAAGTAGAAGAAATAAAAGAATGGGTAGAACTAGTATCAAATAAGGTATAGACTTCTCTAGAGTTTATGATTAGTTTACCTGTGATCACCTCGTTTGGATTCCTCGCTTTTTGGAAGGTTATGACAAACGCTATCCCTTGAACTACTGGTTTTGTCTTATCTGGGAGGGCCTTTGATGCCTCCATCCCGGCTGGACTTGACTTTAGTGCACGACAAAATCGGGCAATGTGACCTTTTCTGCAATTATAACACGCTTTGAATTGCTGCGTACAGTTTGGATTGATATGTCCCTCCCCTCCGCATTTGTAACATACGATTGGCTATAGTTCCCCTTCCTTAACAACAGGTGCCGGTGATGACGTCTTTCCATCATTGTTGAATCTCCTTTTCTTGAAATTTCCACTTCTATTATCTTGGCCATGATTACCACCGAAGTGGTTACCATTTCTGGCATGTACAACGGTAGTATTGTCATAATTAGAAAACGACAAAATTATCTTTTTATAAAAATAACGGCGAAAGTTTTACCGTTAAATTATTGAACTACCCGGTAGTAAAAGTACAGTAATACGCGTGGTTGCATAGTAGCACTCGGTATTAATTATTGATGTTTACGTGAGAAGTCACTAAGTTATACTCAATTATGGCTACAGTAATTATTGCATCATATCTCTCATATTATTGATTCAATTATTGTCACAGTATCATCTGCATAATATTTTTATATTATTAAATCAATAATTGAGACGAAAAAGTTATTTATATTATTATTTGCAATATTGACAATGTTTAGAAGTTCTGTCAAAGAGAGGTTTGGTCACCTAATTACGCGCCAATAAGGAGAAATACTTATCGGAAAGCCCCATCTTTCCTGGGAACGACCTGGTTGTTAAATATTGTGAGTTATAATATTAATGATGAATAAGTTCGTGTTAATTAAAGATGAAATTGATAGTTCCATTGTGTTGGGATTATTAGTGTTAGTGGAAATCGACATTTATTTCGATAATAATTAATGTCTGGAGGTTATATTGACCAATCGGGTAATTAATCGGATAAATGAACAATTAATTGCTATTATTTTACATGCTTATAACTTTTTGTTCACATATGTGTACTATTGATTCACATTCATGTACTATTAGGGGAGGTGGTGCAAGATTGATAATACTTGCATAACTAAATTAAAAATGGAGGTATAAATGAAGGTACTATACTGTAATTAGTTTTTTCACATGATTATACTATTAGGTCACATGAATGAACTATTAATTCACATTATTTACTATTAGGGGAGGTGGTGCAAGTTTGATAATACTTGCAGGACTAAATTAAAAATGAAGAAAAAGAGTAAGGTATTATAATGTAATATTTCGAGTCCCAAAACGTGCAATTATCAAAAATATATTTTTCTATAAATAGAATCTCATTCTTCTTTCATTCTCACCAATTCACTAAGTCTCACAAGAGCAATTATTATAGAGAGAAATTATAGAGAGAGAGGAAGAGAAGTCTGCTACCTCACTATTCTAGTATCCAGTTTCTCCTAAGGTAAGGGGTATTATTTCTTTCGTATTCATGAAGAGAGTTATTTTCTTTCAATACTCGTAAGGGTTGTTATAACATGTCTATGTGGATTACCGCATGCATGGTGAATGATCCTTCGTATCCATTCCTTATTAAATTGTGAAAATGATATGTCTACGTGGATTACCGCATGGCGGGCAAAAATCCATTTGCAGTTTCATATATTCTATTGTACTCAGTTGGTTAAAGTTTTGGCTTCTATACTCCATGAAATTAGTAGAATATCTTGGATATTTGCGCTTCATCCAGTATCTTTTCATGAAAATATTCTTCTGAACATTCTTGAATTTTACTCCACAAAGCAGTATCATGTTGACAATTTGGACGTTATTGATTTCTGGATAAATTAGATTATAAATCTTTAAAATTTATCTTGAACTTGTTTTATTGAATTATTATGTCATTGTCATCATCCCCATGCTTATATTGTGATGAAAGTCATCTTTGGCTTACGTGCATAGATGGACTTGGTATGATTATGACCAGGAATTATTCGGTATAATCATGACTGTAACGTGATGAATGATGTGGTGAAAGTCCTCATTGGCTTGTAGTTCATTGATGGAAAGTTGTTGATATGATTATGACCAGGGATTATTCGCTATAATCATGACCATTGATGATTAGATGAATATCCTTAGACGGACGTGATGCAGGGATGATTCGATTTTATTTATTAAGTTGAGTCTCAGCGATAAATTTGATAAAAATCTTTTTAAATCATAGAAGATAGTAGATTTTATGCTCTACTTGACTCTTCTAATGAATTGCTTATTCCACTGCAGTTGTTAATCTAAATCGCGTTGTCTATTATATTCTATCAGTTATTTTACTGTTGAAGGCTAATGATAATTTATTCTGCATTATCTTAGTCATAATATTTCCTACTGGGCTAGTTGAGCTCACCCTTTCTTTCACTGTTCTCTTCAGGAAATGAGAATATAGCTGGGACGAGTCGGGGAACGGATTGAAAGTCCAGATGATTATTTTAGTAGTCCTCACTATTCTATAAAATAGTGTGACAATAAATGTAGTAAGGACTCCATTCAATATGGATATTGTCTAGAAGACAATATTCTTATTAAAACTTTTAGATTATGATTTGTCGTATTTTACACGACTGTTGTATAATTAAGTTGTATTTGAACTTTGTACCATGTATTTGGCGACTCAAGATGGGTGATGTATACCTATTTTGGGGGCGTCACATAGGCAATATCACCTCATAGGCAATAGACACACGTTACAAATGATGGGACTCGATTCCGATATACGGAGCCCGAGTTCGAGTCCCGTACGCCTAACTTGAGAAAACTTAGACAAATAGTCGAAAAAGAGACCAAAACCAGCCCCGGTCGTCCAATTAACGCGAAAACACAGGAAATAGCACCGCATAGGCAATAGACACGTGTTACAACTGATGGGACTCGATTCCGATATACGGAGCCCGAGTTCGAGCCCCGTACGCCTAACTTGAGAAAACTTAGGAAAATAGTTGAAAAAGAGACCAAAACCCGCTCCGGTCGTCCGAACGACACCCAAACACAGGCAATAGCACCGCGTAGGCAATAGACACATGTTACAACTGACGGGACTCGATTCTGATATACAGAGCCCGAGTTCGAGTCCCGTACGCCTAACTTGAGAAAACTTAGACAAATAGTCAAAAAATAGACCAAAACCCGCCCCGGTCGTCCAGTTAACATGCAAACAAAGGCAATAGCACCGTATAGGCAATAGACATGCGTTACAACTAACGGGACTCGATTCCGATATACGGAGCCCGAGTTCGAGCCCCGTACGCCTAACTTGAGAAAACTTAGGAAAATAGTCGAAAAAGAGACCAAAACCCACCCCAGTCGTCCGAACGACACGCAAACACTAGAAATAGCACCGCGCAGGCAATAGGCACGCGTTACAACTGACGGGACTCGATTCCGATATACGAAGCCCGAGTTCGAGTCTCGTACGCCTAACTTGAGAAAACTTAGACAAATAGTAAAAAAAGAGACCAAAACCCGCCCCGGTTGTCCAGTTAACACGCAAACACAGGCAATAGCACCGCATAGGCAATAGACACGCTACAACTGATGGGACTCAATTCCGATATACAGAGCCCGAGTTTGAGTCCCGTCCGCCTAACTTGAAGAACACAAACTAAAATAATGTAAATATGTTTTCATTTTGATTTTGTTATTAATATTTTAATTTTGTAGGGACTTGTTAACGAGACTCGTGGAGGTGGAGGTGGAGGCACTGGTGATGACCGCTGAGATGATGACGAGCAGCCTCCTCCAGTACAGGGCGATGACCGTCGAGTTGATGACTTGAAGCCTCATCCAGTATAGGGTGATGACCGTCGAGTCGATGACATGGAGACAGGTGACGGGTTGTAGTTAGTTTAGTTTATGTTATATTCTGAGTTTCATGTATGTATTTGTATAGTTTTTGAGTTGTACCGACGACCATTAATTATATTTTTGATATATATATTTGATTTGGATTACTAGTTTATAATAGGTATAGTTGTTATTTGATGGTTGTTATTAGTTTATAACAGGTATATTTGTAAATGAACAGGGAAATTTTGAAATTATAAAAAAATCCAAAATATATGTAGTCATTGCCGACGGGGGTAATAGCGACGACATTGCTGTCGCCAATGACATATGGAGACAGTCATGTGTAAAAGGCATTGTCGACAGCTATAAAAGGCATTGCCGACGGTCATTGTGACGCCCCCGAATCTGGGTCCTCTGACCCTGGTTCGGTCATCACAATAAAATGCAAACATCCACCTCTAAACAACATACGATAACTAAAATATGGAATATAATAAACGTACTTCGTTCATTCAAAAGGTGTTACTAGTCCCAAGATTCGATAACCTTAATACAATCTTTCAAACATACCCTATAATAGTACTTAGGGTTCATATTACATAACAATAATTTAAATTAAGCATAAGATAAATTCTGCTTCTGGCGACTATCCTACATCTTTCCTTTACCCTTGTCCTTTCCTGAGGTGTCGGGCTTAGCTGCAATATAATTCATGATATAGCAAGGATGAGCAACAAGTTTGTTCAACAAGTTTAAATACAACAATAAGGATATATCATGATAAATGGAAGATATCTGACAATGAATTCAACAATAATATGAATATCTGAAGGATTCAACAATATGAATATTAGAAACAAAGATAACGATTTGCTTTTAGAATAACTGCTAGTCAAGTAGACTTTGAACTTTAACACTCCAATGGAATCAATAGCTAATTGACCCTTTGGTTATTGACTACAGAATAAGTACTTAAGGGGATCAGGCTCGCGTACACCATGTATATGCATAACATTTAAATCTGCTCTTTGTATCTTATATTAGATACCTGGTACTCCCCTATCATAGAAAGGGGTGTTCTTTTCAGTCTAAGAATCCTTACCATCAATTGGTTTGGATAGCTTTTATAAAACTTCATACATTTGTCTGACCGAACAAAGGTTCAGACTCTATCTAACATAGTTCAAGAATTATTGAACTTTAAATGATGTACAAGTCCCAGACTGTACGAACTCAAGTGCACTAAGTGCGAATATCAATAATATCGACATGGAATAATTGTAAAGTAATTAAACCACTTAATAGCATACTTGGAAATAAGATTCAAGCTTAAATGAATACTTTCAATTCAACAATAACCTACTCAATACAATATGAGAAGGATAAGAAACTTTCACAACAAACAAAGTTGTGTAAGTTAGGAAACACTGCAACATAATAAAATAGTGTTCGGATACTTGCTCAATATAAATTTAACTAAGGTTAGGGAACTTGCTCAGTAAAAGTAGGGTTCAAGGAACTTGCACAACGTAAAGGATAGTTTAGATACTTACTCAAATAAAAGAGTAAGAATTAAGAAACTTGCATGTTTGGTCAGCTACAATATAATTCTAGCTTTAACTACTTGCGTTGAAACGACCTAACATTATCAAGTCGATCATTTCAATTAGTATGTGTAAACTAGTATGTGTTTATACTAACAACAATCAAGTCATCACATAGCATGCTACTCAACACATTATATGGCATATTGGTCATATATTATAAGGTAAAGAAATCATATAAGCATGCCTTAAATTTCAAAACCAAAAACAGAATCTGGGAAAACTGCAGGACAGCGCAGCTGCGCTTGGTCCAGGCTTAGGGATGACGTAGCTGCGTTGTCCCTTGGCTAGACCAAGGTTGAGTTGCTGCTCTCCTGACTTCAGTCTAACTCTAACACACCAACTACACATACATTTTAACATACGTACATGCTAGAGTTTCATATATACCATATGACCATACTTGAATTTATTTTCTTCAAGTTCAACTTACACATTATATGTCATTAAAACACAAAAAGGTCATGTAATCATTTGTGCCTTACAACTTGATCATTCAATACTCAGTAGTCATGCTTGTATATAGACAACACATGCATAATTTACTCACATAGTTCATATTTTAGAAATTTCCCTTTTATGACTATATGTGAATAAGTGAAAATCATATATTAACCAAACGATGTTCATGCCAATATATCTATAGGCATAATGAGTCCTAATATACATGATTTCATGGTCATAACGTACTTTACTCATTTCTTGACGATATTAGCTTCCTCATTCTAATTTTCTTTGAATTTTACACTGAGTCAATTTAGCATATACAAGGCATATTAGCATATAACTCTCATGCATTTACAACATATAATAAGGTCATATTTGCATGCTCAAATGGTCAGAACTTATTAGATAAAAGTCTTCATCAAGTTCTCTTTGAAAAGCCTAAAGTTTCTTATCTTTGAAATAGTCTTAACTTTCAATCATGTATGCTAGTGTGTTCAAGCACTTTAGTCTTGCATTTAATGTCAATATAACCCATATTATCTTACTCATAAAGTCAGAATGCTCACATGATAGGTTCGTGACAAAGTTCACTTTTGAAATCACAAATCTCATTTCAAGACCACAAGTGTTGTGTCCATTATAGGTACTAACATGGTTATACTTGTTCATACTACATGCACATGCTTATGTGTGTGCTACAACAGTTCACTTTTGAAATCACAAATCTCATTTCAAGACCACAAGTGTTGTGTCCATTATAGGTACTAACATGGTTATACTTGTTCATACTACATGCACATGCTTATGTGTGTGCTACAACAGTTTACATGCCTGTTTTAACCATATACTAACAAGTTAGCACAACAGAAACTGAACAGAAAATATCAAAGCTGGTGCAGGACTGGCGCAGCTGCGTTGCACCCTAGTACAATTAGGGCGCAGCTGCACCGAGCCTGCATCAGAGACAGTAAGCAGACTCTGTTTGCAGAGCCTTAACCAACTTGGTTTCACTTGCTTCAAACATGTTCCAAACAATCATTTGAGAGTTCATATGTGAGACCCCAAATTTTATGAATAAAGATTTAAATTTCTCAAAATATTTTTTTCAAAATTATGGTGTGGATTTGAGATAATGTTATAGTTATGGGTAATATTTATAAATTTTAAAAAGTATGCAAGTTGTATAATATTCGATTGTTCGGGGAATATTCGTTTTAACAGGGAATATTCGTACAACGACATAATCATTGGTGGACCCCACAACGAAATTATTGTCGGATTGAGAAAACGACAAAAATACTTTATAAAAATAACGGCGAAAGTTTTACTGTTAAACTGTTGAAACACCCTATGTTAAAAGTACAGTAATACGCGTGGTTGCATAGTAGCACACGGTATTGATTATTGATGCTTACGTGAGAAGTCACTCAGTTTTGTTCAATTATTATTATAGTAATTATTGCATAGTAGCTCACGTTATTTGATTCAATTATTGTCAATATTTTATATATTATTATATCAATAATTGAGATAACAAAGTTATTAATATTATTATTTGTAATATTAACGATGTCTAGAAGTTTTGTCAAGGAGAGGTTTGGTCACCTAATTGCGCGCCAATAAGGAAAAATCCTTATTGGAAAGCCCCATCTTTCCTGGGAACGACCTGGTCGATTAATATTGTGAATTATAATAAAGGTGATAAGTTTTGTTTTATTATTATTATAAATGTAATAAAACAGAAAACTTTTTATATAAAACAGAATACTTTTATAAAGTTATTTGTTGTATTAGACTATAGATAGAATATATGATATTCTATTATACATAGTGTTTGCATAGTATCTGCATAGTGTTTGCACAGTAAAATCTTTTTATATAAAACAGAATACTTTTATAAAGTTATTTGTTTTATTAGACTATAAATAAAATATATAATATTCTATTATGCATAGTATTTGCATAGTGCCTACATATGCATAGTAAAATCTTTTTATATAAAACAGAATACTTTTATAAAGTTATTCGTTTTATTAGATTATAAATAGAATATATTATATTTTATTTAAAAAATTTTATTTTATTAGAATATTTTATTAATACTGCATAGTAAATCAATATGGACCGTCCGTTTAAAAGTAAATCAATCTGGACCGTTCAAGAATTAGTTACTATTCAGTCCATTCTCCTATAAATAGATGTTCATTCCTTCATTATTTCTTACGAATTCACTGAAACTCTAGAGAGAAACTATAGAGCGAAAGAAGAAAAGTATTCTGCTACTTCACTACTCCTATATCCAGTTTCTTCTAAGGTAAGGGATATTATTTATTGTACTTGTAAAGGGTATTATTTCTTTCGCCTTTATGAAAAGAACTTCTGTTATTTCATTCTTTATCATTATGTTGGAATAACCTGTCTATGCGAAGTACCGCATACATGGTGAAATTCTTTTGTTATTCTATTCTTTATTATTTTGTTGGAACATCATGTCTGTGCGATTACGCATGACCTGGTTTCGTCCTTTATTATTCTGTTGGAACATTCTGTCTGTGCGGTTTACGCATGACCTGGTTCTGTTCTTTATTATTCTGTTGGAACATCCTGTCTATGCGAATTACGCATGACCTGGTTCCATTCTTTATTATTCTGTTGGAATAACATGTGCGATTTATCGCATGCATGGTGATTTCTTCTGTTATTCCATTCTTTATTATTCTATTGGAATAACATGTCTATGTGGATTATCACATGAATGGTGAATGATCATTTGTATTCATTCCTTATTAAATTATGGAAATGATCTGTCTAAGTGGATTACCGCATGGCAGACGAAAATCCATTTGCAGTTTCATATATTTTCTTATACTCAGTTGGTTAAAGCTTTGACTTCTATACTCCATGAAATTAGTAGAATATCCTTGATATTTGCACTTCATCCAGTATCTTTTCATGAAAATATTCTTCTAAGCATTCTTGAATTTTACTCCACAAAGTAGTATCATATTGACAATTTGGACGTTATTGAGTTCAGGATAAATTAACTTATAAATCTTTAAAATTTATTCTTGAACTTGTTTTATTGAATTGTCGTCATCCCCATGTTTATAATATGTTGAAAGTCATATGTGGCCTGTAGTGCATAGATGCACTTGGTTTGATTATTACCAGAGATTATTTGGTATAATCATGACCGTAATGTTACAAATGATGTGGTAAAAAAATCCTTATTGGTCGTAGTGCATTGATGGACAGTTGTTGGCATGATCATGACCATTGATGAATACACGAATATTCTTGGTCCGTAGTGCAGGGATAATTTGTGGTCGTGATACTGATGAATATCCTTGGCCGTAGTGCAGGGATGATGTGGATTATTTATTAAGTTGAGTCTCAGCGATAAAAGTAATGAAAAATCTTTTAAATCATAGAAGATGGTAGATTTTATTCTCTACTTGACGCTTCTAATGGATTGCTTGTTCCGCTGCAGTTAAACTTGATTTTTGTTATATTTTATCAGTTTAACACTGTTGAAGGCTAACGATAAATTATTCTGCATTATCATAGTCATAATATTTCTTACTGGGCTAGTTGAGCTCACCCTTTTGCTTTCATTGTTCTCTTCAGGAAATGAGAACGTAGCTGAGACTAGTCGGGAAACAGAGTGATGGTCCTAGATGGTTGCATTAGTAGTCCTCACTATTCTGTGAAATAGTGTGATAATAAATGTATTGAGGACTTATTTTGAGTTTGTATACTATCTAGAAGACAATATTTTTATTAAAACTCACAGCTCATGTTGTATATTTAAGTTTGTATTTGTATTCTGTACCATGTATCTGGCGACTCAGAATAGATGATGTATACCTATTTTGGGGGCGTCACATCAAACATGTAAGTAAACTTCTTAAACACATTATAGCATGCTAATTCACTTTGATTAACAAAGAATTTCAAGTAATTCTCAAGAATTTGACAAACCCAACTAAGAACAAAAGCTTAGGATTTATACCTTTTGAAGCTTAATAGACTTCATACACTTTGAATATGCTTCTATGATATGCTCAACAACTTAAGACTCTCAAACTAAGACTTAACAAACAAACAAAACTGAATTTGAAGTTTGTATATATAGAAGAAGCTTGGACTAGATAATCAAATTGCACCAAGGTTGGATTCATGGTGCAAAGAAACAATACATTGGTTAATCAAGAGTTGATCAACCACCCTTACCAACATTTTCTTAGCAAATGATCACCTATTCAATAGCCTTTTTGGAAAATACGTGATTTAGCTTCAAGTCACTATTCATGTACTTGGTGACACTCATTTTGGGATAAGGAAATAATTCTCAGCATTTGCACAATGTAATGCAACATTTGGTTAAAACCATATATACACATGATATAAACTTTGGTTATATAATATGTACACACAATTCATTTCATACAACATAGGTTATAATGATTTAAAGAGCATACAATGTATTTCCCAATTACAAGATATCAAGTAGTGCACATACCTATAATTCATGTACATTTTCAATTACCATGATTGTTATTATTATAATAACTAATGAAATCATTATTAATTTAACAATTGATATTATTATATGTCAATAGGGTATACATGAATGTTTACCCATACACTCCACATCATATAACAATATTATTATGCAACTCACATGAATGCAAATAACTCTTACTATATAGTCTATATATATAATATATAGACATATTAATGTGCCACCTTGTACTATATAAAATATATAATTAACTATCATATAATAAAGGTTTACTATATTGCACAAATTAATCAAGTACATCTATAATCATTTTATAAATTATTGATCTTTTACACATTAATTATTATCTATTCAATAATAATTATTAATTAACACATTATCAATTGATTACTCATAATTGCATTTAATCAATATGTTCCACTCTTGCTACTATATTCAAATAAATTGAATATTTAATTAATACTCTTATCAAGTCTTTGATATTAGAATCTTAGGGTTAGTTCACTAATTTAGATCAACTATTAGTGACTCCCTTTAATCATTTCCTAAATTCACATAACCACTTAAGGTTTAAATAGGCTCACAAAACTAACTCATTAAAAATTAAATCACATATTTAATTAATAAGAAGTTTAAAATTTGTGGACATTACAGTCATGTCGTCGGTAATGAGTTTTTTCTCAAAACTTTTATGGGATAGTTTCCGACGGCCTTGCCGTCGCTAGTGCCGTTGGTATTGGCATTAAGACGTCGCCAATGAGTACCGTCGGTAATGACAATGATGCCGACGGCTGACGACGGAAACCAGGGGCGACGACCTGTGGGGCGACGAGTATGCCGACGGCACTATAGTCATAGGTGACGGTAGTGCCCGTCGGCAATGACTGGTTTTTTTGTAGTGCATCTAGAGCGGTTTCGCTGCATGTAGAGAATTTTTTTCTTCCTTCGTGTTCTTCATTGACAAAACGTCAAGTCTTTCTTTATTATCCGAGGGAAAAAATCGAGATGTAATCAAGGTAATGGGGCTCGGAAGACAAAAGAAAGATTGGGGAGTCCTTAAAATAATAATAAAAAAAACTACCTAGGGTTTGGCCCCCTAGGGTTCGGGCCCCTTAAGGTTCGGCCCCCTAGGGGTTGTTCCCTCTCTTCATTCCTTTGATGAGGTCTTGATTGCTCCATAAATCAATTGCTTGGAACAAGTGCTCCTTCGCCACGAAAATTATAGCCTTTCTCTGATGAATTTCGAGGGGAAAAACCAAGATATGATCAAGGTGATGGGGATCGGAAACACAAAAAGACTACAGTTGGCTGAAATAAAAAAAAGAGAAATAGAGGAAGCAAGTCAAGAAAACTCCAAAAAAGCATGCAAGGAAAAAAGTTGAAAAGATGAGAAGAAGGAATGAAGCTCCAAGGCTCAGGTTCCCCATAGGGTTTGTCCCTAAAGGGTTCAACCCCTAGCGTTCGGCCCTCTGGGAAGGAATCCTCATTGTTACCTCTCGCCCAAGTTAAAGAACATATCCTTGTTGCTCACTTGATGATCTTCCTGGCTCGTAGGAAGAAAGAAAATTTAAAATGAAGTAAGACAAAAAGTGAAAACTTGAAAGATGCATATATATGAATACATGTATATGTTTTCAAGTATGCTTGCACTAGAAGAAGAAGCAGTTATCATGCTCCTATTAAGGGAAGGATTTGATCTAGTTTTCAAAAGATAAGTAGATTTGATCTTGCTTTTGAATAGAAATATATAAATATTATTTCCTAAATATAGAACATATTTGATTTTTGATTTTTGATTTTATTCCCAACAAAGGAGAATTTCGAAATGGCTTGATTTTCCTTTTTAATGATAATAAGGAAGGACCTTGTCTTCAAAATCAAATAAATAAAGATTTAATTTTATTTTTAAAATAAAATTAAGATTTGATTTGATAAAAAAAAGGAAAGATTTAGTGTACCAAAAGAAAGATTTTATTATATTGAATTTTATTTGGTAATATTTGATGATCTTCGCCTTGTTTTTTAATTTCTAGAAAAAAAAAATAAGGAAACGAATATTGGGAAAGCTATGGAAAGATTTTCCAATATGTCTAAGGAAGAGCCCTGCTACCTCCCGAGGGTTTAACCCTAAGGGTTTGGTTTCCTAGAGGTTCCCTCTTCTAGGATCCTTGTCTTCAAGACTTGTAAAGTGGAATCTTGCAAAATCATTCAAAAGCTCGAAGTATTCTTGCACGGTCATCTATTTGGGAATGCGACTCTCGCGCAGGGGAAAAATGTGGGCCCAGGTGCAAAATTAGGGTTCATATAACCTAATTAAATTAAATGCACAATTATGGTTCCATGACCTCATTAAATACGCAAATTAGGGTTCACATAACCTAATTAAATGAAGACGGATAAGTCAGAAATAAAGGGACTATACCCGGGAAAAGCCTCCACGTGTCCTGAGGCAGAAGGCTCGTGGAGGCGGCTCGTTTTGGGAATTGATTGAGAGATTGGATTGGTGGCTAAAAGGACAGAGCGATATGGGCATTATTCTAATGGCTAAAGGATATTTCTGAAATTTTCCTGAAGACATGTGCCTGGCATGTGATTACTTAAATTCCAAGAAGCTCTATAAATACCCCTTCCATTCTATAAAGGAGGGGACCTCTCTTCAGACTCAGGACTTGGACTCTTGGAAGATCAAAGGACTCTTTTGGTGACTTAAGGCTTGGATATTCCACCTAAAAACACTAAAAGGGTTTGGACATCCTCTCAACTCGAAAGACTCAAGAAAGCTCTTGGAATCCATATTACCCTAACACGGTTCCTGAATTCTAGGGGTCCTGTCACGCGTCGTTGGAGTAATCGTCCACCTGTCGTTCTCCCCTCTTCAATCAACCAATCAATTCTGTGCTCTTTTGGATTTCTCTCCTCCTCAGCCAATATGAAACCCTAACCGGCAAGGCACGATTTCCTTGCCCACAATATTCAATAAGAGTTTGTGATAAGGATCGAGACAATGCAGCTTTTACAACAGCTATATGAGAAAGGACAAGGACATGTATCTGTTGTTGCACCTAACATAGTACCATTGAAAGAAACAACATATGGTCCAATAAACAAGGTTTTGAAGTCAAATGAATGATCATTTGACAAGTGTCCTAAACCATTTAAAGAAACGGTAACAATCTAACGAAGAAATACCAATAAGAGACTATAAAAGGATTGATGCTACAACAATGAGTAAGAGTTGATTCTCAAGCATTCATTGCCTAAAAAGTTCAAGTCTTAAAAGCTCTCCGCCCTACGATCCAAAGATTAAATCATTACTGCTAAAATATTTGAAGAGAAACTTAAAGCATATTAACAACACCTCAAACAAACATTACTCTTTGTGATTATAACAAGATCTAAGTGATCTGTTATATCAAGGATTATTGACTTGCTAGATTCTAAGTGAATCATAGTTGTACTGGTTCTAAGTGAGCATTGGTTTGTGTAACCACCTATCCTTAGTGAATCATCCCTACTCTCAAAGTAGAATAGATGATTAAGAGACTTTTGTGCTCTGAACATCTTAAAATCTATATGTTCTTACTTTTCAGTCTTTACATTTCTACAAATTACTCTTTTGCTACTCTACGATTTCATTCTGTGAATAATTTCCACAACTGCACTAAATTCTAAACTGACTTTTTAATTAATCTTTGAAGGGGGTTTTCAAAACATATTTCATTGTGCATAAATCAATAAATTAACTTGCTTAATTTAGTTGGTAATCAATTATTTAAAAAAATTAAAAGAATCTATTCAACATTCCTCTAGATCTCTTTTGTACCTTTAAGAATAACAATATACATATATATATAGGTATATATACATATATATATATATATATACAAATATATGTATATATAGGTTTATATATTGAAATTACATATACGAATATTACGAATACAAATATTACAAATAATATTCGCTTTGACATTGATACAGATAATATATGCTTTGACACAAATATGGACACAAATTTTAAGAGCGAATATCGAATATTTTGGACTCCGTTTACAGCCTACCTTATATGCTTTGTTTCTACAAACCTACCTTAATCCTTAAACTGCATATATATATAGAGCTCCAAACATATATACACACACACACACACACACATATATATATATAAGGGAATCATTCATAGCATGTACATATCTTTATAGAGTCACCATCTTTATAATCAATTTTAAATATCAACAGACGAGATTAAGAAAGTCCAATCCGTCATCCGCTACTAATAATAGTAGACGGTTTAAAAAACACAATAATAAACCTTAAATCTTGGTTAATAAACCATAGTTAATAAATTTTAAACCCTAGTTAAAAACTAATAAATCCTAAATCATAGTTAATAAATTCAAACTCTAACTCACGTGGAATGGATGAATAAACTTTAAGTCCTAGTTAACAAACCTTAAATCCTAGTTAATAAATTCTAAATCTTAATTAATAAACCCTAAATTATAATTTATACACCCTAAATCCTAATTAATAAACTCTAAACTCTAGTTAACAAAGTCAAATTCTAACTCACGTGCAAGAGATAAAAAATTCTTATTAGTGTCCACTAACAATAGCGGACGGCTTAAAAATTTTGAAGTCTCAACTGTTAATTTTTGTATTGGACGTTATGTGTTATGAATCATTCACCATGTATATATATATATATATATATATATACACACACACACACACATACACACACACACATAGAGGATCAGGTGAGGACTCCCGCATTTTTTTAAAATGCGAGATTATTTTTTTTTTTTTGCTTTTTTTTCAAACTAAAAAAAAATTAATATTTTATGGAACTATAATTTTTTCATAATACAGTGTTTTTATTGTGATTTGGATACATATAACAAAACAGGTCTGTACAGTCTGTACTGACCTGTATTGGTATATGTATCCACTACAAAAAAACAGGCCATTGCCGACGGACATTGTCGTCGCCAATGATCCTCTTGTCGTCGGCAATGAGGTCATTGTCGACGGCATTGTCTGTCGGCCTTCCCTTCGTCGTATGGGTCGTCGCCCCTGGCTCCCATCGCTCGCCGTTGGCAAGGGTGTCATTACCGACGGGGTCATTGCCGACGGCTGGCCGTCGACCATGAGTTATTGGCGACGGCCGTGGCGATGAATAGCCCGTCAGTAATTTTTTTCCCAGAAAATTAAAAAATAGTCATTGCCGACGGCAAGCCGTCGCCAATGAGTTTTTTAGAAACGATTTTTTTTTGAAAAAATGCAAAATACCCCTGTTCATTTATATATATATAATTATACATGTTATAAACTAAAGAAAAATTATAAAGAATTCTTCACGAACCCATATCAATAACAATAATAGCTTTTTTTATATCAACCATCAAATATGTAAACAACGTAATGACTTATAGCTAGATAAAAGTCGTACAATGTAAATACAAAATGTAATCATAAACAATCAAAATATAGTTAAATACATATACCATCAACCTAACTAGATTCTAAATTCTAGTCTGTATAACTCAAAAGCTGTATAAATATACATATATGAAAGTCAAAATATAAACATAATGGGTACTATAACCCAAGATCAGGAATGTCGATATCACCATCGCCGCCGGTCCCAACACTGGTCCCACCTCCGGGCTTAGGAAAGCTCTAGGGAAGTTAGTGAGACACGTTTGCCCCGGACGTGGTGGAGTAATATTAGAGTCAAGCAAAGATCTTGAAGGACTCAAAGGTGAAGTATTTGAATCGGGTGGAACAGGGCTCGAATGGCTCTAGGAAAAATTGTTGAGACACAGACGTTTGTTGCTGGCGTGGTGGAATAGTATTAGAGTCGAGCAGAGCTCTTGAAGGATTCAAAGAATGTGTGCTTAATGATGAGAATACTCTAGTATGATACTTGTGATGGGTATTCAAGTGAAAGGTGGAGATTGTTGGGATATTTCACATGAATTCCACATTGGATAAATTCAAGAGTGTAGATGGGTTAGTAAGTATGGTAGAGCCTCAGCCTAATAGGTTAACCTTTTAGGTAAGGAGGTGGTCCAACATACTTATTGGGTCCGTCTACACAGGTGTGCGTTGTTAGGTGATGAATTGATGTGGGATGGATCGTACAATTCCGCAACAAATTGCTATTTTCTCACCTTTGCAACCCTTTTTCTAAGTACCAATTTAGAAAGTTTGATACTCCCTCCGTCCGGGAGAGGAACTAGGGGACTCTTGGCTAAACTTACCTTTTTCATGTAAAGCCTTGGTTAATTCTGACTTCTTCAATCTCTTGCTAAAGGGTAGACTCAAACCTGTGAGACTATGACCTTGCACAATAAAGGGAGATGCCTCTACCACTAGGACTTGGTCTTTCCCCTTGTATTAAAACCAACCTGTCATGAACCCTTACTGAAACATGCAGCTTGCGAAGCAAACCCTTGCAGATCGCACCTCTCCACTTCGCCAATAATACCATATGGGCCTCTGAAAGATCAAGATATGCAAAAAATGTAAATCGCTATCAAAAGCGAAGTGGTATACTTGCAATAAAAAAGAGTTCAGTTTGCACTAATGTTTAAAATCAATCCTTAAAGAATTCAAATATGTCATACAACAGTAGCATCCAAGTGAAAGTTCTTAATAAAACACTAGAGAGTTGCAACTAATAGTGAAAGTTCTTAATATCCAAGTATATTATCAAACAAGTTTAGAGAGGAGAATTGAGATTTTACAGTTCAAGTAAAATTACAAACCATAGTGATTGAAATAATGAAATTTGAGAAAATGATACTAAAGAACAAATAAGCTATAAGAATATTTATTTTCATAGAAAATTAGAAGGTTAGTTAATGAAAAAATAAAATAAAATAAGATAATCCAAGAAAAGGGGGGACAAAAGTCCACCCATCCCAAACAAGTTGAAACCATGACAGAAAAAGAGACTTAAAGGTGCAGCTCTTCCAATCCCCACATATTCTATACAAGATCCCACAATTCCATAGTAACTTGGAATCCATATTTCTTCCAAATTCTCGAAATCAAATTATTTAACAATATAAACATGTTTCACCAATGAAAGGCACACTCATGCATCCTAATATGTTGAAGGATAGAGTTTTATATAATTGTGATGTTTGGTTTTAGATATTACTAAGAAGCAAGGATTGATCCTTAGGTCAGTAAATCATTGAATCCAGATTTGTGGATTCGTCTAGGGGTGTCTTTTGTATTTTTTTAAACATAAATTTGAAAATATTACAATTATATACTACTCCCTCCGTCCCAAATTAACTGCTCAGTTTTGACTTTTTTTAGTCAAATTGACTATTTTTAGAATTAATAATTAAGCATATATAAATATATTTCTAAAATTATAAAAATTAAGATTAGTAATAAATTGTATATACTTTCTTTTGGTTATAATCTCTTCATCTATATTTTAGCAAAAATAGTAAAAAGATTAGTTTTAAAAATGGTCAATTTGACTTTAAAAAGTCAAAACTGAGCAATTAATTTGGGACGGAGGGAGTAATAATTAATATTCCCTCCGTTTCGAATTATAAGATCACTATTGACTTCGTAAAAAGTCCATTTTAAACATTTTCAAACTCAAAATTGACATGAATCTCTTTAGTTTATGGCACTACAATTATAAATATCTTAAATTATCTTAAAAAGTACTACTAGGTATAAGATTTATTGTTTTCAAAACTTAAATGAATCATGCCAATTTTAAATTTTGAAAATGTCTCAAATAAACTTTTAGAAAGTCAATATTGATCTTATAATTTGGAACGGAGGGAGTATAATTTTTGAAATTTTGATATACCAATATTGTTTACGAAATTAGTATATATTTCCTAAATTCCAAGATGGTAATAGTTTATAATTTTTTTTTGTGTTATTTGATTTTTTAATATTTATTATAAATTAACATTTATTTAGAATTGAAATTTTATTGTATGCATATATAATACTAGAGTCATGCTACGTATTGCTAAAGTTTGCTGAATTACAATTGTGAAATAGATAGATACAAGGGAATGGATATGATTATAAGGGTGGCCCACCATATTACATGTTTTAAAAAAAGTTACCCCTATTCCATATAACTGAAAACAAAAAAAATGGATATAAATTTGCAATATATATCATTTCCCATAATATTATCTACATTAAAAATTTATTTCATATGTAAATGTGTTGAATCCCCAAATTCCCATTTTTTGAAATTTGCTGAACCACCAAATCCCTATATGACGAACACGTATTCATGCTTCTTAGGATATTAGGAACTTACTATTTTATTTACCAAAGTAGGAATTTATACTTATTTATTTACCAAAGTAGGAATTTATACTTATTTATTATGTATTGGAGATATATAGTGGGCATGAATTAATAATGAGTTATGATATAAATGTCTTTGCTAATAAAATCTTGTTTTTTATCAAATAAAAATAATACTCCCTTTGTTTTCAAAAATAAGATCAAGCAAGTTTGACTTTTGAAAGTTATTGTGTGATATTTTTAATTCAAAATTGTTTTGACTCGTTCAGCTTTAGAAAACAAAAAAAACTTATAATTAACATAGTTGTTACAGCGCCACGGCGAGTCATGGCGGTAGCCGACTGCCTGGACGCCTAGGCGACAAGGCGACTGCCATAGCG
The DNA here is from genome assembly GCA_020205505.1 of Panax japonicus. Classification (NCBI taxonomy): domain Eukaryota; kingdom Viridiplantae; phylum Streptophyta; class Magnoliopsida; order Apiales; family Araliaceae; genus Panax; species Panax japonicus. The sequence goes on along the minus strand of CM035101.1, from coordinate 11,462,996 downwards.
TCCGTAAAGCGACAAGTCGTTTACAATGTGCAATTTTTATATATTATTTATTTTACTTAACAAATATATTGACAATAAAATTTTATATACATTAAAACTCAAACCATAACACTATGGAATAACATTAAAGGCATAATTATCATAATACTTATCAATAACAATCCAAAAACAACACACTTGATATTAAAAATTAGTAAAAGAAATAAAGAATTCAACAAACACCACATAGAAAATAAAGTTGCAACCAACCATCACAAATATGTAGTCTAATAACTAATAAAACACCACCATAACAAGCCAAAATAATGTTTAGACTCTCCACACTAGTCTAAAAACATCATTCAATCAAAATCGTCATAGAAAAGGTCATCTCCATCTCTTCCACGAGAACTACTCTCATTCAAAGGCATAGGTGGTGGTCTTTCTCCAAAATCATCCTCAACATCTTCATCATCATTTGGAATTCTCTCTTCTTCATCAACTTCGAATCTATCAACTTTCATTCCCTTGAAGTTGAACCACCACCACGTCAAGAGTATGTCATTAGATTATTACTAGTATTAGCACGAGCACTCCTTGAAAGATTGCAACCCTCAAGCGTGTTGATGCACTGGTTGCTCGATCCACATCATTCCATGTAAGATCCCCCGGGATGAACAACATCGACATCATTATCGATTCATTCATTACTCCATTCAAAGTCATCAATGACTAATGTATCAAAATTATTGCCAAGTTCACGCCTCTTTTGGAACCTTGAGTCTATTTTTCGATTGTATTGGACATACACCAAGTCACTCAATCGTTTGTGTTCCAATCTATTCCTCATCTTTGTATGAATCTAAAATAAATAGAACAAAAAATAATAATATTAATGATAAAATTTTAATAATAGTGAATGATATATTCTTTTTGAAATTTGAACTAACAATAGAAAGTACTTAACTCAAATGTACTCCAATTTCGCTCGCAACCGGAAGAAGAACATAGGCCTAGAATTCTTCTTGCAAACGAAGATAGCTCAATAGCTTGCGCTCCAAAAGCATTACATCAATCAACTAGCAAACATTTAAAAGAAATATAAATATTTTTAAAGGGAGGAAATGAAGAATGTATATAAATTATAATCATAATATATCTTTATATATATTTTAATATACGTACGAGGATTCTTTATTTTTCGTTGCCTAATCACCATTTCTCTTGCAAAAGTATCGCGAGAAACATCATAGTTGTCAGCTAGATTGCTTATTTTGTCTAACAAATCTAACTCGGGCACCATCTTTGCAAGAACGTCATTGAAGTCATCTCGTAAAGCATTAGCAAACAACCGACGTTCCTCTTTGATATCAAAGTACTTGCCCGGATTTAGAAACAACGCATCCCCATATTTTTTTGCTGCATTTGATTTTCCCATCGCCGCTCAACAATTTCAATCATCTTTTTACACAGTCTTTGTTTGTTATCAAATGCATCTTTGATTTTTTTTCTTCGCGCATTCCATCGCAGCAATAACTTCAGGCATAGGAAGCTTCTCATCATTATCAACAATCAACAATCCTCAAGACTATAAGAAGTGGCTGTGACGCCCTAATGCAATCCTCAACAGTATGCCAAAATGTTATTGAAATAACAGTATCACATACTTTCTTCCCCGCTTCAGTAGCTGACAACTTTGATTTTGATCAATCCTCGCTGATGAACAAATGCCTCAATGCATCTTTATTCTTGTACAAACTCTGCAAGGTAAGGAAAGCTGTAGCAAATCTAGTAATTACGGGTCTCACAAGATCCCTCCCATTCGTTTTCTCCCTCATCGCACTAAGAAGACGACCATGTCTATAAGTGAATGTTGTAATTCTCCTAGCATTTGTGATTGTGGGCTGAAATTGCTTCAACTTGCTTATGTCCTCTAACATAAGGTCAAGGCAGTGAGCGGCACAAGGTGTCCAAAACAGTGTAGGTATCCTCTCTATTAGTATATGCCCCGCTGCCTTGTAATTAGAGGCATTTTCTGTGACCACCTGAACAACATACTCGGGGCCAATTTCCTCGATCTTGCTATCAAGTAGATTTGCTAACATTGTGGCATCTTGAGACTGACTGGAGGCATCAACAGAACCCATGAAATAAGTTCCCTCCGGACTATTAACAAGAAAATTCAACAAGTGTCTTCCCCTCTTATCTGTCCAACCATCAGACATGAGTGAGCAGTCGTATTCCTTCCAAGCCACTTCATGTTTCTTCTTTAAGTCATCGGTTTTCTTCTTTGCCTTCTCAAGTAAAGGAACCATCAACTCGTGATATGTTGGAGGCTTGAAACCCGGCCCATATTGCCCTATGGACTCGACCATTGCTTCAAATCTCCTTGAATTTGCAGCATTGAATGGTATGCCACATTCGTAAAAAAATCGACAACGTGCATTTGGTCTCACTCATTTTCCTCCGGTATCCTCAAACGACTTTCAATACTCGTTTGGCTCAAACGCTTGTTATGCCTCTCCTCTACAACTTCTTCAGGAATCTTCCTTAGAAGTGCTTCAACATTCTTCCTTTTAGAAGTCGTCCCAGAACTTGGGATAGTGTTAGAAGAAGTATTGGAAGCCATGGTTGGACAAGCAGATAATTGTTCTTCTTGCACTTCTACTACATCATCATCATCATCTAGCTCAAGTGGCTTGTTCCTCTTTCTACTATTCAAAGCCGCTTGCATCTCCCTTATAATTTCTGTTGTTGTTTTGGGACACTTTGCTACATCTCCATAATTTTCGGCTAGATGTTGTTCGAGCCTTTTGATGACCGGATGACATTTCTTCCCACAAAGTATACATTGTACGACATCCTTATTACTTAAATCCGGCCAATATCCATATTTCCAACCCGGATCGTTCGATTTAGCTTTTCTTTTAGGGTCCTTGGTTATATCATAATTATCGGCCCCCGAACTTTCCGCCATTTTACTGTCTACACAATACAATCAAATAAAAAATATAAGACAAACATATATAATATAATATTTATATAGAATTCACAATCTCATAATGCACCCACAAGGCCACAAATATCGTTGATGTTGACATTATTAATACTATGTAATATATATATATATATATATATATATATAGTGATATCAAATAACTAATAATAATTCATATTATTTAGTCCAAATGACGAGTTAACTATAAAGTTAAGGTCAAAATAATAACTAGTTATATATATATAATCACAGTAGTACTTCTGTACTAATTTACATATAATTAAAAAAATTCACAATCATTATTTTTCATGTTTGATTAATTTCTTTCTTTTAGTGAAATATGTACTTACAAAAAAAATGATAACTGATAAGGTAAAAAAAAAATGCCAAGCAGGTATATATAATTATATATATATATATATATATATATATATATAAATGTCTGTAATGTTATAATGCAAAGCATAAAGGCTATAATGTTATAATTCAAAACCAAACAGGTATAATGTTCTAATGTTATAGACCCAACAGCAAATAAGACAGGCAGGAGGCTAAAAAATCCTGCCTAAAAAAAAGGAACTGCGTATCAAGTAGAAAAGGAGAAAAGGGGAAAAGAGGAAAAGGAAAGCAGAACAGAAGCTCGGCCATACCTGCCGACCGCCTACCTCACTTTCTTTTTCGCTCTCGCCTCTCGGTCAGTCGGTCTCACCTCTGTCAGTCTCGCCTCTCCTCTCGGTCAGTCTCTCTCTGTTTCTTCTTCGCTCCCGCCTCTCGCCTTTCGCCTCTGTCAGTCGCTCTCGCCTCTCGGTCGATCTTCTAAGTTCAATCGATCGATCTAGCTTTTCTTTTAGGGTTAATTTATATTATTTATCTTTATGCGACGTCGTTTTTTAAAAAACCCAGTTCAGATTTTTTTGTCTGAGCCCAAGTCGCTCGATCAACCGGTTAGGCGTCCTAGTCGTCGCCGAACTGTCCAATTCGACGCCTTTTTTGTCTAGGCGCTCACCTTTCCGTCAACGTCCAAGTTGTTCTCTCGCCTTATCTTTTCTGTACCGACTTGCCGACTAGGCGTCGCCTAGGCGACGACTTAACAACTATGATAATTAATAGTACTTTTAAGATAGTTTACAATATTTATAAATGTATTGTCTAAAATTAAATGAATTAATATCAATTGAGTTTGAAAATATATTGAATTGACTTCAAAGGGTCAAAGTTGATCAAATATTTTGAAGGGGGGGAGCAAAAAAAATTTATATATATACACTGTTAGATGACTTTACCCTTATCAAGCAACTTAAATTTGGACGAGTTGATTTTCATCCTTGTTTACTAATAAACAGTAATTGGCCACAACACTTGGGTCATTGAATTGTCCCACATATTCCTGACTGCATCAGACACCCACTCCAAATTTCTCCGAGAAAGAATTGAATTCTATAACTTGCATATAATTAATCAATCAAAATATTCCTTAAAAGATAAACAAAAATTAGCAATAACTAAACATTTTCCATATAGAGCCGCCGCCACATAATATAACAGCTTTGTTAGTCCCAAGTTTTTATTAAACGGGTGATTTCTATTTAGTTCTAATTCTTCAAATGTCAAACTCTACTGCTCAAATCTAGAATTACCCTACTCCTTAATTAGTTATTGCTCTGCACCTATACAGTCTCGCCAGCCAGTTTGCACCATACTTCATATATTGAAGTGTATTGGAAACCTTCATATAGTGTATCGTATTGTAAGATGCAAAAAATTACATAAAAGAGTAATAATTAAATCTATAAACATTAACAATACAATAAAACTTAACCAATAATGTCTTAGCTTGATGATTAAGTCTGAGACCTTAAGACCATTAGGTCCCAGGTCCATTCTCACCCTTGTATAAGTTTATTTCCTCCTTTCAAGTGAAGATTACTATATCCTCTTTTATGTGAGGATTGTTTCCACCTTTATGTAGGATAGCGTGATTGATTATTGTAATTTTTCACCCTTGGTGTGAATTTACTGATATATTGTGTACTTGATGTTGATTGTGAGAATTTATTGTACATGTAATGATATCCCCAAAATGAGGTCTACAATTAAACATATAGTCATAAATATCCCCAAAATGAGGTCTACAATTAAACATATAGTCGTACAAAAAATACCAAGTCATTCTTATAGTTGCACTTATCATTATTGACTTGGTATATTTTTTCATATGCATGTAAAAAAATACAAAGTCAATAATGAGGTCATACCTATAGTTTACACTTGTGTCATTATTGACTTGGTATTTTTTTCATATATATGTTTAATTTATGAGAATAAATCATATAAGGATTGCATGTAAAACTATTGTCTTACACCATCAAATAGCAACATGTCACATAGGTAATTTAGGAGAAAATCAGGATATTTGAATTGTACCAACTGATTGAATAATGAATCGTTTTCTCCATATACATAGATATAAATTATAATTATTGCTTATATATATATATATATATATATATATATATATATATATATATATATATATATATATATATATAGCAAGGATCAAGTGCATACCCCTTATCTTACTCACCCGTGTTTACCCCCCTTTAAGCGACGGTTTCGGTCATACAACCGTCGTCTATACTTTTAGCGACGGACAACATATAGCGTCGCTAAAAGTATAGACGACGGTTGTATGACCGAAACCGTCGCCTAAAGGGGGTAAGCACGGTTGAGTAAGATAAGGGGTATGCACTTGATCCGGACCGTGTATATATATATATATTGTATCTTTTGATAATATTTAGGACAGATAGGGATTTCTATACTAAAGAGTCACAATATGATAACTAAACCTCTTTGCTACAGCAACAAAAGGCTGGAAATGTAACAAGGCTGGAAATTTTTCAACTAAACCTCTTAATCTCAGTTTGATGGGAGCTACCCAACATGACAAAAATGTAACAAGGCTGGAAATTTTTCAACATCAACATGCAACCGGACTAATATATACTTCTAGAGATGGCTATTCAATAAAAAAAATGAAAGTACTAACCTTGAAGCATTGCATCCTTTCTTGAGAACAGAGCTCGTGTAAGTTTCACCATATCAAGATGCTATAGCAACAGCTTGTACATAGATAGATATACCTTTCAAAGCTTTATAACAAGTCTATGAACTCTAAACGTAAACAAATCCAGAATTGTTCATTCCAAATTGCATGCAATCCTTAACAGCACAATGCTTCCCAATTTTTACCCTGAAAATTATAGAACAATGAAGTATTAAAATAACATTAAATGGATTCGATGGCAAAACATAAATACACACGCACACAAACACGGGACACGAACGCCCGCGTGTGCGCACACACACATACATATATATAGGGCAATGATCCATAGCATATATTTGCTATGGATCAAAAATGGACAAATAACATCTATTGCGTACGTTCCAAATATCAACGGCTAGGATTAGAAATGGGAACACGGTGTCTGCTAGTATTACTAGCGGACATAATGTTTGCCCAAATTGAATTGTTATACCCCCAAGTCAAACTAAGAGTCGATACGTAATATGTTGGTTTTTAAACAATCCGCTAGTATTACTAGCGGACGAGTATTTTTAAATACTAATAAAATAATACTACTATCACATAAAAAAAAGTCACATAATACTCACATACACACACATGCATTGTGGGCCCCAAATGTTAGGCGGGGGCTCAAAGTATGCATGTGTGTATGTGAGCATTATGTGACCATTTTTTATGCGATAGTAGCATTGTTGATACTAATATCAGTCTAATATCGGCACGCTAATCAGAATAAGAATTTGGTTTTATTAACTAGGGTTTAAGATTCATTAACTAGAGTTTAGGGTTTATAAACTCGAGTTTGAGTTTATTAGCCAAAGTTTAGGGTTTATAAACTCATTTTTAACTGAGTTTAGGGTTTATTAACCTATGGTTAATAGACCTAATAGACCCTAAACCTGATTAACAAACCATAAACTCTGGTTAATAATCCATAAACCCTACTTAATAAAATTGCAATGATGGAACTAATGTGTTTCAGGTGATAAACAATCCGCTAGAACTACTAGCGGACGTAGTAATTTTTTGACGTGTTGCCTTCATTGACTTGGGGGTAAAACAGTCCAATTTGTGCAGTAACTCCGTCCAATTTGGGCTATATATATATACACAGTTGTGTATTACACAGTCGGGCTATGGCGACGAATTTTTTGGGCTATGGCGACGTTCACCTGTCGCCGTAGCCCATAATAGTTATGGCGACGGGTGAAACCGTCACTATAACCCAAAAAACCGTCGCCATAGGCGTCGCCGCGCCGGCGAGGAGTTCCGGTCTTCCAACTTCTTCAGTTCTTCTCCGACTCGATCTGCAGTTCTTCTCCGACTCGATCTGCAGTTCTTCTCCGACTCGATCTGCAGTTCTTCTCCGACTCGATCTTCTCCGGCTTCTCCCGACTCGATCTGCAGTTTTGGGTTTAAATTTAAAGGCTATTATATTTCTTTAAAATCTTACTTCTCATATTGAAGATTAAGAACGACTGTAATAAGAACTAGTCTAGCTGTACCACAGTACTAGATTAATATATATATATATATATATATATATATATATATATATATGCAAACCTGGGAATTTTTTAGTAATTTAGTAATTTGGAAATTTAGTAACATACTAACTTTTTATTTTTATTTTTTTATTTGGGAATTTAGTAATTTGGGATTCTATATTAATCTTTTAGTAATTTAGTTTTCAAAATTGTTTCTGTTGGAGTAATCTTTAATTATTGTTTAATTTCTGTTTTCTTAAATCCTAAGAGAATTGATTAATGATGAAATTATTATGAAATTTTTAAATTGATGAAATTATTGATTAGCAATTGATGTTTTTATTTATACTAGATTATGGATAAATACTTGATTAAGCGACGTCTTTTGATGAGAGATATGAACAAGAAGTTTCGAGAAAACTAGTGTATAAACTAAGTGAAGTATAATTCCAATGGATGACTTTTGTATAATCAATTGCATTATGTGCTTGTTATTTTTGGAGTTAATTTTTGTTATCAGTGAGTGCGCATTCATATTTCGAAAATGTGGTTTGTAGATATGGTATTTTGGTTCTACCACAAACTTTTGTTTCATAACTTTTTGTTGATAAAAAATAATAACAATTAATTACCAAGTTCTGAAGAAGTGGTGGTATTAATAATTTCAGTCCGCTTGGTTTAAAAATTTTGACCCCCCTACAAAAAGGTTCTGGTTCCGCCACTGCCCCCCCCCCCCGATGGCTTCCCATTGTGATGGGTCTGCAAACCACAATGCACAATAGTGCGTAAACAGTAATTCATTGAACAGTGATTTCACGATGAACAGTAATCCCATGATGAACAATGACCGGCCGTGAACAGTGTTTCCGACGTGAAAATTGCTCCCACAAAAAAAATTCCTTTTTCGTTTGCTCTTTTTTTTTCAAAACCAAGATCTCCCAAAAACTAAAAAAAATATAGAGAAACCTCAAGTTCTGATACCTCTTTCTCCTCCTGTTTTGTATCACATCATAACCTTTCTTTTTAAAAAAATAACATTGAACCAACAACATCAGCGAACCCTATCCTTTCCTGTACCATGTTTCGGAATGGCATTCAAGTTTGTGGGACACAAGGTATTAAATCACAATATCCTGCTGCTTACCATGACATCTTCTCTTTGATTAAGATTACCCGCAATGGAAGATGGGTTTCCAAGTATCCCAATACATAGTTGCAAGAGGCCAACCAAGAGGACTGCCTTAAGGACTTTTGATGGGGTCAAGTCCAAAGAAGAAATTACATATATTTTATGAAAATGTTATTATGATTAATTTGGGCTAATCAGTGTTGTTAAAAGCGCGCCTAGGCGGAGGCGCATACCAGCCCACTCTGGGTGCTTGCCCTCACCTGAGGCGCGGATCCTTCAATGAGGCGCACGCGAGGCAAACAAGGCACGGGCTTCATCGAAGTCATGTAATTTTTAGTTAATTTTTTCTAAACAATCTACACCATCAATCGCACTCCTCTTCTAGGTGTTAAGTCTATCTTCTCCTTTTTGTTTGTCTCTTCTCTTGTCAAAAAAAAAAGAAGTTAATTTGTAAGATACTGAGGGGTTATGCTGCCCAATTTTTTCAAAAAAAAAATTAGGGTACTTTACTACACTACTATTTCGGTGTTTACTAACTTATTAAATAATTAAATGTGTGTATAACTTATAAGTATTTTTTAATATTTAAATATGCATTTATATTGTTGTTTAGTGTTTAAAATACATATATGTAAGATTGTAAGCATTTAACTTTGTACTTATATAGAATGTAATTATGATATAATAATATCAGGGTATCACTCTGCTATAGAGGTGTGGTCCTTGAACTATTTGTAAAATTAATTAATGGTTGATAAATTTGATCCATAAATTATTAAATATTATATATATATCACGCCTAGCCTCGCGCCTAGGCCTGAAGGAAACCATTGTGCCTCGCTCTTTAAATAACAATGGGATAAATTAATGTATGTGATTATTTATTTTATTTAATTAGTGAGGTTTCAGGACATTAAATAGTAATTAGCAATTTTTAATATTTAGGTGGGGTATTTTAGTTATTTAGTACTTTTATTGTTCCCAAGTATATTAGGGTTTTAAGTCTCATGTTATCCCACAAGACTATTGTTAAGATAGATTATTGGAATATTATTTTGAGACGTAAATTTGATTGCTACCAATCCGACTCTTCTACAATTGTGATCCTAAGGGTAGTGGAGTGCTGAGCTCCACCCTAATTATACCTTTACTTTATTTTTCCATTAAATTTCACAACTATTCAACCCTAAATCTGTCCTACATGGGCTACATCAACTTTTCACATGTACCTAATTGCCTATTTTCAATCCCCTAAGAAGGTTAACGTATCTCTGTACACATTTTACCGACATGCATCATATTTCTTATGTGTAAATATTATAAATAAAAAGTATTCGTGTCGCGAACATGTATGATACTTGTTGGACCCTTTGAATGATATGACTAACTAAAAAAAGTATAATTGTAAAAAGAACCAGTAAAAATGATTATGTCTTTACAAATTGAGAATAGGAAATACTTATTAAAGACTAAAGCACAGGCCAGGAATGCAACTAGAAATTTCTTGAGGGGGGTCAGATCAAAATGATTAACACTTTAAAATTTCATAGCAACAAGTGAATAAATACTAAAAGAATATAGAAAAAAGTATATGCCATGGACAATTTAAGAGAATTATTTTCTTTGTATTTTATAGTAGAAGAGCCTGATATTTATTCCGACATAATTTAGTCAAAAATAAAAAAAAACAAAAGTTATTGATCTTCTTGATATGAATTTGCCAGCTTAGGATAAAAAGAATACTTGACAACAGAGGACTTACGCATATAGATAGATTCATAGATAGGAAAGAGATACGAGAGAGAGAGAGAGAGAGAGAGCGTGAACAGTTATGTCAAGGAAGATAAGATACAAAGAGAGAAAATTTATGTTAAGGAGGATAGAGACTAAAGAACAATACATCTCAGAAATTTGGCACAATCACAACTTAGTTACACTTATTTTTGTGCGACCTGAAATATTGATCTAATTATTTGAAGAGTATTCTATCAATAAAGGAGTTCTACAAACTCTGTGTGTGTATATATATTTTTGTAAATATATATATAAGGAATTCTCCGAATCTTACACAGGGAACATGCCCCATGCTGCCCCCTCCCTTCCTCTGTCCATCATTGTAGGCATGGGAAAGAGTAAGCATCATAGCTACGCGTATCTTACATACATATATGTTCACATTTTCATATATCTAGACTCAATTATATTGATTGCTTATCACTTTCTAACATGATAATTATTATTTATTATAAATCTAAATCACAGTTTTTATTCTGCTACCATGTGACATTAGATTTGTTATAAACAGAATATACCTTTTTTTTCTATATACTTGGTAATATATATTAAAACCCCTCTCCGAAAAGCCATATACATCAAATTGCAAAAGAAGTCTTAAAAAAATCCAAAAGAAGAGCCCGAACCTCTAGAATGCAAAAGCTGTACTACCCCGGAGATGTAAACAACTGCCCAAAAAAACAATTGTATTTCTCTTCAAGAAAGAGCTTCATTTGGGTAAGTCTATGGAAAGCAATTGTAACAGATGGGTACAGAATCATGTTTCTTTTTGGCCACCAACAGGACAAGTATTTGATTTTTTACTACTGATTGATCCACCGGCTGGCCAGGATGCCATTTTGAAATGGAAGGAGTGTTTTAGTGCCCAGTTTTCTGTTAGATTCCACTTTGGTTCTCTTCGTAGTAATGGAAAAATAGATTTTTCCAGCATTTGGAAGGTTGGTGCTTTAGAAGGAATGGTTTCTTTTCATAGACAGCACAGTAGGGGCCATTCTCATTCATGACAACCTTCAAAAGGGAGGTAAATTATGGTTACTTCACTTTGTATGTGCCACAGTGCAGAAGAAACAATTAACCACCTGCTTGTTCATTGCAAGTTGGCTTGGCACATTTGGAGTCTTGTTTACTCTGTCTGGCATTGCTTTGGTGATGTTGAGCTGGGTAAAGGAGCTGTTGGAGACTTAAAGTTGTGCACTTGGGCTAACTACTAAGGTGGGAAAAGAATGGAGACAGGGGGATCTTATTACGCATTGTTTGTGATGGACCATTTGCAAGAAAGGGACAACTTGTGCTTCAAAGACAAGAGAAATGTTTTTTTTGATAGAAGAAAAAAGGAGAGACCAATAATATATCCACTTTTTGAACATCAAACTCATCATTTTTATCATTCATTTTTTTTGGGGGGGGAGATGAGGTGTATCAAGGCTTTGAAACAATGAATGTTCTGATGAAACAACGAAAAATATACACATGAGAGAGAGAGAGAGAGAGTTTTCAATTTTAAGTAACTCCCCAACACCTTTGCCCAAATGGCCAAATGCTACATAAATTGTACTAAAATGGAAACATGACGTCTTATTTCACATAGAATTACAATCAAATGTGGATTAATTAACCCGAGCATTAAGTGAAGTTCATATAAATAATCTAAGAGAAGAAATCAAAATATGGCATTTGCACACCTATAAGATTATGGGAAAGCATTTTGCAATTCTTTGTCTGGAATTAAACATCAACCTCGTCGTGGATCTCTTTACTCTGTACTATCCATTGTTCGAAATGGCGATCGAGGCGCACGCCTCAAGGCGCGCCTCATTGCGAGGTGGATGGTAGAATTGCCAATCTACCACCCACAGTAAGGATATTCATATTTAAACAACTCCACAACCCTTATCCCAAATTCCACAAGAAATAAACTGAAAAATCTTAAGGGGGAGAATGATGTCTTATAGCACAAAACATTAAATAAACAAATGTATTATAACACTTGTTTGAAATGGGAATTGTATATACTATTTACAAATGGAGATTGTGAACAAGCAACCACATATTTGAACAATTATATCAAATATTAACAAATGTTAATATGATATAAAGAGTAAATGAGGTTGAGTGGATGTTGTGCCGTGAAATGAAGTACTCAATGAAGAGTCAAGACTCCAAAGCCTTTTAGAGTCAAAAACTTACTAGCAAAAAGCTTAGGTGAACTTTATATGGAGTAAGTGATCTCAAATGAAACTTAAGTAATCAAAGGAAAGTTATATAGTTTTAACAGTAAACTAACAATGAATTAATCACTGTTTTAAACTCATGGTTACCAGGGACGCTGAACGACAGCGTACAAAATTCAATACAAGGAACACTAACTATGGTAGAATGTACAAGGCAACAAAGTATAGTTTTTATTTTTTGTGTTAGCTTGTATAAATTTCATACATAAGAAATCTGCTTTTAATTCCCTAGGAAAACAAAGAAGGAAAGAAAACATCATAAATTAATAAATTTGTGATCATCTTTGAGTCATACTATTTATACTTAATGCTCCCAAGTCTCTTGAAACAAAATGAGGAAATGACGAAAAGAAAAAAAATAGAAACAGAGAGAGAGATAAAGATAGAGGTAATGTACTTGCAAGTTCAATGCAACTCGGTTTGAATCTTATCCCAAGTTTTTCAAGCTCCAAATGAAACAGAAACAGGAGGACTTAAAAATCCAAGTCTCAAGACAACCGTTAGTTTAATACCATGACCAAAGAACAACTATCACAATTGGAAAAAAAAACTAAGAAAAGGTCATGTAAGGAGAAATGACTCACCAAAACCACAAGAAAAGGTTATCTGGCTTTAGCAGTGTTCTGATCAGCAGACATGTCACTCCCAAGTGTTCATACAAAACCAAGTTTGACCCAGCTAATCTCAGAGAAAGAGAAGACATGATCGACAATTGACTTGCCTAATTAATGCAAAAGCAATTTGCAATGTTCTAAAAGGCGGGAGGCGGGAGGCGGGCGGCCGAGGGGGGCCTAGGGCCTAGGGGGCCTAGGTGGGGCCTGAGCGGGGCCTAGGCGGAATTTTTTATTTTAAGGTAATTTTAATATTTTATCTTACATTTATCCAAACAAAATAATAATATAAAGCAAAACAATCTATAATAAAGATAATAAAGGCATTTTCTTAAAGTTCAAACACATATCCATATTGCTAATGTCAAAGTTCAAACACATATTCATATTGCTAATGTCAAAGTTCAAACACAAACATGCAATTGTTCAAAGTTTAAACATATTTTTAACGTATTAGTTTTATTTATAAATAAGATTGCTATTAAATAATAAATTTTAAAATTTCAAGAATTTAATTCAATATTTAAACTTAAGAAACTAAACATAAATTTAAGAATTATAAAATTGAATTAAACTAAATATTACAAATGTATCCTCATTTATATAATTTGAAATTGGTACAAGTTCAAAAAATTACAACTATAATAAAATTATCTATTTATTATCTATTTTGACTTGATATTGTTCACTTCTTGTTGTGATTTGATATGCTACAACCTGTATTATGAATATGATAATCATTAGAAAAATAAATATATCAAGATTTGGTTTGGGTAGTTATTAAAATAAAAAAAATCTCTCCGCCTAGAAACCGCCTAATTTTCTAGAGGGATTTTTTTGTCGCCTAGGGCTTAGGTGAGGCGCCTGGGGGCTTAGAGACGCCAAGGGGAGCCTAGGTCCTAGGCGGGGAGCCAAAAGGGGGCCTAGCGCCTAGGCGGGAATTTTTAGAACAGAGGCAATTTAAACATAATCCATCTCACAGACAACTGGGAACACAACAATAAAAGCGCTAGAAAATATACATGAATAAGTAGATTAATGGGTTAATTGATGTTTTGGTCACTGTACTAGTGGTCGGTTTTCATTGCGGTTACCAAATTTTTTTTGTTACAAACACATTATTGTACTCAAAAAATGTTACAAAATGATCATTACTTTACATTCCGTCCAAAAAAGTGAACAAAAGTGTTGACTAGGCTAACGGTTAACATGTGTTAATTATGTGGCCGATGACGTAAATCGGGTTAATTGATGTTTTGGTCATTGTACTATGGGTCAATTTTCATTTTCGTTATTGAAATTTTTTTTGTTACATTCTCGTTATCGAAGTACCAAAAATATTACAAATTAGTGACTTTATTACAACATGTATGAAAAGAAAGTACATCATAGCTAATTTAAATCCAAAAAAATTACAAAATCATATTTAATTTAGAACCTTCTAAACGCAAAACCAAACTGCAAAATAAAGGAGAAAATTGACCTAATAAACCCCCTCAGATTTGGCAACTACTACAAAAATTAGTTTAATAGAAAATATTTCACTCTCATTTCAAAGTGAAACAAGTAGCTTTGGACGCCGCCATTGCTCTTCTTTTTTCCGTTTTTTTTTCTTTTTCGACGAGTATACATTGGTATAAGAGGGGCCTATTTTCTAAACTAGATTTCCGACGAGAGGCTATAGTTCAGACTTGGTCCACGGTGAGAGCAAGAGTTGAAGTACATAAGTTGTAGAACACCATTTTTTCGATAAGTACGTCGGTCGTGGTTAGAAGAGGAAGATGAACTTTGATTTTTAAGTGTTTTTGTTTCTTTTAATTATGTTCTTTTTTTAAAAAACTTTAATTATCTTCTAATAATATTATGAAGTATTAAAATAATTAATCTGGCTTTATATTTTTTCTTTTCTTCTAGGTGAGCATTTTATTTTATTTCTACAAGCTGACCCACATATGCTATCTCATTAGAATATTCCACATTTATATGTCAAAAGTTTGCCAAGTAAGCTTTTTCGTTAATATTTTGGATGGAAAATTATAAATCACTAATTTGTAATATTTTTGGTACTTCGATAACGAGAATGTAAAAAAAAAATCATTAACCAAAATGAAAATTGACCCCTAATACAATGACCAAAATATCAATTAACTCGATCCACGTCACCTGCCACATAATTAACACATGTTAGTGTTAGTTTAGTCAACACTTCCGTTCACTTTTTTGGACGGAATGTTAAGCAATGACCATTTTGTAACCTTTTTTGAGTATAGTAATGTGTTTGTAACAAAAAAAGATTTGGTAACCACAATAAAAATCGACCCCTACAGTGACCAAAACATCAATTAACCCGTAGATTAATTTAAGAACATACTACAAATCAAAAATAATTATGCGTAAAAAAATCCATTCATATTTAAAGAACCCACCTTTTAAGAATTCCTTGCTCATTCTTGATTTGCATTTGTTGATGGCCTCTGCCACCCATTTATTAAAGTAGTGTATGTTATTTCATCTAAAACTACCTCTTCCTGGGACATGTGCTCACATATTTTGAAAGCTTCTTCAACCTTTCTGTCCTTGCAAAACCCATTTGTCATCGTATTATAAGTGACAGCATCTGGAATAATTCCCTTCTGTACCATCTCTTCAAGAAGCTTCGCAGCTTCTTTCATATCACCCAATTTGCAATACCCATCAATCATGACAGTAAAAGTAATTTTATTAGGGTATATGTTACACGAAGACATTTCCTGCAACACTCTCTTGACTTTATCCATCTGTCCCAGCTTACAATAACCACCAATTAGTGCGGTATAACAGACCACATTAGGCAACAAGCCCTCATTTCTCATTTCACCAATAAGGAGTTTTCCATCCTCAACACAGCCAGTAACGCACATTCCATGTATGAGAGAAGAATATGTGGAGGAAGTTGGTGGAATGCCTTTATTTCTCATGTCATCATGAAGCCTAAAGGCCTCTGTAATATTCCCTTTCCTACAATAGGCTCTGATAAGTGTATTATAAACAACATAATTCAGCTCAATATTCTGATCGAGTACCTCATTGAAGAGCTTTTTACCCTCTTCAACTTTATCAGCTTTACAAAATCCATCTATCAAGACCCCATATGTATAAATGTTGGGAATCAAACCTTTCATTTTGCATTCATTAAACATGACCAAAGCTTCGTCCATCTTACCCATATTACACAGCCCATGCATCAGTAAATTGTAAGTAAAATTATTAGGTTCAATTCCTCTACTAACCATCTCGTCTCTCAATTTAAAACCTTCCTCCAGTTTACCCTCCTTGCAACATCCAAATATGAGTGTGTTAAACGTAGTTCTATCCAACTGCAAACCCCTATCTAGCATCTCCCTGAGAACCCTAACAGCCTCTGTCATATTACCTGCTTCACAAAGTCCATGAATAAGAGCATTCGACATAACTGTATTCACTGCAAACCCTTTCTCCAGTAGTCCAAACCAAAGTTGAAGTGCGTCTGAATGCTTATTCTCCTTACAAAGCCCTCCAAGTAATGTGGTGAGTAAACTGTCATTTGGTCTTAAATCTCTTAACAACATTTCCCTAGTGAGTCGTAGTGCTGAGTCAAACCTGGAATTCTTACAGAGCCAATTTATAATGGAAGTAAATGAGCCAACATTTATGGATAACCCACTAGATATCATCTCTTCTAAAAGAATTTCAGCTTGATCCAATCGACCAGTCTTCCAGAATCCCTTGATAAGTGAATTGAAAGTGACTGAATTAGGACCAAAACCGTTGCTCAGCATATCATCCCTCACATTCAAAGCTTTGGTAAGATTTCCCATCTTACAATACCCATCAATTAATGTGTTATAGACTACCTCATTAGGAAAAAGCCCCTTGTCTGTCATTTCTTTCAAAGTACAGTTGGCTTCTTCAAATTTCTCTGCTTTCATTAGACCATTGATAAGCACGCTATATGTTATAAGACTCGGGTTCACACTATTCTTTATCATTTTCTCTTTAAATTTAAAAGCTTCTTCCAAATTCCCGTTCTGGCAGAGCCCATGAATTATGTTATTATATGTAACAACATTTGGAGATATCCCCATCTCCTCCATTTTAATAAATAAGCCAATTGCATATTCAACCTTGCCTCCTTTACAAAATGCATTGATGGCGGTACTGAACAAATAAACATCAGGAAAAACACCACGACAAATAATTTCAAATAGCTCGTTACTCTTTTGAAGCTCATTAGCTTTCACAAGAGAAGTCAATAGAAAATTACAAGTCCTCAAAGAAGGAAACAAACCCTTACTTGCCAACAATCGAAACACATCCAAAGCAATACCCAATCCCAAGTTTTTAAATTGGGTCAAATAAACATGAATCAATAAATCAAAAGTCCCAATGCCAGGCCTAGATTCCGACTCTGATGCCAAATGCAAATCTACTAATGCAACAGCTATCTCTAAATGCTTATTATTGGGGTTATAAAGCAACACGGGTAATTTCCAATCAATTAACCGGATCAAAAGCAATCGAGCAGCCCCATCAAAATTCGAAAAAATGAGCAAACGAATTAACACACAGTAAGTCCTAACAGTAAATCTAAACCCACAAGATTTTGATGTAAAATAAAAGAATTTCAAACAAGTTAATGGGTTCACAGAGAACCGAATATCAAAAAAAAGCTTATCAAATTGGTGTGGAGACAAATGGGTTAGTATATCTTTACATTTAGCTGAATCTAGAGATGGGTTTGATAGTATTGAAGTTACCAACTTAAGGAACCTCTGATCTAACGGCTGTGATTGCTTCTGGGGATCAGGGAGGCTAGGTTTTTGAGGGAGGCTAGGTTTTCGTTGGTGGCATTGAGCAATAGAAGTTGTGCAGGTAATTGGGCGATTTATGAAAAAGAGAATGGGGTTTGATTTGGGGATTAATATTCTTCTTCTTAAATTCATAAAGGGATTTACGTAAAGTGAGGGGATTTAGGGTTCTTGGGTTTTTGTTGGAAGTGAAGGGAGTTTAATGGGGGTGGATGTTGTTCCTGTGTGGCGACAGCACAATGAGTTCCGGTTCTTGTTGAGAGGAGGCAAAGGGAGGGGTTAAATGTTTTTTCAGTCGCTATATTATATGCCAACAATTTACAGATAACTGAACATTTTTTTTCAATTTACTGTACTCGATTTTATTAACAAAAAATTAAAAAAACCGTTAAGTTAAGGTTGACTTAACGGAACAGTATACCTGTCCAAAATAAATCCTATTTGGCAGTTAGTATGCGACGTGGCAATGATGATGTGGATTTGGAGGAAATTTTTTATGAAAAAATGGGGAAAAAATATTTTTAAATATAATATAAATTTAAAAAATTAGCCAAAAAAATAAGAAAATAAATAAAAAAATATTTAATTTTTTTTAATAAAAATAAAAAAAAATTATTTTATTAAAAAAAACTGCGTTTTTTTTTAATTTTTATTTTTTTAAAAAATTACTTTTTTATTTTTATTTAAAAAATTGCGTTTTAATTTCTTTTTAATAAAAAAATTTTATTAAAAAAAATTGCGATTTTTTTAATTAAATAAAAACTAATTATTTGTATTGCACTAAAAGTACATGCCATGGGAATGATTATCACGCTTCCTATAACTAATATTTGTTGGTCCGATTGAGTTTTTTAAAAATAAAAAAACTGAGTTTTTTAAAATAAAAAAAGCTACGTTTAAAAAAAATTATGAAAACAAACTGCGCTTTTTTTTATTAAAAAAATTATTAATAAATAAAACACATTTTTTTTATAAAACTAAATTTTTGTAATAAAAATAAAAAAGCATAGTTTTTTTATAAAAATAAAAATAAAAAATGTAGTTTCTTTTAACAATTTTTTGCGTTTTCTTAATTAAAAAAAATGCATTTTCAGTTTATGAGAAAAAAGCACAGTTTTTTTTATAAAAATAAAATAAAAAGCGCAAATTTTTTTTAATAAAAAAAATGTAGTTTCTTTTAACAATTTTTTGCATATTTTATTTTATTTTTATAAAAAAAATTGTGCTTTTTATTTTTATTAAAAAAATTTGTTTTATTTATTATTTTAATAAAAAATAATAATAATTTTTTTAATAAAAAAAAGCGCAATTTTTTTTATTTTAAAAAACTCAGTTTTTTTATTTTTAAAAAACTCAATCGGACCAACAAATATTAGTTATAGGAAGCGTGATAATCATTCTCATGGCATGCCATGTACTTTTAGTGCAATACAAATAATTAGTTTTTATTTAATTAAAAAAAGTGCAATTTTTTTTATAACTTTTTTTTATTAAAAAGAAATTAAAACGCAGTTTTTTTAATAAAATATTTGTTTTTTTATTTTTATTAAAAATATATATTTTTTTATTTATTTTCTTTTTTTTGGATAATTTTTTAAATTTATATTATATTTTAAAATATTTTTTTCCATTTTTTTATAAAAAAATTTCCTCATAATCCGCATCATCATTGTCACGCCGCATACTAACTACCACATAGGATTTTTTTTGGACAACTCAGCTGCCAGGTGTACTGTTCCGTTAAGTCAACTTTGACTTAACGGTTTTTTTAACTTTTTATTAGTAAAATCGAATACAGTGAGTTAACTTTAAGAAAAAAAAGTTCAGTTATCCCTCTGTAAGTTGACATATAGTATGGTGATTGAAAAGGCATTTAACCCGCAAAGGGAGAGAGGGAGGGAACCAAGCTAGATAGTCTAGACTAGAGAAGAGAGAAGAAAAACCAAAAGTTTGGTTTGGCATTAATTTTGAGAAGAAAAAAAAATTATGTGAGAAAAGAAAAGAGATTAAATTTCATTTCCCAAGTTTGAAAATTTTTAAAGGATAATTTAATGTAAAATAATATTATTATTATTTTACCGTCAAGAGATTAATTTTGATAAATTATTATAACAATATTTTTTGTATTTTAAAATGTTATACAAATTTTTAATCAATTTCTTTCCAAATCTTCCGGACTTTGAGAGAAAATAGTGGCATATATATAGACGGTCCGGAATTTAAGCTCACCACTTATCTAACATACATTGCTCGCCCCCTTTTAGCGACAGACCGGGTGACGATTCGGTCCGTCGCTATATATAAAATCGTCGTCTTAACTTTTAGAGACGGACAACATATAACGACGGTTCTATATATAGCGACGGACCGAATCGTCGCCTGGTCCGTCGCTAAAGGGGGTGAGGAAAGTATGTTAGATAAGGGGTGAGCTTAAGATCCGGATAGTATATATAGATGTATAAAATATAATAGATTTGAGAAGTCATAATTAAAAAAACATAGTAGGAATTAGGTCTGACGAAATATGGTTATGAGTTGGTTTTGGTTTTCAAAATATGGTTATGATTCCATTTAAGAACTAAAACTATATTAATCATTTTTAATATGGGTTGTGTAGGTTGAAATTATATGGTTATTGTTCAAAACCATATTAACCATTTAAAGATGTTTTGACTTTTAAACAGAACATTTGAAAAATAAAATTGTGACCGTCACAATTAAATTAATTAAGTAATAATATGATATAAAAATTATTAATATAAATAATAAAATACTAAAAAACTTAAAATTTATAATTATTAATTGTTAATATAAAATAGAATATAAAGAAACGATGCAGATACAGAGCATATAGGAATAAGTGGTTATATATATATATATATATAGAGAGAGAGAGAGAGAGAGAGTAAGGATCAAGTGCATACCATTTATCTTACTCACCCGTGCTCACCCCCCTTTAGGCGACGGTTTCAGTCATTCAACCGTCGTCTATACTTTTAGCGACGGACAACATATAGCGTCGCTAAAAGTATAGACGACTGTTATATGACCGAAACCGTCGCCTAAAGGGGGGTGAGCACGGGTGAGTAAGATAAGGGATATGCACTTGATCTGGACCGTATATATATATATATATATATATATATATATATATATATATATATATATAACCACTTATTCTTATATGCTTCGTATATTTATTAAAATAAATATAACAGTTATTTATTTTAATAATAGATTAGGATATTAGTAATCAAAAGAAATATATGTAACCACCGTAATAATAACATACTCCTATGAATATCTAGTCTTATTATATTACTTCTGTTTCAAAATTAAGAATATATTTTGACTTTTTAAAGTTAATTTATAAAATTTTAAAATTTTAAATGAATATAAAATTATTTATTTTAATATAAATAAATATAACAATTATAAATTTTGGCTAAAAGATGAGAAAAGAACTTTTTGATTTGGATCGGAATGGAATATGGGTCCAAATGAATTGTGCAAAATAACTTTCTCAATGGTAATATATTTTGCCTCAATTGTAGACAATGTTGTAGAAGACTATTTCTTTGTGTAGCGGAATTGTACGATCCATCCCACATCAATCCATCATCACTGCAGCGCGCACCTGTGTAGACCGACCCAATAATCATGTTGGACCACCTCCTTACCTAAAAGGTTAACCTATTAGATTGAGGCTATACCACACTTAGTAACCTATCTACACTCTTAAATTTATACAATGTGGGATTCATGTGAGATATCCCAACAATCTCCACCTTTCACTTGAATACTCATCACAAGTATCATACTGGAGTATTCACCATTAAGCACACCTTTTTTGAATCCTTTCAAGAGCTCTGCTAGACTCTAATACTACTCCACCATGCCAGAGCCAAACTTGTCTTAGTAATTTCCTAGAGCCATCATGAGCACTGCTCCACCCGATTCAAATACTTCACCTTCGAGTCCTTCAAGAGCTTTGCTTGACTCTAATATTACTTCACCACGTCCGGGGCAAACGTGTCTTAGCAACTTCCCTAAATCCATCCTAAGCCCGCTCCACCCGACTCAAATTATCTTGTGCTCCACCTGATTCAACTTTATATACTCCACCCACGAGGCCTACAAATTTAACCTCGCACTCCCCTCGTATCCTTGAGTTGACACTTGGACTTTTATTTGCTCCACCCACGAGGCCTGCGAATTTACCCTCGCACTCCCCTCGCACCTTGGAGTTGTTCTTGGGCCCATCGAACCATGAGCTTTGATACCATTTTGTAGCGGAATTGTATGATCCATCCCACATCAATTCATTACCACTGCAGCGCACACCTGTGTAGACCGGGCCAATATGCATGTTGGACCACCTCCTTACCTAAAAGGTTAACCTATTAGGTTGATGCTATACCATACTTATTAACTCATCTACACTCTTGAATTTATCTAATGTGGGATGTAGACACTCAAAATTTTCTTTTCCTGTTACTAACTATGTAGGAGGGCAAAAGTGTCTTTTTCACACTCTAGAGGTAACCCTGGAGGACCACAACATAAATTCCAACTGTAGACACTTGAAATTTTCTGTACTACTGCCACTAACATTGCAGGAGGACATATTCGTCTTTTAAGAGGGAACCCTGAAAGATAATCCATATCCATTCCGGATACTATCGGAAGTTCAACATCAACCCCAGAGCACACACTGGGAATGTAAGACTCCATATTATTAATAAATAAAATTTAATTTCCTCTATTTATTATTTTGAAATAGTAAGGGTTGATTTGATTAATTTGGTTAGTTATGGGTCAAAAGCGCAAATATTTTAAATAAGCAAGTGATTATAAAATATTCATTTTTATCGGAGAATATTCATTTGGTCGTGGAATATTCTTACTGTTGGGGAATATTAGTACGACGGCGCAGCCTTGTGTGGGCCCCATAAAGGAAAGCGATTGGATGAAGAAAATGACAAGTATAAGTTGTTTATAAATAACGGTGTAGTTGTTACCGTTAATACTGTTGGAATACCCGGTGGTTAAAACACAGTAATACGCGTTGTTGCACAGTAGCACACGGTATTGCACCAATTATTGATTCTTACGTAAGAAGGCACTACTCAATAATTGTTACAGTAATTACTGTTCAGTATTTTATTTTATTGATTAAATAATTGTTGCGTTGATATTTTATATTACTGTTGTTTCAATAATTGTCACTACATAGTATTTTCCATTATCGGAGCAATAATTCATATTATTTGAATAATATTATTAGATAACATTATTGGCAATGTCTAGAAAGTTCTGTCTAAGGAGAGGTTTAGTCATCTAATTGCGCGCCAGTAAGGAAAGATCCTTATTGGAAAGCCCCCTCTTTCCTGGAAACTGTCTGGTTGTCAGTATTGTGATTCTGTAATATTATTTGTGAATAATTAATTATTGATTTATATGATGAGGAAAATATTCATTTTATGTGAATATAGATGGAGAAAATTTTTAAAGTGACAATTGTTGAAAATCGATATTTTATCTTTTCTGATAAAATAATATTTTATTATATTATTATAATATAATAATGATGATATTTTACAATGAATGTGGGATATATGAGTATATGAGGAGGAAGAGTATTTTTGTTGCATTAAATGATTAACACATATTTTGTGTGCCGATGGACCCCCTTTCATGACTGAAATTTGATTATAGCTTGTAAAATCGTCCGTTTGTGGATTTCGGTCAATTTTTGTTTGGAATTTGGAAAAATTTTCTTCTACAAAGTTGTAGATAATGGAATTTCCTATGGAAAAGACATAAGGTTCAAATTTTTCTAATAAAAGGGCTATTTATTATGAATTATTGAAGTTTTGGATTAATTGATTATCATTTTTTGGAAGTTTTAAATATTTTTTATTAGAAAAATGTTTTTGTCATTACGGTAGGATACTTTGGTGGCTGAATTCAAGTTTTCAAGAGGTGTGCGTGAATTTATTTTATAAATATATTATTATATTAAATTTTCTGCTTTGGTGTTCTAAGCATTTTCCTATAAATAGAGTGCATAGGTTAGAATTAAAAATCACACTAGAAACTAAAGTTTTCTCTCTCTCTCTTGATATATTGAGCGTATTCTTGTGAGTATTTTGATACTTTAAGTGTTGTTATACGGTGCAAGTTCTCTTCAGCACTATATTCAGTATTCCAGCCAGAAGTACTATTCTTTCAAGGTAAGGTATATTTTTTTAAAATGATATTATTTCTTTCAATATCATTATGCCGGAATATTGGTAAGATTTTCCTTGTGAAATTCTTGTCTTTTAGTGTCGGAGATACTATTCACGTATACGACACTATTCACGAATACGACACTATTCACAGAAAAATTAAATTTTTGTTTTTCCTCCAAAATATCTATTATGGATACTAGCTTTGATTGTATCCATGTTTTGATCATTCTTGAATTTTACTCCACTATGATTATTTATGAGGTATTTTTGGACATGAATAAACCGAAATACGAATCCTTAATATTTGTTATTTTATTTCACTGGATTCGTTTCCTTTAAAATATTTTTCATCATCCTTAGTCCTAAATGATGATATTACTGAATATCTTTGGCCTGTAGTGCAAAGATGAATGATTTATGATGAATATCTTTGGCCCGTAGTGCAAAGATGAACAGGTGTTTAGATGAACATGACCAACTGATGAATATCTTTTGGCCTGTAGTACAAAGATGAATATTTGATTCCAGATATATATTGATT
Source organism: Panax japonicus (assembly GCA_020205505.1). Classification (NCBI taxonomy): domain Eukaryota; kingdom Viridiplantae; phylum Streptophyta; class Magnoliopsida; order Apiales; family Araliaceae; genus Panax; species Panax japonicus. Next base: position 11,438,073 of record CM035101.1, on the reverse strand, counting down.
GATGTTACAGGGATAAAATATCGACGATGAACTTTTAAATTCATATATAGAAGAAAGTAGATTTCATTCTCTACTTAACTCTTCTAATGAATTATTATTTCCGCTGCGAATATTGATTTGAAACTTGTTGTCTATTGTATTTTATCAAATTTTTCCCTGTTGAAGACTGACGATACTTTGTTCTATATTATCTTAGTCATAATACTCTTACTGGGCTAGTTGAGCTCACCCTTTTCCTTTTTGTTCCATTTTTCTTCTCAGGAGGCGAGAATGTATCAAGTACTAGCCGGGGTATGGAATGAAGGTTCTAGAAAGTCGTTTTAGTAGTCCTCACCATTTTTGTAAAATAATGTATCAATAATTATAATGAGAACTTATTTGGGTATGAATATTGTCTAGATGGCAATATTTGTATTTAAACTCATAATTTTTATGTTGTATTAATAAAGTTGTAGTTTTTTCTGTACCGTGTATTTTGACGACTCAGAATGGGTGTTGTATACCTATTTTGGGGGCGTCACATGGAGTAACAATTCCAACCTCGGAGATAACCCCGAGGTGTGCGGATCCAATACCGGAACACACACCGGATAAGACTGATTAATCTCGAAGATAACCCCGAGGTATCCAGTCTCAGTCCCAATAATGGGAATAGCCACCAACCTTGGTGATCACCCCAAGGAATGTAGTTTCGGTGATAACCCCGGAAATGCGTGTTTCAAATGCAACCAACTTCAATCTCGGCCCTCACAACGAGATACTCCGTACCAACCCGGAGATAACACCGGGAGGACAGGCACACCTCAGAGATGACACTAAGGACCTTCAATAATTGCAGCAGTCCAATCTCAGCGAAACCCTGAGCAACGTCTGCTTTATCAGCCCAAACCGGCGATAACACCGGTAAGGGGAAACATCGTCATCTCGCCAACGCGATGTCACGTCGCGTCGTCTCAACATTTCATACACATCTCTACACAACGATGTCCCACAAGAATCAAGGAAAACCAATCCCGAGTGACTATTATGCGGGGTAACAGATGGAATTTGAAGCTTGAAGACCGGAGGGCATCGTCCCATCTTCAATGACTTCGTACAAACTCTAATCCTATGCCATTGTACAATTCTCGACAAAGGCGGTCCAAAATAGGTCCTGTATTGTGACGCCCCCAAAATTAGGTATACATCACTCATTCTGAGTCGCCAGATACACGGTACAAAATTCAAATACAACTTCATTTATACAACTGTTGAACTGTCGTATAGAATACGACTACAGTTAACTGTGAGTTTTAATACAATTGTATGTAACTCTCATGGTGCCTCAACCACAATCTTACAATGGTACTTTACATAAAAGTATAGTCAAAAACTATTTTAGAACTTAAAATCTTTGGGAAGTGCTCAAGGAAACCATCGTACATGGGAGGCCATGCGTCTAGGTTATAATAGATATCATATGTCCACAGAATTATCTTTGGTTGACCCAAAAGTCCCCAAAGAAAAACAAGAAGATTACTATCATCTTCTTTCCAATGGTGAGTCTTCTCTTGACATATAAATATCTCCGTTGTCTCCAAGTGAAAATTATATTTCAAATATACTCCAAGATCACATAGGTAGTGCCCATAGATATATTCAGCAAGTGGATGCGCACAACCCTATCTTATGATAACACGAGGTTGTATGTCATTAGACATATTGTATGATAGTGGCAAAACACCCTTCCAAAGTTGGGTTCGCCTCACCCTATTTGATTAACCAAATATAACTACTAAATGATGTATAGAATATGTTAGTTCCCAGAGGGCACAATAGATCTAGAAGGGGGGGGGGTTGAATAGATCCTTTTTATTTTAAATATTTTTCTTGTTTATATTATATTGTTCATATTTAACATATGACAAACATAAAAATCTTTTCAAGCACAACGGAATAAGTAAAAGATTCCCTTCATTGATATATTCATAATCATACATACATTATTCGTAGAGTAAGTTTAGTTGTAAGTAGTTAAAACATACATAGCAGTTATAGTACATAATGTAAATGACATAATGTAAAAGACACAAGGGGTTTTAAGTGGTTTAGAGACTCAAGCTCCTAATCAACTTTTCTGCTTTCAATTAGCAGGATTTCCACTATGGAAGGGCAGCACCCTGAATCTCTACGATTCCTTCAAGGCCAACAGCCTTGGGACTTCAGTTCACTAAGAACTCTTCAAGGCCAGCAGCCTTAGAACTTCGTTTAGTCCCTCTGGACAAGGACCCTTCTGTCCCTGCTTTATTTAGTCCCTTCGGACAAGGACCCTTCTGGCCCTGCTTCATTTAGTCCCTCTGGACAAGGGCCCCTCAGGCCCTGGCTTTGTTGAGTTGTTTATTTGTTGTTATTGGAGTCGGTGCTGAGCTGCTAAGATGTCTTCATGCTCTGAACATCTTCTATACTTAGCAGCTTGGCTTAATCATCCTTGAAGTGCAGCTGAGTGTTGCATGATGCTCAGCTTCTTTAGTTACTCAACCACTTCAGATGACCCCTTTATGAACTGCCTTGAAGATCCTTCTCCTTGGTACTTGATGGTTGCACCTGATAGGCTTCCAAGATGACTGTAAGCTCTTCTGTTAGGTACTTAAAAGTTTTCTCATACTTGACACCAAGATGACATTTGTGATCTCCCTTCTTGCTACTTGATGCCTTCTCATGATGGACTTGCTAAGATGACTGTAGGCTCTTCTCTATTGTACTTAGAGTCTTCCCATGATGGACATCAAGATGTCATGACGTTCTTCTTTCTCTCGGCAGTTCTGAACACTCTTCATGTAGTAGAACTCTCACTTCTACATAGTAGAACTCACACTTCTACTTCTTTCTTTATCTGACTTCTGAGTGTTCTTGGTGGATCGTAGAGTGAGCCTTCCGACTCACTGTTTCACATGGTTTAGATCAGTCCACCTTCTCTCCAAACTTAGCAACTCCAGCAACCTTCGATCTTTGAAGCTCTTCCTCATTTATACTCCTTCCCAATCCTTCCGTTGGAAAGTAGCATTTGAATGCTATTCAAATCTCTTCACAGATCTCGAGTTACTTGAGGTAGACTACTTGATGTGGCATGTTATAATTTTTCTAACACTGCAGTCTACTATTTCACCTACCATGTCAGGTGTATCACTTTAATATCTTGGGCAGGTTGAAGACTTTATTACCTCTTTTTGATTTCTCGATCAGAGGTTGTCCTATTGCATCGGTGCTCTCAATAAGCACTTGTCCGAATATTACCCTTCAGATTAAACCTTTGTCATTGCTTCAATCTTCAGTTATTCGGACTCTACGATTCTGATGCACGTCTTCAAGGATTTGATCGTAGTGTCTTGTTGAGTGTTGCTCGTTGACTGGTAGAGTTAACACTACGATCTTGAAGAGTGTTGATTGGATCTTCAATGTAGAATACCACTTCCTTGTTTTGTGCAGTACTTCAATACTTCTGTTTGCTTCGACTGTTCTCAGAGATTGATGGCCTAATTCTTTGCTCTGGTCCCCTTTCTGAATATCAAGACACTTCCGATTTGTGGCGCGCCCAGCTTGCTTTCTCCTTGTGATCTCCCGTTCACTTATCATCAATGAACTGACCCTGCACTTAATCACTTTAGCCTTGCTCTTCAGAGGCTGACAAGTATCTCGATTCACCTTCCATCAGTTCCTTCTTTGTTTGGCAAACACTACGATCTTGGTTACTTCCAAGATCGTTGTCTTCTATTCACTTGATAGCTACTGCATTAGCTGACTTTCCTTAGTCAGCTTCTAAAGTCTTCTTTGGATCTCCTTGTGGAAGACTTCATTACGAATGGCCTTACAACTTAATCTTGATGCTGATTGGTTTGGTGGTTAGATCTTCTGTTAGCCTGCATGCCATTCGTTGAGTGCTCTTTGGTTTCCTTGGATGTAGCTTGCAGCTTGAACTAGAGGCTTTGTTCCTTTGGATATTCTGGGAGTGCTCATTTCTTGAGAACCATATATGCTCTACGATTCTGACTTGGCGTTGTGAGCACTTCTGTTAAGGTCGTAGTTCTGCACTCTACGATTCAGATTTGGCTTGTGCAGTCACTACGATCCCGAGATCAGATCTTGACACTCTATGATTTCTGCCTTGTGCTTGTTGTCTTCATCTGATCTTGCTTGACTACGATCTCTGCATGTAATCCATAGGCTCTATGAGCTCAGAGTGTGATCTACGATCCTTGACTTGGCTTCGGCATCAGTAGACTCTATGACTCTAAGTGTCGTCTACGTTTCTGTCTTGGCTTCGGCAGATGATCGGTCTTCTCGTAGGCAGGCTGTCTCTATGATTCTGAACATGACTTCCTCAGCACACTACGATCCTTCTTCATTTCCCCTGGCAGTCTACGAACTCTGAGATCTACTACCTTGCATACTCCTATTCTACCTCGATAGCTCTCGAGTTAACCTTGACTCACCTGGCAGACTACGAATTCTGGTGCAGTGCTCAACGATTAGACTAGACTATCTATTACATCATAAGATCAACCTAACAAGCTTGATCTTTCTATATTTATAATCCTTGTACATCATTTCTTTTTAAGGACTTTACAAAGTTGTTTTACTTATGTAGGATCAACCTAACATATTTGATCAATTCATTCTAAGTCATTGTACATATATTTCTTTTATCTATCAATGGACTTTACAACTTTTCTTAATGCAAGCATACTTGCATATTATTCATTCATCTATATATATATATCATAATTAAATCATATATAAATAGGAATAGCATTCAAATGCTTATTCCTAACAATCTCCCCCCTATTTGATTATGACAAAAACAATAAGTGCATATGCATGTTATGAATGAATCTTATATACAGTGAGCAGCTGTATTTCTAAGACAGTTAATCATGAATGTCATTTATATTGATATGACAATTTATACATTAAGACATTCTACATCCTGGATTCAGAACATACCTAACTAGTTAGAGATATACCTCTTTGGCTCCATGTATGTTTCCAGGATGCTTGTTGATCAGCTACTCATCTGATTGGTCTTCTTTTTCTTTCTTCCCCCTGGGATGATGACCTTCTGTGTTTGCCTAGCTCCCCTTCAGACTCTGCGATCATGGGATCATCATCTTTCGGCTCCCCCTCAGATGATGCTACTCTTTCTACAGCTGATGTCTTCTTTGATTTATTTTCTTCTTTCCCTCAGCTCTTCTTTGAGTGCTTCTTACTCTTCTTGCTCTTCCTCTTTCTATGCCTCTTTTTCTCCCCCTTTTTGTCATCAATCATTTGAGAGAGCTGCTCCATGTTGGACATAAGCTGCTCCATTAGGTAGGAGGAGTTGCACTGAGAAGGTCTGCCTCATATCATCAATCTTGTCAGAGAGGGCTTGAATCTACTCTTCATTGACCTTCTGAATTCGTAGAGCTTCAGCCTTTTGATCTTGTATGGCCTTTTGATAGATGTAATCTCTCTCTTGGAGTTTGAGAGATACATCGGCCAAAGTAGCTTAAAGCTTGTGCTGTAAAGGATTTTCTCCTGCTGGTGTCTGCTTCTGTGATTCTTCAGCGAGCTGAGATATTTTCTCACTTAGATCATCAGAACTCTTCACTAATTCCTGCTCCAAAGTAGTTTGATCCTTTTGTTGGGCGACTTCAAGTTGAGCATATGATTGAACTCTACGATCTTCATCTTTGGACAGTTTTTCAAAGGCTTGGAGAATATGAGCAATCGTTGAGTTCCAATCACTGGTTGAGGATGAGGGAATGGCTGATAGTAGTGCTTGAGCATAAGGAGGCTTCTGGTTTTTAGCTTGAACATCATCAGCAGTAGAGTGAACAGACTCTACGACCAGCTCCTTGGTCATGGTTCTTTGTCATTCAGAATCCACTCTACGATCGTAGGGGATATAAAGATATCCAGCATGTCAATAGACCTTAAAGTAGGCTGGTTTGTAATCATCTTTGTAGCATAACTTTTCACCCTAGGGAAGTTTTGAGCTACCAGTTCCATGCTTGGAAATGTCTTGTAGCACCAGCTGAGGCAGCCTTCATCTCCTTCAGTAAAGGCCTTTAGCCATGGCATCCACTGGAAGAACCATCTCATCAGCAGATCATCAGGGTTGTAGAGAATGGTTGAGCAATCTAGCTCCATATTGTTCCAGTTCTTGGCTAAGTCAAAAGTAGTCATTCTTACTACTCTGAGTTGTTCATCTCCATAGTTTACTCATCTATCAGGTGGAGTCTCTGATGGTTCATTAGGAACTTCTACCACTATTCTCCTGGTGAATCATGTAGGTGAGAGGACAGGGTAGAGTTCTGGTTCTTCTTGTTCCTGATCTTCAGAATTGGAGTCATTTTTTACTTCTTCTTTCTCAGAACCAGAACCATTTTGATCAGCTTCAGCAGAGAATCCTTCTTGCTGCATTTCATGACCAGAACCTTCTTCAGCAAGGATTTCCTCAGATTCTTCCTCTTCACTGCTGGTTTCATATTCAACACTTTCTCTCGGGGATATAGACTCATCATCACTCAATTCAATGATGGCATTTGATTGACCACTATTCCTTTTAGAGGCAAACTTGGCTTGTAGTCTGTAGCTTTTCCTTCTTCTTGGAGGTTCAGGTTTGGGAGAATCACACTCTTCTTCTTCAGAATCAGACTCATCTGGTTCATCAGACACACTTCCTTGGGGTTCAGCACAGGCAGGGGCAGATCCTTCTTTCTTGGACTCATCACTTTCTGAGCCATCATGGAGGCTTTCTGGATTGGAGGGGGCAAGTTCTTCTTCTTCAGACACATCATTACTTGACCTATCATCTTAGGTCATTGGGGCAGTTACATTTGGGGATGCAATTTGGTTATCTTGGATTTCTTCTTTATCATCAGAGTGACTACTCTGAGAATTAGCCACTGGGCTTGCATATTTCTCTTCTTCAGTAGATACTGAATTTCCATACATTAATCCAGCTTCTTCTTCGTTGCTGGATTTAATCTGCGGGGACTCAGCCTTGACATCTGTTTCCTTCTCTTCTGCTGACTCTACGTCCCTTTCTTCAGCAGATGTACTATTTTGGGAAGCTAAGGCTGGTTTGTCTTCCACCTTAGCTTTCTTGTTGATAGTCCCTTGAAGCAGCCTGTTGCTTCTCCTCTTTGTTGTTTCAATAGTTAGAGCTCTTACTTCTTTGATGGAGAGACTCCTTGGTGGGGTCTTGGCTCTTCACATCACTAGCTTTCTTCGCACCTTTTGATTTCTTTTTGGCTGGTTTTATTTCTGTTGGTACAGAGTCATCAGACTCAGAGCTCTCTGCCACTTTTATCTTCCTTTTCTTTTCATAGGCTCTACTGCTGCTCCCAGCTGTCAGCCTTTTGTTCTCCTTAGGGTTCTTCTTCCAATTCACAAATAATTGTGGAGACATTACTTTGTGCACATTCAAAGTTTCTCCCTCATCATCCTTGATTTTCTCTCCTAGCTTCTTCTTCAGTACTATACTCAACAGCCTACCATGAAACACCTTGGTCAGGGGTTTTTCAATGGACTTCTTCTTTTCAGCTTTTTCTACCCACTTGGAGATCTGATCGAACAAGATAGCTCCAAAGTCAATTTGTTTCTTCAGAACTATTGCTGACATTATTTTCAACTGTTGGTCAATCACTGTGTCATGTGCAGTGTTCTTGCACAGTATGCACTTTCCAACTATTTCAGCAAGGAACTCATACTTTTCAGGAAACTCCTTCTTCATGTCTTTAAAACTAGGGTTTCTTTGGTACCCCATAACCTCCTTTGCTTGTTCAGTATTGACATTATCAAGGTTCTTCAGCCCTTGGTTAGGAAAACCTAGGCATTGATTGAGGTCAGAAGATTTTAACTTCAGAGACTGACCTTTAACCTTGGTAGTAAGGATTTCAGAGTTGATGGAAGCGTTTGAGTAGAATTTTTTAACCAGGTCGATGTAGATTCGAGTATTTGCCTCAAGGCATTCTGAGAATCCAGCTTTCTTCACAAGCTCGAGAATATCCCTGAACTTCTTTTCAGATTTCTCAAATGATTTGGTTCCGAGCTGGATGTCAGTGATTACTTACCAGTTTTCCATTTTGAGTAGTTAGAAGAGTGTGGGTATCTGATTTAGATATTTTATAAGAGATGGCTGAGTGAGATTTGGTAAGGCTCTAGAGGGTTAACTAATTTTGGTTCTTGAGAGGATTCTAGGGTTTGAAAATGAGAGGGAGAAAGGTTCGATAGCTTTTGGTAACTGTCTGTAGATTTAAAATTGTCTTTAAGGCAATTCCTTCTAACTCTGCTTAATCAGTGATTTGTCAACCGTCTATTGGTTGCACGTTGCCCAGTAATGAGCTATAACTCCCCATAACTTTTCAGTTAGATGTTTCCTTTTAGAAGAGTAGTTGTTTAAATGACGTGGCTTTGACCGTTAACCTTTTAATTCGTAGAGTGGAATAATAAGGCAGCTATGGACTCTACGATTCCCTTGGTTGACTCAACAATCAACTTTTAAGTGATGCTGTAGTGGATGGCTTTGTCTTCTCTCTTTACTTTGATGTAGCATAGCTCAATCACTGATGTATTCGAACTTAGCTTCTTAACTTGAATAGTTTAGCAAATGTCTCATTTCCTAAACTCCTTGTGAACTGAAGTACCTTTTGGTAGGTCTACGATCATCGAGTTGTATTCTACGATCGTTGAGGTTGCACTTCGATAGTTTAGTTCTCTTCAAACTCGACTCTACGATCGTTGACTGACTTGATCCTTGAGATGAACTAGATCAAACATTCCTTCTGGGTTAAGGTAGCTCAGGAAGGGCCAACCTCTTAGTGAGATAAGGGTCATGTTTGTCCCTGAGGCGCTTTCCAGATGGAATACTATAGCAGTGATTTGTAATGACATCTCATTCGACCTCTTCTCAGTGGGAGATCTTCTACCAGCTTTAGACAACTGCATTGCTGAAATCGTGGTGTCCTCCTGCTTCTTACACTACGATCATATGTTTGATCATGGGCACTTCACGATTATGGGTTGGGTAGCTGAAGGGATATCAGTAGTACGTTTTGAGACGTTCCTACTGACTATGAATTTTATTTGGTTCATCAACCACAAAGTTTTGGGACTCTGTAGCTGGTATAACTTTTCATAGTATATCTCAGTGTTATTGTTCCTTAACAGATCACTGCTCCCCCATTGTTGATGATGTCTTCCCAGATAGATGTGATTCCCTCTTCTTCAAATTCATTTGAAGGCAGCCTTGCGTATCTCCTTCTAACTGGAATCTCCATCAATACTTAGATTTCCTTGTATCGTAGAGATGAGTATTTTAAGAACTGATCACTCAACGATTATTTGATAGTACTACGAACGTAGTCTTCTTTGACAGTTGTGTTTGTGAAGTTCTACTCTCGCAATAAGTTCCTCTTGAATGATGCTCGATAATCTTCTGTTGTGAGCTTCCTTAAGGATTCTTCCCATATAGCATTCTTTGACTGGCTTTTGAGCACATAAGACCCTTTCCTTCTTTGGCTGAATGGCTTGCTTGCAGATGCAGATTAACAGCCATGTAAGCTCCATTCTGGTTAGCTCAGAGGGTTTTCAAGGACAGGCTTGGATAGATAGGAACTCTATCAGAATCATCTCTGAATTGTCCTTAGCCTTCTGCTGGTTGAGTCTTCTTGACTAAAGTCTTCTGCTTCATCATTCCTTAGTGTGGTCAGACTGACCAAGTACCTGCAGGTTTAAATATATTTTTATTTTTGGTACCTATAATTAATGGGTCCTGCTAGGTTAGTTTTCTAACCCATGTTCCTCTTATTTGGATAATCATCATATTTATCACCAACAGACAAATTCATGCATGCACCTATCTTATGATAACACATTTTGAGATGCATGATGGTGAGTGTGTGTAGGATTTGGCATCTAATAACACACTCTCTATCTATGATGGTTTCATCATTCACTTGGTTATGTTCATAATGTTTAAGTGTTCACAGCGTGAGAATCAACTCTACGATTTAGGAGTATCTAGTTGATTCATTGAGGTGATCAGTTTCTGCGAATCAGCAAGATCCTCTTGCAAAACTGATCATGCTCTATGTGTTGTCAAACACTTTGAACATAGGCTTGTATATACATACTAACCCATCAGCAAAGATTACTTCACATAAAGTTCATTAGGCCTGTGATGCTCTTATGACCATTTCAGGTTTCCTTCAAGATGTCATTTCAGGTTTATAGTCATTTGAGTTTCCATCCTCAGGTTACTTTCTCTCTTCACATTTTAGGTAGATTATGACTCCTTGATAGAATACTGTTATAGTTCATAAGAAGATGCAATTATGATGTACATTTAATAGTGAGGAACCGTACCTTTTACTGTCAGTTACGAAATAGTCATTTATCGTAGATATACTGAGTTTAGGTATTGATGTGCATAGCTTTACTTTTGCTCCTGACAGCTTATTGCTCTTGTCGCCCTTTAATCAATCAATAGTGATCTTGAAGATATAGGCCAAGAGAATCTCAACATTAA